>CM076580.1:1787757731-1788145262 GCA_034641835.2 Pinus albicaulis
TTAGATGTCAACCAATACACCTTACTCCTTGCTCAAGGAGACTTTCAGTCATTAACAACTCTGCCCTGTATAAGTGTGCCAACAGTCCACTAATATTGCATCTCTTGCAAACTACCATAACTATGTCTAGACAGTCAATACACAGGGTTGGAGCAAAAATGACAGAGTTTTTAGAATACTATAAAGCTTTTAGGCAGAAACTGTGTAAGACTTCTTTTCAAAACAATCAAAGTTTCCTTATGAATGTGACCCTCTGGTTATGTTAGAAAAACCTCTGCTTGGATGGATAGCAACTTGTCAAATAGGTTTTCAACACTTCAGATCACCGTGTAGGAAACACTGTTTTTTAGCTATAGTGACAGGTTTAGAAGGTTTTGAAAACTTTGATACGAACAGCTGTAGTGTTTCAGCACACTGATCTCTTTAGAGGTACTTCCAGCAGTGAATTTATCCCATAAACACAACTCCAAACTAGGGCCACAGTTTGAGTTTAAATTTTCATGTTATTTGGCAAATCTTTGAATTCGAGGAGGAAGATATATGAGAATACCTTCAATTTTGATGCGAAAATCCTTTGAGAGGGCTGGATTGGCACCGGAGGTCTTCAAAGTATGCGCGGCACTCTTTCAGCAAAGAACGACGGGCAGAATTATACCCGGGTGGCCTGTCGGGTCGGCCTGTCGGGTGGTCGGGCGCCCTGTACAGGCGCGTCGCGCCATTGTACAGGTGCGTCGCGCCAACACTAACCGTCAGTGTAAACACTTTCCCAGGCACGTCGCGCGGGTTTCCAGGCGCGTCGCTCGGCCTTTAACAGTGCCACACTCTGCAAATCGACCAGAAATTTGTTGTTTCGATGCTGAGGGCGGCGTGGAACTTTGTTTGCAGTTGGAAAACGATAAACTCACCCTCGACCTCACTCCTTATATCATTTCAAAAAAAATCTTCAACGGTCACTTCCTTTTTAAATGCAAAGTGGACTTTTGGTTTGGCTTCTTTGCAAATTTTCACAGTCTTTTTGACACTTTTGAATATCCTCGGTGCATCTCATACTTGAACCTCTTTATAAAAACACAAATGGCTTTAAAAACCAGAACCTTGTATTACTCATGCACCGGTGTTTGAACAGTGATTTCCTATTTTGTTCTTTGGGTGATAAACACCGAACTTCAGACTTTGACAAATAACTTGATAACTTCCACATCACCTCTGCCACTTGGTGAGAAGATATATTTAACCTCTTTGATTTTTGAATTTCAAAGTGTCCTTTCTAGCTGCTTCAAAGTGACAAGGCCTCTACTTGAAACTGACTTAAATGCCAAGTGTCCTTTAAATCTATTTTCTGACTGTGTGTACAAAATGCAGTTGTACTTGCTTATGCTCTATTCACCTTTGTATATTTGAAAAGGGAATTTTTCTTTGATACTTCTTTTTACTCAAGATGCACTGATATGTTACCCTTTCTCTTTTATGATGAACATGCCTATACTTGTTTTAAAATCTTTCTCCAGAAACTGAAAATAGGCCAAATCACTCTTGTACTTGATGAACCTGTAGACTGACTTGTAGGACCCCTGGTTGCAGAAGAATTTGAAATGCTGCCTCAATAACTTTTATACTTTCTGATTCTTGAACAGCATAGCTGTCTCTGACCTTTGAGAGGAAATGGCTTACCCTTTTAAACTTGGTTTGGACAAATTTTTTCCTCTAAGTGCTTTATCAACTCTTTTTCCCTAATATTTGCTTTGACTAGTGCATTGGTCTTTTTGTAAGAGAAACGCTCCAAAGCTCAACTCTGTCCCCTGCTTTGACACTTTAGGTGATGTTTTAACAAGGAAAAATCATCCAAAATATGTCAAGAAGCATTTGAAAACTGTTTTGTCACTTAACAGGAGATGGCCTGTGTTCTTCCAATTTGTTTGATAATTGCTGCTTCCAGGTGATTTATAAGCTTCTCCCTAGACTGTAAGCGCCATCTTTTGGTTGCATGCTTTCACACTATATTTCTCTGAACCTGCAATGCTTTGGCCATCTGCTCATAAATGGAGGAGGCGCTTCACTGAGCAAAGTATCTGAAGATTATTTGATAATGCTGCATGACAAGGATTTGCTTGGATTATGATGATAGGCAATCAACTTAAAAAACATCAAGACTGGCACCTCTGCTTGCAATCATCACTGTGTTTCAGAAAAACCCTAGCCAAAGTGTCACTGTCTTCCTGCACTGCTCTGGGGGTGACTGAAATGTCATCATTTGCTTAAGTTATCTCATGAAAAATTATTGGAAAGATAGTCTCTGTGACTATGGAGGTCAGCACCTTTTGAAAAGCAAACAACTTCCCTTCTGCCTGTGTAATGACCTGTTTTGTCAGTACCTTTTCAATTTGATCTTGTGGACAAGCAGGCTGCTTATGATACCTTGAATTTTTACTAATGACATGCCCTTCTAAAGTTTAACAATTCATATGACTTGAAAACTTCAAATGACCTCCTTTATCAGACCAAACTCTGCTTTCCTTTGAAATTGTATACTTCAGACTCTATCCTTGTTATGATCATCACTCATACTCAGAAAAAACCTAGAATCTTTGTTTCACTGTTCAGTAAACAACAAACCTGGACTTTTGCAATCTTCAAAGTCAATACTGGCCAGCGCCCTCTGCTTGTGGATGAAGGAGGCGCCCTAACCCTCTGCTTGTAAATGAAGGAGGTTCTGGGCCATGACAATTTACCAGTTTGCTGTGACAGTGGTGTCTTTCTCTTACTGTGATTTTCATGCTGGAAAGAGCTGTAAGGTCTTGATGAGTGACTCTTTGTTTTGCAGCTTCATCTCAGGCTCATGATACATTTAGAAGCAGCTGTTCCTCTAACTGTAGATCCAAGCATTTAATCCTGAGATGAAGTTATATTTCCTGTTCTTTGCAGAATCCATAAAACACTGTGAAACACCTAATAATCAGCTTGAGACTGTGGTTCATGCAGTGCTGAGACCTAGGGGTATAAGTGGCGCGACTTAGAGATGTTTGTCAATTTTATTTGTAGAGTGGGAGGTCAGTCATGGTTGGTCTATAACAGATGGAGGCTTTTTGGCTTTTTGATGATCGCCAAGGGTAAAATGTCTTAAAGCACCACTTCCTAACATAGGGGAGACTTTTGAAACAGATTTGGATTTGCCTTTTAAAGCTGATGGGCAGATCAAGGGGCTGAAGCCAGGTAGGAAAGGGATAATGAGGTTTTGATTTTGACATGGGTGTACTGAAAAGTCGAAAGGCGAAAAAAGTTTTAGGAGGGTTTTCTAGATGACATATTGACATAAGGAAATTAGTTTCTAGAAAACTCAGCTGTAGATATAGTCATCACTAACATGTAAAAAATACTGATGGCTAACAGTGGCTCCATTTGGGGAGGGCAGCTCCTCGTCAGAAGGTGTCCAGAATTCAGATCTTTGGCTTATGAAGACCAGTGCCTTATCCATTTGCGCAAAATTTACCCTTCTTTTGATGTTATAATGCTCTTTTTGTATCAATGGCCTGCCTAGTCAATATTGTCTCCTGTCCACTATAGGTACAGTTTGACAGACATTTTCATATGAATAGGAAAAGCAATATTTTTGAATTAGAAACACTAACTTTGACCTGTGTAATGACTGCTGTTTTCCTTCTTTGTATCCTTCCACTGCACCTTTTGACTAATCAGTTTTCAACAACATCTAATGCTTTGGCCATCTGCTCATAAATGGAGGAGGCTCTTCATCAGGCAAAGTATCTGAAGGTTGTTTGACAAATCTGTTTGACACAGATTTTCCCTGGATGTGATGGTAAGAAAACCACTTGAAAACATCAATACTAGCACCTCGCTGCAATCATCACCGTGCTTGGAGAAACCCAGGCTAAAGTGTCACCGTCTTCCCGCACGTTTCTGAGGGAAACTGAGATGTCATCATTTGCTTTGGTCATCTCATGACAAATTACTTGAAAGATAGTCTCTGTGACTATGGAGGTCAGTGCCTTTTGAAAAACAAAGAACTTTCTTTCTTCCTGTGTAATGGCATGTTTTGTCAGCACCTCTTCAATTTGATCTTGTGGACAAGCAGGCTGCTTATGATTGGAATTTTTACTAATGACATGCCTTTCTAAAGTTCAAAAATTCACATGATTTTAAAGCTTCAAATGACCTCCTTTATCAAACCAGACTCTTTTTTCCTTTGAACTAGCATATTTCAGATTCTATCCCTGTTATGATCATCACTCTCATTCATAAAACCTGGAGATATTGTTTCACTACTCAGTAAAAGACAAACCTGGACTTTTGCAATCTTTAATGTCAATACTGGCCAGTGCCCTCTGCTTGTAGATGAAAGAGGCACCCTAACCCTCTGCTTGTAAATGAAGGAGGTTCTGGGCCATGACAATTTACCAGTTTGCTGAGACAGTGGTGTCCTTGTCTTACTGTGATATTCATGCTGGAAGGAAAACTGCAAGGTTTTGATGAGTGGCTTTCTGTTTTGCAGAAATATCTCAGGCTCATGATACATTTAGAAGCAGTTGTTCCTCTAAGTGTAGATTCAAGCATTTACTCCTGAGATGAAGTTACATTTCCTGTGTTTGTAGAATCCATAAAACACTGTGAAACACCTACTAATCAGCTTGAGACTGTGGTTCATGCAGTGCTGAGACCTAGGGATATAAGTGGCGCGACTTAGAGCTGTGATCAACTTGATTTTCAGAGTAGGAGGTTGGTCATGATTGTTCTGTAGCAGATGGAGGCTTTTTGGCTTTTTGATGATTGCCAAGGGTAAAAGGTCTTAAAGCGCCACTTCCTAACATAGGGGAGCTTTTGCAACAGACTTGGACTTTTCCTTTTGGAGCTGATGGGCAGACCAGTAGGGCTGAAGCTAGAAGAAATAGTGATAATGGATTTTGACTTTGACATGGGCAGACTGATAAGTAAAAGGGCGAAAAAAAGTCTTATGAGGGTTTTCTAGATGAAAAATTGACATAAGGAAATCAGCTTCTAGAAAACTCAGCTATAGATATAGTCATCACTAACATGTAAAAAATACTGATGGCTAACACTTCTCATGATATTCATATGTAAGATCCTTTGGAACTTCTTGCAAGGATGCAAGAGCTCCTATAGTTGAAGCAATTGCTTCATCTCCATCTCCAAGTAGATCTAGATCTCCTCCTACTATCACAACACTTGAAGATATTTCCAGCGCTTCCTCCTCCTTCTCCTCATCAATGGAGAATACCTCATCATTAAGAGAGCCTTTGACTTGATCTCCTTTTCAAAAAGGAATCCTCATGTCTTCCTCTTGAGAAGAAAGTTCTTGCTGAAGTGGGGCCTTTTCCCTTGGCAAAGCATGTTACAAATCTTTAACCCCCTCAACAATGTTTTGAAATGGAGTTGGCTTCAAGGATCCTTCAAAATCATGGAAAATTTTTTATTTCATGGGTTTGGTTTTCTCTCCCAAGGAAGTTTCAGATTGTTTTAAATCAATTCTTTTCACTAACCTCCTAGTGAACTTTGCATAAGTAGATATATTTACATTTCTCAATAAAGAAGATTCAAATAACCACTAGGCATAAGCCTTACCTTCAAGATGCAGCGCTGCTACTCTAATGGCTTCTTTTTCTGAAACTTGATGTAGTTGGAAATATGTGTCTAGCTCATTTACCGAAGCCTTGGATGTGCTCTTGGGTGAACATCAAAAGTAGGTAGAAATAATCTAACCAAAGTGTGTTGCATGCACCCTCTTCTTCTATTGTAGTTGTTGGGCCTTCTCTCTTCTTTAAGTTGAAAAAACCCTTGGAAGTTTAGATGCTCCTTGAATATTCTAGACCGAGATTCATATTCTTGGAGATAGTCACCAAGAGTCTCCTCCTTTGTTGTTTCTCATTATGTTTCCTCTCTTGCCAAGAATGTAGGCATGGTACAAGTTGTAGATCTGATTGTGTGGCTGAATGCTCACACACATAATATGAATAACTGGGGCTTTCTTCATATGCAAATCTTCTTCAGGGATTTTCATGTCTTTCCCTCCTCATTTCTATGATGTCTTTGTTAATGCCATGAATAGTTTGGAAAATAACCCTTCAGAACTCCTTCCCTCTCATTCCTCCAGATAAAGGGTTTCACCCTTGTCTTCTTTGTCATTTGTATAATCAAATTTTCTGTGTCTTCTTCTTTGACACCTCTTCTCTCTATTAGTAAGAGGCTCTCCTTCTTTAGATGACATATTTGCTTTTAGAATGCACATCATGTGCCAAGATTATGCTCTGATACCACTGTAATATTCCCAAATGGGAAAAGCAGGAATATAGTGAAAAATGTTGGAACAATATTGCAGATCATTATTTATAAATCAAGAGGCAAATATGGAGACCTTTCATATATTATTACAGCAGAAAAATTTACATAAGAAATGGGCCATAAGATGCATAACAAGTAATACAAGCCTCCAATGGAAAAAATCATTCAATAAGAAATGTTGCAACCATGTATAAAAGCTGGAAGAGCCTTACAATGTTATTTTATTACCTCTACTACAGCGTTTTATTATACATCAGATCTAGGGCTGATATGTGCCTCAAAAGATAGGTCTATATCAGATATGAGCAATATACAAGCTCCTCTAAAGAACCCCTCAAGGGTTTTCAGCAAAACACCAAGTACAAGTTGTAGATATGAGATCTAAGACTGTAGATCTACTGAAAAATAAAGATATGGAAAGTGTGGCTAATATGATATGATCAATAAAATAGCCTCCTCCAATAGATCCTCAAAGTGAAAGGAAAATCCCCATCACTTGAAAATCATCTCTTCAAATGGTGTGCCAAACCACCCTACAACGCCTCCTATAGAAATAACGCAGATCTTGAAGTAAACTACATTGTAGGGATCAAAATATGGTTGGCCTAATGCCAAGATCTAAAAATAAGCTCAATTGCCTTCAATACTATCCTCCCAATTGAAAGGAAGCCTCCTCTGCTGAAAATAAGCAATGAGATGGCCTAGATCTAGAGATATAATCACCACTTGTTGCAACCTGTAAAAAAAACCAAACCCTCAACTTGATTTAGACTACAAAAGTAAGATGAAGCTTGGCCTTAAGCTTGATAGTTGAAAATGTAGTACAAGACTCCTCCAAGAGCTCCTCAATGGAAGAGGTGGGATTCCTGATCAGGAACACCCCGTGCTAAACAACACTCTATCTTAGATAAACATCAAGAGAAAGACATATGTCTAAACATACCATATATTCAGAAAATCATATATCAACATACCTCATGAATATGGCTGCCATCCTCTTCCTTAAATAGAATATGAGCTTGAAAACCCTAAGCCCCATCCAAAATATCACTACATGCACACAAATAATCTCCATATAAAACTTTGATGTCCCTCATTGATGACCACTCCTCCATGACAACATTGTTGATTTGGTCAAGGTTGGCCTAGTCAAAGTGATCCAACCCCTTTCACACCAAGGGTGCTTTAATTAAGCTGCCAAGATTTGTCCCTTTCACATTTGGCATTGATTTATTCATTATTAAGGAGAATTTTGGGCCTCCTTTGCCCTCTTATTCTTTAAACAAAGCAATAAAACAAAATTGAATATTCCAATTAGCTCATAGCTAATTTAGGAATATTACAAGTTCACTGTGTCACTTATGTCTTCCACCTGTGTGAGATTAATAAATTCTGAAATATCTTTCTTGTAAGCTGGTATTTTTGCTAATTCTAGAATAGGCACCTGAATTTTGACCTTCTCCAACTCTTTTTTCAAATTGAAACCATGAGTTTTCTAAATGTTCTTTTCAGGTTCTTCTTCACTCTTTCTAGAATTTGCTGCTTGTTTGGGTACAGGAACAACTTTCTCCAAGGTATTAGTGTCAACTGATTTGTTTTGGGAATATTCACCCTGCTGCACATTTGTTATATTAAGTGAATTTACAGGTTGTTTCTTATTACTGACCTGTTTCATAGGGTCCTTTTGTAGTGGAGTCGCCATTAGAGGAGGAATAGAACCTTGTTGTTCACTTTCATTTTCCTGCACTCTAGATCTCTTTCTAGACCTCAAATATTACTTTTTATGTAACTCACCTTGCATGAAATCTATGAATTGCCTACAGTATTCATCCATTTGATATTGCTCAAAATAAACTTTAGCTTCAACATATTCTCCCTCGCAATCTTCCTCTTCAACCTATTCTATTGAATACATAGTAGATACCTAATCCTCGACCTCCCTTTGGTCATCTTCTGCCTGATCTCTGAGCGCTGCTTCTATATATAATAGATTTTGAACCTAGTCTTTATCTCTTGATTCCCTCTGTAAGAATTGCAGGGGATGTCATCTAAATTGAGGGTTAAACTCCCCTCGATTTTTTTGTACTTGTATTTGGGATTTTTTATTTTCCAATTCCATCTTAGCTAGCTTATTTGTCAGATTTTTTATCACCTTTGTCATATCTTCAATTCTTAGATCTTGTGATGATTCTTATTTTTCCATCCCCTTCTCTTGGACTGGATGTTTCCCTTTCGCCTTTCCAGATACAGTCATATTAGCTTCAATATCTAAAGCATCTCTCTATATCTGCTCAAGAGTAGGGGTTCTTCTTTGTTGGGTGTGGAGCCTAATTATCTTGTTTATTTTGTATCACAGCGTTGGACCCCTATACCTTAATAGGGCGGCAACATTGTCTGGGGAGTCTAGGGGGGCGACTACGACTTTATGGAGCCCCCCCCCTGGCAGGGGGTTTCGAGGGTAGCGCCCCCGAAGCTAAAAACATATGTAAAATTGCCTTGTAAAAATATAGTAATTTATAGTCAATTTGGGCCATTCATTAGGCAGATGATCTGAAGGTAGAATTTATGTTTATTTTAGGGTTTTTTTCCCTAGAATGCAACCACTCGCTTGTATGAGGGCATTGTATTGCGGCTGTGCATTGTATGTGTATTCTTAGAGCGAGAAATAGATAGGGAGATTGTGAGAGAGAACATAGGATATTACAGTAGATCTACTGTAGGCTATGTCTCTTCATTTTTCTGGATAATAGAAAGGAAGGACTGGTTTTTTGGGGTGGACGTAGCTCAAACTGGGTGAAACACGTATATCTGTGTCTCTCTGGTTTTATGTGCTTTGTGTGGTTGTATTTTTCGCATATTTTATGTGTTGCATTACTTTGTAATATATAATTTTATAACAATTGGTATCAGAGCCAAAGGTCTATTTGGCTAATAAAATCGCAGGAAAGAAGCGTTCCTCGTTCAAGTGGGAGCAATGGTGGAAGATGGTAAGTTTAGGGTCGAGAAATTTAATAGCCAAAACTTCCCATTGTGGAAGATGCAGATGGAAGATAATCGGTATCAGAAATATCTGTACCTACCATTAAACAGAAAAAAAAAGAAGCCAATAGCTATGACAGATGCAGAATGGGAGATTCTCGATAGAAAGGCACTCAAAACAGTACGGTTGTGCCTCGCGACGTCAGTAGCCTTCAATATTTCTAAGGAAACAATAAGAGAGGGTTTGATTAAGGCATTGGCGAAATTATATGAAAAAAAATCGGCCTCAAACAAGGTATTTCTTATGAAACGTTTATTTAATATGAAGATGCCAGAAGGTGGATCTGTTGCAAACCATTTAAATGATTTTAATATAGTTACTAGTCAGCTAAGTTCTGTAGGGGTAAACTTTGATGATGAAGTTAGGGCTCTTTGATTCCTGTGCTCATTGCCAGAAAGCTGTAATGGTTTCTTTATGGCCATTAGTAACTCTGTCTTTGGATATAGTACTTTAAAGTTTGATGATGTTTTCAGTGCTATCCTTAGCAAGGAAATGCGACAGAAAAGCTCCGTTGAGACATCGGGTAATTCTTTGAGTGCAGAGTCTAGGGGAAGAAAAATGGAAAGAGGAAATATATCTAGATATCACAGTAAATCAAGGAAAGGAAAATCCAAGTCCAGGTCGGGGATAGCATGCTGGAAATGCGGAAAGAAAGGACACCTAAATAAAGACTATAGATCTCAGAAGGGAAAAGAAGGAGTCGCACAACAAGAAAACAATCATGAAGAAAATGTGACAGGTGATGTGTTACAAGATTATTTGATTCTTTCTTTCGAAAATGTTACTGATTCCTGGGTGGTAGATTCAGGGGCCTCATTCCATGCCACACCTGATAAGAATAATTTTCATGACTATGTTCAAGGATATTTTGGACAAGTTCATTTGGGTGATTGTTAGTATGAATCTTTCGTTGTAAAAGATAACTTTAGCTACGCATAACAAATATCCCTAACATCGATTATGGCTGCAAAATACCTTTAAGATTTTTGCACAAATTCAAATCTAAGCACCAAAGATATTAAGAAGATAAAAAATAACATAGCCCCATAGATCCAATGAACAAGACAAGAAGAATGTATATAAAATAATTTTATATTATATTAAAGAATGGGGCACCTGAGAGGAAAACAAGAAAGGTGTTTTCCAGTTCTCCTCAGTGGGATGGGTTCTTGGAAGTCCTCAGTGTTTCAGATCTAACATTTCTCTCTCTTATAGATGTGGAAAAGCAAACATAGAACTCAATGGGAGTTCACAAAGCAAAATGGGAAATGGTGACCAAGAGAAGATCTAGAGTGATCTAATGCAATGGAGGTCACTAATGAATGGGGAAAAACCTCCTATTTATAACAAAATATTGGGGCGGTCTAGAATTCGGTGCATGAATAAAATATTATTAATCGAATTCTAGAAGCATCCTTTAGGAATATTTTATTATATTTGTTGGAGGGAAAAGGGTTCTTGACTTGGGTCAATTCCTTTATTTATAAATAATAAATAAATAAATGGTTTATTTATCATTTTAGGGAAGTGATGGGAATATAATTAAATAAATAATGGTTTATTTAATTAATTATGGATGATTTAGTCAAATTTAACTAAGAATATTATTTAAATAATGATTTAAATAACTTGTTCTTAGGAAATAATTAAATAAATAAGGATTTATTTAATTAATTTCTTTGTTTTGGATTAAATATGACCAAATAAGTTATTTTATATGGTGAAAGCAATTTTACTTAGGGTAAAATTGGTCTTACATGGTGTACTTGGGTTCATCTAATGATAATAGGTTAGATGACCAAAAAATAGTGTAACAGTTGATGATAAACCCTGTGAAATTGTTGGAATGGGTAAAGTTATTGTAAAACAAAATAATGGAAACCAATGGCTATTAAAGGAGGTAAGGCATGTTCCAGATCTAAAGAAAAATCTGATTTCAACAGGGCAGTTAGGCGGTGAAGGTTGTGTGACAACTTTCATAGATAAAACTTGGAAGGTCACCAAAGGAGCGCTAGTAATAGCAAAAGGCGAAAAGGTTGGTACATTGTATTTATGCAATGGTATTTCTAACTCCGTTAATGCTTAACTTCCAAAGGAGTAGATGCAACATTATGGCATCATAGGCTCGGACACATGAGTGAGAAGGGGATGAAGATTCTTCACTCAAGAAATTTGTTGTTTGAAATGGAAGAATATGATTTGGATTGTGAGAATTGTATTATGGAAAACAAAAGAGAGTCATATTTCTCGTGAGTTGGGAAAGAAAAGAAGAGCTAAAAAAATGTGTTTATAGATGTATGTGGACCCGCCTGTATCATTCCCTGGTCTTATTAAGTTACTTTTATTGATGATGCAACTAGAAAAACTTGGATTTATTGTATTTAGAATAAATTTAATGTATTTGATACTTTCAAGAAATGGAAAGCTTTGGTTGAGATTGAGACAGGAAAGAAGTTGAAGTATCTCAGATCAAACAACGGAGGTGAATATTGTAGCAAAGAGTTTGATAGGTACTGTTCAGAGCATGGAATTTGCAAAAAGAAAATAGTTCCAAGAACACCACAAGAAAATGGTGTCGAAGGATGAATAAAAATCATGGAGGTGCAAGGTGCATGAGATTGCATGCAGGATTGCCTTTACAATTTTGGGCAGATGTTGTAGATATTGTTGTTTATCTAATAAACAGAGGGCCTTCAAATTCCTTGGATGGTGGTATTCCAAAGGAAGCATGTACAGGTAAAAAGGTAAACTACTCTTTTTTAAAGCATTTTGGCTGTGAGACCTTTGTCCATATTAATAAAGAAAATAGAACAAAGCTTGAGGAAAAATCAAAGAAATGTACCTTTATTGGATATGGTGTTAATGATTTTGGATATCACTTATATGACTATGAAAATCACAAAATCATTAGGAGTAGAGATGTAAAATTCAATGAAAAGGTCTTGTATAAGAATCAGTGGCATGAAAAGAAACATGAAAAAGAAAGCAAGGAATACATGGTTCTTGATGAGATCACAGAAAAATTAAAGGTGCCTGAAAAATAATAATAATCAATAGCCACAACAACAGTAACCACCACAATAGAAACAGGCACCTCAAACACCTGAAAGTGGTGGCAGAAGATCTACCAAGATAAGTAGACCCCCTGAACGATACTCTCCTTAATTATAGTATTTATTTTTGACTGATTCTGGTGAAACCGAATGTTATGAAGGAAAGAAGGCAAAGTGGAAACCCAGAAGAAGTGGGAGTTAACCATGGAAGAAGAGATGGACTCCTTAATGCATAACCAGAATTGGGACTTAGTCAGGTTGCCTGTAGGTAAAAATACATTGCAAAATAAATGGGTTTACAAGATGAAGGAAGAAAATGGAGGAAAATAGAGGTACAAAGCTAGACTTGTGGTGAAGGGGTTTGGACAGAAGAAAGGTATTGATTTTGATGAAATATTTTCTTCTATTGTTAAGATGACTTCAATCAGAACTATTTTAAGTCTTGTAGCAGCGGAAGATTTACATCTTGAACAATTAGAGGAAAAGACAACATTTCTCCATGGCGATTTGGAGGAAGAGATCTATATCGAGCAACCAGAAGGATATGAGGTTAAAGGAAATAAAGTTAGGGTAAAAGTAAAGAAGAGTTGCATAGCTTAAAAACAGTTCAGTTATTGAAATACCAAAATCTGACAATTTTATGTCCTAACAAGGTTATACTAGATGTCACTCTAATATGGTTATCTAAAAATAAAAATGATGGCAGCTATATTATATTGTTATTGTATGTAGATGACATACTTGTTGCAGGGTCTAACATGCAGGAAATAAATGCACTAAAAATCATATTGACAAATTCATTTGCAATGAAGGATTTGGGAGATACAAAACAAATCCTTGGTATGAGAATAACTAGAGACAGGAAAAAGCGCAAATTAAAACTGTCTCATAATGAGTACATACAAAAGGTGTTGAAAAGATTTAATATGCATAATGCAAAACCAGTTAGTACACCTTTTGCTAGCGATTTCAAACTTAGTAAGGAGATGTGCCCCAAGATCCACAAAGAAATGGAATATATGTCCAAATTTCCATATGCATTTGCAGTTGGAAGCTTAATGTATGCAATGGTCTACACAAGGCCTGATATTGCACATGCAGTGGGAGTTGTAAGAAGGTACATGAAAAATCCAGGAAAAGAACATTGGATGGTAGTGAAATGGATTCTCAGATATTTGAGAGGTACCACAAATCAAACATTATGCTTTGGTGGTTCAAACATTACTCTATAGGGATATGTTGATGTAGATATGGCAGGTGACAAAGATAACAAGAAGAGCACTACAAGGTATGTATTTACTATAGGTGGAACAACTGTCAGTTGGGTTTCGAAAATCCAAAGTGTTAGAAAGAATTTCTCTAACAACAAAAGCAAGAGTATGTTGCTTGCAGCATAGGCTAGTAAAGAAATGATTTGGTTACAAAGGTTTATGCATGTAATTGCAGATGAAGGATGAGGTAAATATTTAGTATGTGCTGATAGCCAAAGTGTCATTCATCTTGCAAAGAACTCAACATTTTATTCCAGGACTAAACACATACAGCTCAAGTACCATTTCATACGGTCAATATTGGAAGATGGACAGTTGAAGCTGGAAAAGGTACAAACTAGCTAGAATCCTACATATATGCTAACAAAATTTGTAACCAAGGATAAAATGAGAATATTTTTAGTTTCAATTTGTCTTCAAGGATGATGATAAAGATGAGAAACAACTAGGTCCAAAGAGGAGTCATTGTCCAACAAATGAAGCAGTGGTGGAGTTGCTACAATCAGTCTCCAAGTGGGAGATTTTTGTGTGTGGAGCCTGATTTATCTGCTATTTTGTATCACAAGATGTTCCCATATTTTAATGGGGTGGCAAATGCGCCACAAAAACGTTTCCTAGGGGTTCAGGGGCGGGCTTCAGACCTGATATCTCTTCTGCAGGGGGTTTTGGGGCGCCGATGTTGTAAAAACAGATGTAAAATTGCCTTGTAAAAATATAGTAATTTCTAGTCAATCTAGGCCATTCATTAGGCAGATGATCTGATGGTAGAATTTATGTTTAGTTTAGGGTTTTTTTCCCTAGAAGGAAACCCCTCGCTTGTATGAGGGCATTGTATTATGGCTGTGAATTGTATGTGTATTCTTAGAGCGAGAAACAAATAGGGAGACTGTGAGAGAGAACAAAGGATATTACAGTGGATCTGTGGTAGGTTGTGTCTCTTCATTATTTTGGATAATAGAAAGGAAGGACTGGCTGTTCGAGGTGGACGTAGCCCAAACTGGGTGAACCACGTATATCTATGTCTCTCTGGTTTTATGTGTTTTGTGTGCTTGTGTTTTCCGCATATTTTATGTGTTTCATTGCTTTGTAATATATAATTTTCTAACATTATCTCTCTCAATGTAAAGCTAAAATCAGCTTCAAAAGCCCCCCAAAAAAATACCTTTGCTCCTACAGGGGGGGGCTTCATCTCTATAGGTAAACTATTGTACAATTTGTTGAATCTTTTTACAAACTCAGAAATGTTTTCATTAGGCTTTATTTTAATTGCATTAAACTATCTCAATGAGTAACCATGATCTCTCTTCTCTCCCCATCTCTGGGTTAATTGAGTTTCTAAATCTTCCCAGTAATTTATGGAATCATTTGGTAAAACTTTGAACCATTTCCTAGCTTCTCCACTTAGAGACTGCAAAAATAGTGTTATGAAACCAACTCCAAAAATAGAAGAAAAGAGAGATCAACACCTTAGGAATCAACCACTTCGAGGGGGAAACCTCCAATACATTATATAAATGAAAAATTCTTGGATGATACAAATGGCCAAAACCTCCTTCTATAAATAGGAGTCCATGGGGCCACAGTATAATCCTAGTCAACCTAACAATAATAATGTAAGGGCACAATAATAACAATATTGGGGTTACAGGGGTACAACAATAACAATAAGTGGGCTACGCTAATAACAATAAGGGACTAAACTAGTAATATAGGGACCTAACATGCCCCTCTCCTTCAAAAAAAAAATTTCCTCAATGCTTGAGTAGCTTTGGGTGCTTCTGTATAAAATTCTCGTCCTCCCATGTAGAATCTTCAGTGGGTAAGTTCTTCCACTTGATGAGATACTCTAAAATTGATCAATTTCATAGCTGTCGAGTTCTTGTTTCCGTGACCTCTTTAGGTTCCAATATGATTTTTCCTTCGTCATCAGGTTCTAGCAATATTGTTTGAACTGGAATATTTTCACCTATAACCTTCTTTAAGCATGAAACATGGAAAACTGGATGCACTTGCGAAGAAGCAGGAAGCTCCAATTTGTATGAGATAGTACCAAAAGTTTTGCAACACCTTGTAAGGACCATAGTACTTTGGCGATAATTTATTATCCTTCTTAGCTTGCTTAAGGGACATTTGGTTGTATGGTTGTAGCTGTAAAAATACCCAGTCTCCTACAAAAAAACTTCTCTCACTGTGATGTTGATCTGCCTGTTGTTTCATTCGATTTTGTGCAAAATTCAGGTTATCCTTTAAGAGTTGGAGAAATTCTTGTTGACACTCGATGTGATCTTCCACTACTTGAACCTTAGAATTTTCTCTTAAAGATGATGTGATGGATGATGGATGATATCCATAAAGTGCCATAAATGGGGTCATTTTTGCTGCAGTATGGAAGGAAGTGTTATACCACCATTCAACGAGAGGTAACCACTTGAACCATTATATTTGTTTATCAAATACAAAACAAAAAAGATATCATTCCAAACATTTATTCACTATCTCAGTTTGACCATCGGATTGAGGATGATAAGATGAGCTATGAGCTAATTGAGTACCCAAACAAGAAAATAACTCCGTCCAAAAATTTCCAGTAAAAATGGGATCTCTGTCGCTCACAATAACCTTTAGGTTTCCATGTAGCTTTTGAATTGTGTCCATAAATGTAGTATAAATTGTACTTTCTTTAAATGGATGAGATAATGCACAAAAGTGTGCATACTTGGTAAGTCTATCAACTACCACCATGATGACACTCTTTCCTTCAGACTTAGGTAAACCTGTGATAAATCCATTCAAATCTCCTCCCAACGTTGACTTGGAATAGATAAAGGTTGTAGAAGACTTGGGGTCTTAATTTTCTCAACTTTATTTTGTTGGAAAACCAAGCATTCCACCACAAGCTTTTGAATATCAGGTTTAAGGCCATCCCAAAAAAATTCTTTCTTCACCCTGTGGTAAGTTTTTAAAAATCCTAAGTGTCCTCCTAAAGGAGAAGTGTGCAATTCCAAAAGAATCTTTTGTTTTAGTTGGGAATTCTTACAAAGATATAAGCGATCTTTGTACCATAAGGAATCATTTTTCCAAATAAATGTATCAGATGTATCATTTTTCCTCTTCACAATCTATGTAAAATAACTTCTTCTTAGCACACTTATGACCTTTAATGTATTTTCTATTACAACTATAGCAAAGCCCTTTTGCTATTTTTTCTTCCAATTTTTGTGGTGTCAACCTTGTAGGTTGTGGAAGTCTAGGAGTAGCAACATTGCGCTCTTTATATATGTGAGTGGTAGGCTTCCTTGTCACCATTATTTTACATTCAATTTTTCTTGCAAACCTGAATGCTTTTTTTAATGAATCAGGTTCTCAAACACAAACTTAATGTTGGATGCTATCCTTTAAAGTCCCTATGAAGAAATCAATCCTGTGTTCCTCTAGAATATCAGTTACCCTTATATTCAATTTTTTGAAGTCCTCAATGTGCTCCACCACTGAACCCTTTTGTTGGAGATTTATCAATTGGCTAAAGAAGGTGTTGCCTTTTGTATCCTCATAATGTGCTATCATTTCCTCCATAAAAATTGACCAAGTGACAATTATTTTACAGGAGAAAAGCCATCGATACCATACAAATGTATTTTGTTCTAAATGTAAAGTTGCAAAGTGTACCTTTTGTGTGTTTTGCACATTATTGAGATCAAAATATTTCTCCATCTGTAGTATCCATGTTATGGGATCCTTGCCATAAAATTTCCTCATATCCATCTTTGGAATATGGTGATTCTTCCATCCAACATTAGGGTTTATGAAATCACGATTAGTATTTATTTTGTTCTCATCATGGGTTTCTTCTACTATCTTTTCGCCATTAGGAAAATTTTCTTGTATCAACTTTTCCAAACCTTAGATGTCTACTTTTAGATCATTCTTCATGTTTTTCATGTTGTCTTTCATTTTTTCATCGATCTTAGCTTCCATGTCATCCATCTTAACTTCCATGCCATTCTTAGCTTCCATGCCCACTTCCATGCCATCCATCTTAGCTTCCAAACCATTCATCTTAACTTCCACGCCTTTCTTCAAACCATCCATCTTAGTTTCCACGCATTTCTTCAAAACCTCCATTTCATTTTTTGTTGCTCTTTGCGATAGTGACATTTGATGCACTTCCTCTTGTAATTTTGATATCTCATGTTGTGTTTCTTCGTCTTCATGAGTCAAAGTAGAGTCTTCTGAAGGCTTAATGGGTGTTGAATTATTTTTAGGGGGAATTTTAGAACCCAATACTAATATCTAGTCTTCAATATGCCCTTGGAATAAATTCAAGCTATTTTTTTTTTTAAACGAGACTTATGTAATTCGAAAAAAATACACACCTTTTTCTTGCTTTTGAGGAGCTCGATATTGAAACTAAATTATCTCTGTGATTTCGGATCTTCAATATCTTAAATTTGGCCCTGAAGTAGCCCTCTGAATCTTCTTTCGAATGCCATATTATGACCTGATTTGGACTCTTCAAGGCAAAATTATGCCCAATCTCCCACGATGACTTAATTATGGACTAGTTTAGTAGAGCGAACTTGTACGACTTACCACGTGTCACTGTTTCCTCCTTTGGCTCTGAAATTGATATACCGAAAACTACATTCCATGTACTTGCAGCCACTTTTTACAGAATCACAATCCGACGCTCAGAGAGAGGGTTATGACAAATTTCCCCCAGTCACCTCTTTGAGATAAAATTCAGGAGCCTGAAACAATCTTAAGTTCCACAGATCATATCTCCAAAACTATTGCGAACCAAGATCTAAAATTTTTACATGAGGTTCCTCAGGATTTCAGCTTCGCACTGTAAACATTTCAGCTTCTAAAAATTTGTATACAAAAAGTCATAGAAAAAATTCCATGATGACCTGTTTTAGTTGAAATTCAGGAGCCTGAAAAAATCCTAACTTCCCTAGATCATATCTCCAAAAATATTGTGAACCAAGATCTGAACGTTTTACAGGAGGTTCCTCTGGATTTCTTCTTCGTGTTGTACAAATTTCATCTTCTAAACCTTCCTTAAAAAAAGGTTATTGCGAAAATTCCATGATGACATGTTTGGAGAAGCGAAACCTTAAAACCCAAAGCTCTGATACCAAATGTTATGAAACCAGCTCCAAAAATAAAATAAAAGAGAGATCAACTCCTTATAAATCAGCCACTTCGAGGAGGAAACCTCTAATACATTACATAAATGAACAATTCTTGGATGATACAAATGACCAAAACCTCTTTCTATATATAGGAGTCCATGGGTCCACAATATAATCCTAGCCGACCTAAAAATAACAATGTAAGGGCACAATAATAAAAATAGTGGGGTTACAAGGGTACAACAATAAAAATAAGGGGGCTACACTGATAACAATAAGGGACTAAACTAGTAATATAGGGACCTAACAAATAGGCTCATTGCAACATCAAGATGTTCTACATTTAAATTCTTATAAAAATTGCAAAACAAGGGTAAATGTTGTTCTGTAGTTACTTCATCTTCTCCAGTAAAACGAGGAAGTAATTTGAGCTATTATTGAGGCATGGAATTCATTGGTTGTAGAAGATTTAGTGGTGCATATCCATCCATTAGGAAAGCTGGTTCTGCCATATTAAAAACTTGGTTAACTGCTCCTTGGGTGGTTGAGGTTGATGAACCTGCTGTGGATGTGAATGAAGGTGGAGGAAAAACTGATATGGGGGTGGGTTGATGGACAATAGCAGAGGGACAAGCAACTATATTTGGTTGAGCTTGAGTGGAGGTAAAAGAAATAAACTCGAAAGAATGTTCTTATAACTGAGGTTCTTGAAAATAAATGGGTGTGGAAGGAGTGTCTTGTTCCTAGAAAGGGAGCTCCTTAGAAATATCTTCAAACTAAGAGTTATGAGAACTGCTTCCAGGAGAAGGAAATGCAGGATCAGGTATTAAAGGAGTTTCAGGTTTTTGAGCTTTTTTAGAAACCAATATTTCTGGATCTGGAAAATCAAGGACTATCTGCTGTGGGGTATCTGACCTCATGTGAGGCCTTTTGAAAGCCATAATTTTGAAAATAACAAAAAAAGCCGAATATTTCCTCCTCACTGAACAACTAGAGGAAATAATGTGAAAAACCCAGGGAAAATAAACTTTGTTTCTTCATCCCCAGCAATGACACCATAAAATGTTGTATCTCAAGAAATAATCCCTTGGTTGTGGTAAGGATTCAGTGCTCAAGACATTTTGTAAATGTATGTCACAATTATAATATCAAATGACCTCTGCTTACCACCTTCAGAATCTACTTATTTAATACACTCAATAATCTGATATAATGAAAGTGTTCAAAATGCCATAAATTGATAATATCTGAATGAAATGAAAAGAATAATTGTAAAGGAAACTTGAAGGGATATGATAAGAAACATAATCTATCACTTTTAAGTTTCAGATGGAATTCATGGAGAGAGAGGAAACTCGAAATAATATGTTAAAAAATAGAATCTATTACTTTAAAGTTTCATCATGATTTTGTGAAGAAAGAGGAGATGAGGTGGAGGAGCACAAATTAAGGTTGTTTAACTCTTACTCATAGATGTAATTAAGAGACAGACTGCTACATTACTTCACTTCATTCAAAGAGGAATAAACATAAAGTGAAACTGGAAATAAATATCAACATCAATAGTTGCAGGAAACTTGATCTTCTTTCATTTATTTCTCAGAAAATTCAATACCAAATTAACAATCCTCCAGAGGTCCAAAACTCGAAACCCATTTTATTTATTTCTATCTACTTAAATACATCACTGTGGTTCATAACTCCTGAACTTCTTGAAACTATTCAACTACCTAAACTGTTAAGATTAATTCTGCAATCATACTTGAGAAAACAAATTAAAACAGGAAATATTGTTCGTTTTACTGAATCTGATGTTGTTGATGCATCCTCTCGAAGTTCTGAGGTGTCCTTTCCGATTATGATGCAGCGGATGCACAAATTTATAAAGATGCCTCAGTTTCCGACTTGAACTAGCTGTCATGCTCCTAATAGGGCCATTATATGCTCTTATGCCCGAATCTACCTATGCCTCTATGCTTCAAATGTTTTCAATCATATCACCTTCTACCCAACTCTGCCTCTACTCTTTGGATCCGCGTCGAGTCACTTACCCGAGTTTTTCTACCACGTTCTTCTTATTTCTTCATAAAATGGCACATAACCACATAAGCCTGGACTTGAAATCCTTTAGATTTCATCTTGGAACCACATCGTGTATGTCCCAACAATGCACTTCACATTTCTCTGTCTTTAACTTTTCCTTCGTATTTATCTCTTAAAACTTTCGATGTGCGCTATGCGATTAGGTCCCACCTAGCATCACACATTGCACTTCGACGAACTTATCAATTACCTCCCACGGTGATCCTTTAAAACTTGTGATTCACGATTTGCGATCAGGCCCCACTGCATTGCACATTATACTTCGGCGATTATAACACTTACCCTTCACCCTTAACTTTTAAATCTTGCATTGTGCAGTATGTGGGCCAAGGACACGCCATCTGTGATGTCATATTACCACGTCGCACTTTGCATTTTTCTGAATTTAACCTTTTCTTTAACACTTATCTTTTAAAACCTGCGATGTGCGCTATGCGATCGAGTCCCACTTAGCATCGCACGTTGCACTTTGGTGACTTTATCACTTACCTCCCACACCTATCCTTTGAAACTTGTGATTTTAGGTTTGCGATTTAATCTCCATTGTCTATCTCTCCACTCCAGTTCTGCGCTTTGATCTCGGCCATCTGTTTTTCATTTTGCGCCTGATCCAAAACTCTTGAGTGTTTAAGGGAAATGTGCCCTTTCTCCACCTTTGGGAAATTATTTTGTTTGCTCCATAGTGTAACCCTCCTGAGCTTATCCGGTGTTCTTCCATGATGGTCCCTCCTGAGCTTGCAAATGAGCCCGACTCGACCCTGTTTGGCATGCAATGTTCTCAGTGTGCCCATCGGTCTGACTCTTGAATTGTTCTACACGTGAATGAGCCTGACTTGACCCACCTTCACATCTCATCACGTAATGTTAATGTACCAATATATAAATAAAAATTCTTTTATGACACACAAAATTTTACATTTTCTATCATATATGCTTTTTGGTGTTTTGAAAAATATTTCAAAGGTAAATGCAAATGAGCCACAATAATGAGGATAATTCTTTTACTATGTCAACATCATTAAAAAATGAAACAAGTTCTCTTTCAATTCGATATTTTTATTGGTCGTAAAATCCCAGTCGAGTCTTTCACTTGGTCTCGTAATTGAACCTTCACTTCATTCACCTGTTAGTAACCAATAGTCTACTCAGGAAATTGCACTTAAGGTTGAGGGCATGTGCCTCAAACTAAGTCATCATGCTAGGGGCACGCAAACCAGTGTCAAAAATAGTTTATCTCAGTTTCAAGCTTGTGTAAAAATGAAACCAATTCCAATCATAGTTTTCCATGTTTTCAAGCTTGTGTAAAAATGAAACCATTCTCTTTTTACCTCTCGTGATTGCCATTTTATCAGCCTATTTTTCCAGATGAGCCTTCGTTTTCTCATTCCATCATCACCATCTGCTTGGCTGATCATATGCCTTCACTTGCTTGTTTTACCTATTCCTGAGGAACCACTGCAATGAGTGCTCTTGTTAGCCAACCTCCTTACCTTTACGTGTTTTGAGCAGTTCCACCATAACTGGAACTAGTTGTTTTCCTTTATACTGCTCGTTCCTCCAGGAGGAGTCACCTTTAAGCTATTTTTTGACTCTCAAAAAATGAAAATATTTCTGAGTATTTATCATTTTTCCCTCATTAAAGTAAAAATAATTTCATTTACCCATTATAAGTTTACCCCTTTTTCGGGCTAGGATAAAATATTTACGAAAAAGAAATACCTTAATCATGATTAAGAGGTTCTCTCAAAAAAAATTTCTACCTTTTCGGATTCGAGAGACTATCTATGAAAAGGGTCCTGTAGAGTTTTATTTTCCGCCTCTTTTCAAACTCTCTAAACATGAAAAGGTGTTGAGTTTCACCTTTGTCAAAATCGTTAAAATTTAATGACATTGGAATCATCATCATGACGCTACCGAGTTCCCCCTTCCTAGGGCTCATAAAAATTACTAGGATGTATTTTTCCGAAGGAAAAACTTATATGACAAGCATATGCTATCCCCTTCAATCTTATTTTCAAAAATAATTGCAGTACTTGCTAGAAGTGGTGGGGGGAAATGGAATTATTTATTAGTTATGTCGATAGTATGTCGCTCTTGAACATGACACTTGTCTGCAGTTCGTGTCGGGTTGAGGACATCCTACATTCATCACTTTGCCTCCATGGAATTGGGAAATTTGTTTGCCTCTCATTCAGTTACTCATTTTGTCAACATGACATATGATTCCATTTGAGACAAATACTACCAAACTCGAGAGTCGTGTCACTGATACATTCAAGATAATTTCCTTCTGCATTCTTTCATTCCCAAATTCTTTGTTCAGTCTTGATTGACAACCATATTGTTCCTCTGTCTCATGTCGATGATGTGGGATACATGATGGCCCTCCTCGACTGATCACTTCCTCTCGACTTCAACTCATTATCTGGAAAGTTGATCTAGAAACTCCTTTTAGTACCTTAGAGCTTTCATGTGTTAATGGTAATTTTTTCGCATTTGACGACAGGTTCACCTCATTGGCCTTCGATCGGATTATTTTAGGAGTGATCGGCTTCACTTCCTTATTTACATCTTTTGGATTGTACTGCTAGTACCTTGAGGGCCATCATCATTATTGGTGGTCTCTCTCGCACCTCTTAATAGTTTACATCATTGGCTTGTAATCAGGTGATTTTCTTGCATGTTTGACTTCAGCTCACTCATTCACATGCTTGAATTTGTACTTGATCGGGTCGTAACGGAGTGCAAGATGCTAGACTTTCTCTAATAAATTCCAGGTTGTGAGGCAATATTATTTGTTCATGACTGTATACATGAGTCTTTTAGCTGGATGATTGTGGCCATACCTGAGTCCATATTTGAGATCCTACTTATTGTTGGATGGTTGTGTCCATACCATGGATCCTATTACATGATATCTTCTACGGATGGCTACATCCATGCCTCATACTCATGTATTTATATCAGATATTTCAGTTGTATATATGTAATTGATTCGTGGGTTTTCCGACGACGGCATCTTGGTCTTGGCACATTCTCATAAAGAATTTAACCCCTCACTCCCATTTTGCCTTCATGCTTTAGGGGGCATCTGTTACACAAAATTTTGCCACTATCCTTGAACTCCCTATTCCTGAATCCTGGAGGACCCTAAACAGTGACCTCTGTGTCCCTTTTCCATCATGAAAATATGACTTTGTATCCCTTACAGTCTAAAGAAAAATCTCCCTTCTGATCATTCCTAGAGTAGCACCCTAAAATATCATTTTTTTGGAGCAGCGCAACCCTTCTGTGTCTCACCCGCGCCGATGACCCATCCTTAGCTGGTTACCAACGTTGATCAACGCTAGTATGAACCTCATAACCACATCGATCCACTTCTGGAAGATTTTTTAAAATGGAAACGAAGCTTTATGGCCTAGAAGTTTTGAGAGTAGAGATTTGGATGTTTGTTGGTTAGGATATGGTTGAGCTTCCTCCCTTGGGTCTCTTTTTCCTACAAAAGAGGAACCTCCCAAAGAGATAAGCCATTTTCCCATCATAAGTGGATCCGTGTCCCCTCCTCCATCTCTATAAATTCATCACCCTCCAATGCCTCTGCTAGGGAGAACAAAATAGAGCATAACAGAGAGAGGTTTGAAGATTTTCATAAGCTTTGAAGGAGAGAGTTGAGCCCTTAGAATTCTCATGTTGAGTTGAAAAAAGGTGCTTTGGAGACGTGCCCGGATTCAGACCTGCTAAAGGATAGCTTAGACATCAAGGCACAAGTTGTAACTCCTCTTCTATTTATAATATTACATGACTGATATTTATTTCCATTCTTGTTCATTTTTGTGATTAAGAATTATGACATTCCTTGATCAGTTAGATAGGTTATATTTGTGTATGCATGTAGCACTTGTATGCTTCTTTTTGTTTCTTGGTCACTTGTGCAGGTAATTGAACATTGCTAGCAACGGAGATCAAGCTCTGGAAAAGTGAAGGATCAAGGAGCTTTGATGAACAACAACATCACAGAATCAAATCAAGGTAGGCCATCTGTTTTGATCTATGTTTAATTTATGATCTAGGAAAGTAAGTGTTGGTGTGTTTCCCTTGTTGCTAGACCCACACTAGGGCTAGAGGGATCATCTCTGTCTGCAGAGATGATTTACCTATACAACAAGTTGGCGACTCCGCTGGGGAGTCATTACCTTTAGCCTCTTTCCACTCTTCGTGTTTTTTGGTTTTTCATCCATATTTTGTCGAATACCCATCTCTCCTTTGTTTCTGGATTTTATGACTGTTTACAGTCGTCCATATTTATTTGCAAGTGATAATCCCAACTTGATTCAAACAAACCCTTTTGTTTTTTATTATTTCTCTTTATCAATGTTGTTCTTTCTTTGACAGACGCGTTGATCAACGCTAAATTTTTTAACACAGTCGTGCTTATTTCCTTCTAGCGCGAGGTGCAACCTCACAGGCTCATTGATTTCTCTTTGATTGCTTGTATGATTTATCTTCATTGAAGTTCCCATGTGTCTTACCCTTCAAGATTCTTTTCTTTGCTTAATTTTCTCTTGGTTTCTCATGTTCAACGAATTTATTGTCACATTCAGTTCATTTTTGGTCTCCTTTCTTCTGAACTGTCCATCCTCTTCATCCTAGGGTCTCTAGGTGTTTCGATTCATTTTATAGTTTGCATGTTTCATCTAGAAATTTAATACAAAATATGTATTTATTGGATTCTCCTGATCTAAAAATTATATGCCACTGTTAAATACATAGTTTCTTCTACAAAAGCTTTTTGGAATTTGAAACCCAATCGCCTATCACAATATCATGAAGAAAGATCAATCACACATAACATAGATAATTCACCGGGAAATCATAAAGCTAAAAACCCCACTATCATATATTATGTATATATCATGGTTCATGAAACAATCTCATACAAAGCTCCAATCCAAGAGCTCTCAGTACATCATACAATTGCCTCACACTGTCATACAAAAATTGGCAAGTTCCTTAGCAAATTTACTGCTTCCAGACAACATGCCTCTACTGCGTAATCCCAGCTGACAGAAATTCATGAATGAATGGAATCCTTCTTGCCTTGACTATGCACTCCTAACGGACACATCCAATGTGTGTGTGGTTGCATGTGTGCAACCGATAATGTCCCAACTGATAGTCAATATGTCCCTTTCACCTACATCTCAATTGGGTCTCCACTAGATCTGACATGCATGTAGTTAATAGTAGTAAATATTCAGTTGCATGTGCGGCCACTGATTATGAATTAATTAATAATTAATTCAATTGATCTCTCACTAGTGTATCTTCAGTTACAACTATCACAACTTAGTTTAACTCACTTAATTGAGTTAAACTACTTTACAACTCTCATAACTACACTTCCAACTCTGTTACAACTTCGAATCACTCGGTTACAACTAATTCCACTTGCATGTCCCACCAACCAACCACTCAACTTGAAATTCCTATAGCTAACTGATTTTCCACTTCAGTTAATTATTTCCAAGTGCTCATTGAGAATATATTATTTTTTATTTTCCAACTAATATTAAGGGATAAAACAGCTGACATGCATCTATAAATAGACATGCACTCTATAAATAAAGCTTGCACATACATCTATAAATAGACCTCATCTATAAATAGAATTTTCTCATGCATCTATAAATAGACATCCACCTAAAAATAGCCTGAGGCTCCATCCTAGTGTAGGTGCATAATTTTCACGAGGATCTTCTTTTTGAATCTCAACACTCCCTCTCAACAAGAAAGGGATTATCCTTCACCCTGATCATTTCTCTATGGTATTCAAATTTTCTCTTGGTGAGCACCTTCGTCAGAATATCTAAATCCTCATCTTCCGTAGGAATGTACTGAAGCAACATAATCTTCCTCTGCACACAATATCTGATATGATGATACAGGATATCTATTCGCTTAGATCTATCATGAAACACAATATTAATTGATAGTTTAATGCAACTCTGATTATCACAATGAATCTCTATCAGATCTAAATGAGAACCAAACAAACAAACCAAGATATTTCTCATCCAGATAGCCTCACATGCATCTTGAATCGTTGCCATGTATTTCGCTTCCGCTGAACTAAGTGCCACAGATATCTTCTTCCTGATGTACCAAGAAATAATTGTAGATCCAATGCTAAAGATCCCTCCTGATGTGCTCTTTCTGTCCGATGGGCTGCCTACCCAATCTGCATCCACGAAGCTATGCAAATTCACCTCATTCGTCTATTTGTACCATAAACCATACTCATATGTGCCCCTCATGTATCTCAGGACATGCTTGCCCGCCTTCTCAAAGAGCTTGGTAGGCTTAACCATTGCTTGACTCAGCTGGTTAACCGCATAGCAAATGTCTAGTCTCGTGTTCACTAGATACATTAGCGAACCCATTAACTGTCAATAAAAAATAGCATCCACTACCTCTCCAGAAGTAGCATCCTCTTTCCTCCAGTTTCCTAGAAGAGGAATATCCATGGGTTTGCAACCCTCCATGTGAAACTTACCCAGTATCTCCCTTGCATACTTTCCTTGAGACATAAAAATTTCACCATCTCGTTGCCATATTTCCAATCCAAGGAAATAATAAAGGAGGCCCATATCCTTCATATTGAACTCCTTTGCAAGGTCCTCCTTGCATGAGTGTATCAACTGCTCATCACTAGTCAATATTAAATCATCAACATAAAGAAAAATGATTAAAATATTACCCTCCACCACAATTTGGTATAGGTATTCATTCACCTCACTTTTGGTGAAGCCCAGTCCGGTGAAATATTTGTCTATCCAAGTGTACCAAGCACGGGGTACTTGCTTCAGCCCATACAATACTCTTTTGAGTCGGCACACATGCAACTCTCTGTTGAAGATCTCAAATCCTTCAAACTGCTCTATGCACACCTCTTCCTCAATAATCCCATTAAGAAACATATTCTTCACATCCATCTGATGAATGTGCCAGCCCATATGCACTGAGAGAGAAAGGATGGTCCTTATGGAAGAATACCTTGCGACAAGTGCAAAATTTTCTTCATAATCTATCCCCTAGATCTGTTAGAAGCCTTGGGCCACAAATCTGGCCTTTTATTTCTCAATTCTCCCATCAGCATCTTGCTTTACCTTGTAGATCCATCTCGAACCTACCACTGTTTTATCAACCGGCCTTGGAACAATTTCCCAAGCACTGTTTTTTACAATGGAGTCATACTCCTCCACCATTTCTGTTAGTATGAATCTTTCGTCGTAAAATATCACTTTAGCTACGCATAAAAAATAGCCCTAACATCGATTATGGCTGCAAAATATCTTTAAGTTTGCTGCACAAATTCAGATCTAAGCACAAAAAGACATTAAGCAGATAAAATATAACATGGCTCCACGCATCCAATGAACAAGACAAGAAAAAAGTATTTAAAAGAATATTTTGTATTATATTAAAGAATGGGGCACCTGAGAGGAAAACAAGAAAGGTGTTTTCTGGTTCTCCTAAGTGGGATGGGTTCTTGGAAGTCCTTAGTGTTTCAGATCTAACATTTCTCTCTCTTATGGATGTAGAAAAGCAAACATGGAACTCAATGGGAGTTCATAAAGCAAAATGGAAAATGGTGACCAAGAGTAGATCCAGAGTGATCTAATGCAATGAAGGTGGTTAATTAATGGGGAAAACCCCCTTATTTATAACAAAATATTGGGGCGGTCTGGAACTCAGTGCATGAATAAAATATTATTAATCGAATTCTAGAATCACCCTTTAGGAATATTTTATTATATTTGTTGGAGGGAAAAGGGTTCTTGACTTGGGTCAATTCCTTTATTTATAAATAATAAATAAATAAATGGTTTATTTAACATTTTTAGGAAGTGATGGGAATATAATTAAATAAATAATGGTTTATTTAATTATTTATGGATGATTTATTCAAATTTAACTAAGAATATTATTTAAATAATTATTTAAATAACTTATTCTTAGGGAATAATTAAATAAATAAGGATTTATTTAATTAAGTTCCATATTTTGGGTTAAATGTGACCAGGAAATATAAACAAATGAGTTATTTTATATGGTGAAAGCAATTTTACTTAGGGTAAAATTGGTCTTACATGGTGTACTTGGGTTCATCTAATAATTAATAGGTTAGATGACCAAAAAATGGTGTAACAGATTGCCCCCCAATGTACGAGTGTTAGGAGAAAATCATATGACCAAAGTACGTTGTAAGAACTCAATCACTAGATATCGAGAGGGAAGTGAGAGAGAGAAATGTAAGGTTTTCTGATGTGCTAAAGGACTAGACCCTAAGGAGATGAGACTTACAGGTGCAACAAGTCTCTAGTTTCTGAAGTGGTACCTGTGCTAAAGGCGGCGGGGGAGGAATACCTATGCCCGCCGAGAAAAAGTACAAAGAATAAAGCGCCCGGAAAACCACAGAACGCAATAAGTACAAAGAATAAGGTGCCCAGAAAACCACGGAACGCAATAATGAAGCAGGTGCTGGCTGAAATATGAGCCAGATAAATAACATGATGAATCCCACATAAATGCGATGCCTGGAATAATCAACAGGACTTATACAATAATATGGTAGTACATGAGATATAAATACACCCAAATGCCCCCTACACACGAGGAAGGGCTCACAAAATCTGACTGATACGTGCAAATCGAAGAGGCGCTACAAGTGGTTGAGGTCGATATCATCAAATGAGAGGAGCTGCATCAAGGGCGGAAATGAAGAAGTCATCCGGGCATGTGGGGGGCTACTTGCAGGGCCACCCCCTCATGAGGGTTGAGACATCTCACACACGCCCGGGAAGCACCAATAGCTACTGCTGCATCACTGGACCATCAAGTGTATAGATCACGATCATGCTGAGAAGAGCTGGAACCAAGGTACACTGCCCCCTAGACCTGGTTTCTGGAGTAAATGAGCTGATGTCGACCGAAGTAGGTCCACCATAGGTGAGGCAATAATGGAACCCCAGCTAAGGCACGAGGGAAAATAGTAGAGCAACGGACAGATGAACAGTAATGATGATAATGAAATGGGGGATGATCCAAAGGGGACCATAAAGAACATGAGTACAAAATGGTATCTCATGCCGGAAATTGACACGAACAGGAATGAGTATAGAGGCAAGGTGGTGCCCCCAATGACATGTGTTGTAAGTGAGAAAATCCAATTTGTAGGAGAGGTGAATAGACTCTTCATGGAAAAAATGTGTCCTGGTGAAGTAGCAAGGTACTAAAAATTAAAAGGTACCCAAAGCTCATGAACAGGCCTGGTCGCACTTTTTGGGGTCTGTTCTGTGACCTGGGTAGTAGGTATTGGGCAGACAACTGCGACGTGTCCCAGGAAAGGACTTAAAAAGTGTGACTTATCAGGGGGTTTCAGTGCTGTTGTTGGTTGAGATCTGGGATTTTTATGGTTGAGGGGCATAGGTGCCCCTAAGCATGTTGTGGTTATGCCAAAATGTATGTAGCAAAAAAGGGGAATCTAAACACATTTTAATGATATGGTGTGCCATTTGTTTTCGTTATGGGTATGCAGTTTGAGAAATAAAATGGAGGATTACCAATCTCTTTTAGTACTGCATACATGAATCAAATGGGCTTTAATTTTCTGGGTTGGCATACCTGGTGCCACTATCCCAAACAGAGGATTTGGAGATAATGAACTGATGCTCTCTTAGAAAACCTTTCAGTTGGTTAACAACAATATCTAAACGATTGGGTTGCTGATGTAAGATGAAGGAATGATAAGGGGTATCATCCCTAGAGTGATTTGAAGTGATATGGGACTTTAGAGGTTCTTCTAAATGTGTAAGAATAATGGTACTAAAGTCGGCATGAGTAGATACACTAGGAGAGTTGTGGAGAATTGTTTCTCTTGGTCTCTCAAATATGGGTGCCCCCTTACCTGAACATGGGGTTTCAATGTAATGGCCATGAGGTGGATGTGGTGTGGACGCATGGGGTCGATGTAAGGGGGAATAGATAAAGGCAGGGGTGGTGATTTCTACCATACTGTCGTCATCGTGATAGAAGATGGGGTGACTGGTGGGAGAAAGACCATCTGATGTGGCGAAGCTACCTGAATCATCATCATGAGAAGAGAGGTTCACATGCGTGTTGTCACAAGGGGTGACAGAGGAGTAAGTAGATAAAGGATCTACCGATGTTGAGCCCAAGGTGATCGCCGAAGGAAGGTCAAGCGAAACAACAGGGGAGGATTTAGAGGGAATGTTCCCCGAGGGTCTCATGGATGATGATAGGTAGAAAATGGTTGACAAAGGCTCCGTCAGCTTGACATCAGGAGGGGGAATGTCAATGGGAGCAGTCATGTCTAGTAGTTCTGCTGAAGAAAAATACGCAAATAGGGGAGAGGTGGACTCATTGCGCTTGGCCTAAAATTGGCGAACTGCGGCTAGAGAGGTGCAGAAGTCCTTGAGGCGGGAACAAAGGTGGGTGGAATGGCCATGGAGATCACACAAAGCATAGGGGTGGTTGGTGTGAATAGTTTTAGGGTTCTTGGCTACGGGCACGGAAGAAACCAAGGCTTCTAGGACCGTGGACTCAAGGAACGTGACATTAACCATGGGCTTGAGATGAGGCAATTCAGGACAAGTATGTGTGGCGTGACCGACAACATCACACAAGGCACACTAGATGGTAGGCTTTGGAGGCCGATGAGGGGCAGGGTTTGTCGGGGCAATCTTTTCAATTGATGCCCCCCTGCGAGCTTTGCCAGTCTTACCCGAAGTGGTCACAATGGGAGGTGGTTCCTGTTGAGGTGGTTGAGGTACTGTTGCAGCGGGAGAAGTCATGGGGACCAGTTGAAATGGGGTCAAAGAAAGATAAGGTTTGGGTTGACCAGGCTGGGTAGTGGTTGGAATACCCAAGGTCAAGTTAGGGAGGGAGAGATTGGCCAAGAGAGGGACCGAATAAATGCGGGGAGGGGGAGCAAGGAAAGGTATCTGACCAGAGGGGTAATGGCCAAGTGGGACGACTCCTAAATGGCTAAGGCTTGGGGGAACCGTTCCAGGAGGGTAAAGAGGCTCATGAGTATTAGCTGGATGGGAAGGTCCAGGGAGAAGGAGTTTGGGCAGCTAAGGCGAAGGGTTAGGAGCGGATTGAGGCAGGTGAGGTTGAGGTTGCTGAATAACCGAAACGGGTTGTTTAAGGGTAGCCCGAGACGGTTGCATCATGCAAACATTCGCTAAGCTAGGATCAGAGACAGGAGGAGGAGGAAGACCAAGGGAGGTTCCAAGCAAGGAGGAGTCTTTGTAGACGCCAGGGGAAACACTGGTCAAAGAATCAATGGTTTGTTTATTGGTTACAGAAGAGAGGGTTGACTCAGGGGAGGTCTGAGATTTTGGCTCATGATACGTCAACTGGTTGATGGTGACTATCTTTCCATTGTGAGGGAAAAACATCTTGCAGTGGACCGCGGATGGGACAGTAGACATGGCATAGGTGTAGCTACGCCCCAAAAGAATGTTATAATCAAGAGGGGCGTCGATGAATTCAATGTCAACGCAAACAATATTGCCTGCAAGAGTGATGGGACAATTATGGAAAAGGCCAATGGGCTAGGAGGTGTGGCCATCCCACGCTCGAAGAGTGATCGTGGAAGGGGCCAACTCAGGAGATCCGAGTTGTTTCCAAACCGAAGCGGACATCACACAGGTGGATGTCCCCTCATCAATGATGCAACAGGAAATGTTAGCATTCTGGATTTTGACTAAGATTTGGAAAGCTACGGAAGAAGGAAGAGGAGGAGACTCCGACTGATGGGCATCGAAAACAATCAATTGGTCATTTGCTAGATCTACAGCACCCAGGGCAGATAGTAGAGCTTTTCTTTGGGAGGGGCACAACTGGAGGAGTTCCAGCATTGAAATGGCAACAAAATATTGGGCCAGCTCATCTCCTATGCTAAACAAATGGGCAGCTCGGTCAGAAGTAGCATTTCGGCGTAAGGGTCCCTTAGGAATCTTGGTATGAACCTCGGCTTTGGGCGGAGGGATATGCAAGGGACCATAAGTTGTCGAAAGAGGCTTTGTAGAACCTGAAGAAGGTAACTCGGGGACAGATGGAGCAGGAGGTTGGGGGTATGGACGGGACTGAGTGTGAAGGTTAAGGTCGGTGGTTATAGGTTGGTTAGAGTTCATCATGAGGATCTGGTAATTAGAGGTACCAGATGCACGAGGTTGAGTGGGTACCGGATCGTGAGTTGGTTGGGTAGCCATGAAGCTTGGCTGCGGGAAAGGATTGGTCGCACTCTGTTGTGCATACACCTGCCCCTGAGGGGGTGGGGGCTGCTGTTGCGGGGGTTGAGAAGACAAGGGAGGCGGGAGTGCTAATGCTGTAGGAGTTGGAGCACTAGGCTGTGGATATGGATGATAATGAGGTTGGGTAACAGGGGGTTGGATAGAAAGAGGAGGCATGCCGGATCCTGGATGTGAGCTACCGGGAGGGGGAGAAGTGCAGGAAGTGGTGCCCCCTCCCCCAGGGAAACCATAGCTCATGGGAGGTTGAGCGGATGGATGAGAGATAGCTCCAACGATACTGTTAGCATCATGAGGTGCCCCCGGTGCATGGGCATTACCGGGTCTAGGGAGGTCAGGTAGAACAGTATAAACATAACCCGTCTGAGCGTAGATCAGGTCATATTTTAACGCCATTTGGAGGGAAGATTCTTCGGTTTGAGGAAAATGCGATGCGACATCTTTCCTGATAGGTGGCAAGAGAGATCTAAGGAACCAGTCCATATAGACACGGTCTTCGAAGGTAGGATATTGACATAGGCTCTTTCTTCGCTGCCATTTCTGGACATGATCGGATAGGCGGGTCGCAGATGATTGAAGGAAAGAAGTCAAAAGTTCGATACCAGTGTCATAACGAAGGGGAAGCTGGAAGTAAGATAAAAAAAGCCCGGGCAAGAGTCGAAAAGGTGGTATGAGAGGAAGTGGGCTGGTCAACATACCACTTAGAAGCTGCGCCTGTAAGTGTGCATTGGAACAATCTAAGACGTATGGAATCATCAATAATGGAATGGGATGAACACCACATGTGGAAAGATCGGATATGGTTGGAGGGATCCTCCCCAGCAAGGCCTTCAAACTTAGGAATGTCGGAGGGGAGCTTGGTTGGCATAACAGGCCAACTAACATCGTGGCGGATAGGATCATTGATCAACTGATTGAAATTGGGGAGACTGAGACCTGCCATGAAGGGGAGCAAGGGAGAAGTTGAGGTAGTTCCTGTGGTGGTTCCGCTAGTAATAGTCCCAGCATTAGGGCCGGAGTGGCCACTAACATTAGGCCCTAGACTAGACATGGTGGAGGTAACAGGGGGAGAACCAGAAGTAGGGGAAGAAACCAAAGAATCAGAAGATAGGGGAGGACTAACTCGACAACGACGGGAAGGAGCAAGTCGACCAATCGGAAACTGAGGGTGAAGGCTAATAAGTCTCCAGGATAAATGCCTTGGAGGCACAATGATGACGGGAAGAATAAAAACTGACAAAGGCAGGGCGGTGCAAGATCAAGTGAGTACAATGTCGAAACAAGGGCAGAGAGGTGCAGTGTCAATTGATTTTAAAGTCTTTGCCAGGTGGTGTTAACTAGGCTCTTCTTCACTTAGGGTCAGTGTGTGGCATGTGTTAATTTTAATTTTTAAACCCAGACGTTTTGAGAATAAAATAAAAAGTGTGTTGCGTAACTGAAAATAAATCTACAGAGAACAGTAAATGAGACTAAAATAACAGAAAAATAACAGCTAACAATGCATCAATCTAACCCAAGGAGGCGGGTCTCTCAAAACTAGTCTATAAGAGGGAAAAAATCTAATCAAAACACACTAAAAAGAAGGCCAATAGATCTAAAGTTGGGAGGAACAGGGATCTAAAGGAGAAATCTGCTGAAAAGAGGTGCAAAATATAGCAAAGAGGCAGAGGCAAGGTTGCTGTTAAAAAAGAGGAGATCAGCTAAAAATAGAATGGACAAGGAGGTGGCCCTTGAAATGAACCCAATCAAAACTATATAAGGTGTTTTGAAAGGGAGAAGAGCTAATCTGTAGGGATCTGAAAAGGAGGTATCAGATCAGAAAGAAAAAAGGTTGAAACTCTGGAAATTCAGACTTATGAAACAGAGAAAACTCTCCCACAAAAAGTGGAGGGTACTGAAGCCCTAGGGGGCTATATTCCCACTTAGTTGAGTAAAACAGAGCAAGAATAGGTCTAAACGGGCGAAGACAGAGGTCAGAAAACCCTGACAGAGGTTGAGACAAAACCCAGAAAAATTTCAGAAAAATTCCAGAAAAAAGGCCAGGTCACAGTTTTTGACCCGTTTTTCGCTCATGTCGCACTTTTTGGGCTGTTTTCCACGACCTGAAGCTCCAGGACGCATTTTTTGGCCAAAAAAGTGTGACCTGCACTTCTGGCACTCTCGGCTGCAGATTTCAGAAAAAAAATGTCGTCTCAGCTGCGGCTGATGTCGGTCACCTGCGCAATAGGGCCAGAAACACACGAAAGTTAAAAAATTGACTGTTTGAGGGTTTTAGAGGTGGAAAGCACCATAAAAATAGGAAAAATAGTAAACAGAAGAGAAACCCTAGGGTCTGAAACAGCTGGATATGCAGGAACAGATAAAACGACAGCGGTCGTGAAATAAAACCCGTGTGGAGTCGCCAATTGTTAGTATGAATCTTTCGTCGTAAAATATCACTTTAGCTACGCATAAAAAATAGCCCTAACATCGATTATGGCTGCAAAATATCTTTAAGTTTGCTGCACAAATTCAGATCTAAGCACAAAAAGAAATTAAGCAAATAAAATATAACATGGCTCCATGCATCCAATGAACAAGACAAGAAAAAAGTATTTAAAATAATATTTTGTATTATATTAAAGAATGGGGCACCTGAGAGGAAAACAAGAAAGGTGTTTTCCGGTTCTCCTCAGTGGGATGGGTTCTTGGAAGTCCTCAGTGTTTCAGATCTAACATTTCTCTCTCTTATGGATGTAGAAAATAAAACATGGAACTCAATGGGAGTTCATAAAGAAAAATGGAAAATGGTGACCAAGAGTAGATCCAGAGTGATCTAATGCAATGAAGGTGGTTAATGAATGGGGAAAACCCCCCTATTTATAACAAAATATTGGGGCGGTCTAGAACTCGGTGCATGAATAAAATATTATTAATCGAATTCTAGAAGCACCCTTTAGGAATATTTTATTATATTTGTTGGAGGGAAAAGGGTTCTTGACTTGGGTCAATTCCTTTATTTATAAATAATAAATAAATAAATGGTTTATTTATTATTTTTAGGAAGTGATGGGAATATAATTAAATAAATAATGGTTTATTTAATTATTTATGGATGATTTAGTCAAATTTAACTAAGAATATTATTTAAATAATGATTTAAATAACTTGTTCTTAGGGAATAATTAAATAAATAAGGATTTATTTAATTAAGTTCCTTATTTTGGGTTAAATATGACCAGGAAATATAAACAAATGAGTTGTTTTATATGGTGAAAGAAATTTTACTTAGGGCAAAATTGGTCTTACATGGTGTACTTGGGTTCATCTAATAATTAATAGGTTAGATGACCAAAAAATGGTGTAACAATTGCATCTACCCTTGTGGACTCTTTAACTGCTTCCTGAAAGGAAGACGGCCCAGTCACAATACATTTTCTCATGAGATCCATGTATCTAGTAAATCAATCAAGAGACTATCTTTGTCTGTGCTGCGAAGTAGGGGCTCCTACTATAATATTCCCAAATGGGAAAAGCAGGAATATAGTGAAAAATGTTAGAAAAAATATGTATATCATCATTTAAAAGCAAGAGGCCAATATGGAGACCTTTCATATGTTATAAAAACAACAAAATATACATAAGAAATGGGCCATAAGATGCATAACAAGAAATACAAGCCTCCAATTGATGAAATCCCTCAATATAAGGTGTTGCAACTATATAGAAAAGTTGGAAGATCCTTACAACGTTATTTTATTAGCTCTGCTACAAAATTTGATTATACACCATATCTAGGGCTGATATGTGCCTCAAAAGATAGATCTATATCAGATCTAAGCACTATACAAGCTCCTCTAAATAACCCCTCAAGGGTTTTCACCAAAACACCAAGTACAAGTTGTAGATCTAAGATATTTGATTGTAGGTCTACTAAAAAATATAGATCTGGAAAGTGTGGTTGATCTGATATGATCAATAAAATAGCCTCCTCCTATGGATCCTCAAAGTGAAAGGCAGATCCCCTTCACTTGAAAATCATCTCTCAAAATGGTGTGCTAAACCACCTTGCAACTCCTCCTACAAAAATAGCGTAGATCTAGAAGTAAACTATGATGTAGGGATGAATAACCAGTTGGCCTGATGCCAAGATATGAGAATAAGCTCAATGGCCTTCAATACTGTCCTCCCAATGGGAAGGAAGCCTCATCCACTGAAAATAAGCAATGAGAAGGCTTAGATCTAGAGATCTATCACCACTTGCTGCAACTTGCAAAAACAACCAAACCCTCAACAGGATTTGCATTGTAAAAAAAAGATGAAGCTTGGCCTTAAGCCTGATAGTGGACAATGTAGTGCAAGACTCCTCAAAGAGCTCCTCAATGGAAAAGGTGGGATTCTCGATCAAGAAAACCCTGTGCTAAACAACACTCTATCTCAGCTAAACAATAAGAGAAAGCTATATGTCTAAATAGACCATATATTTAGAAAATCATATATCAACATACATAATCAACATGGCTACGATCCTCTTCCTTAAATAGAATATGATCTTGCAAACCTTAAGCCCCATCCAAAAATATCACTACATTCACACAAAGCATCTCCATATAAAACTGCACTGTCCCTCATTGATGACCACTCCTCCATGACAACATTGTTGATTTGGTCAAGGTTGACCCAGTCAAAGTGATCCAGCCCCTTTCACACCAAGGGTGATTTAATTAAGCTGCCAATATTTGTCTCTTTCACATTTCGCATTGATTTATTCATTATTAAGGATAATTTTGGACCTCCTTTGCCCTTTTATTCTTTAAAAAAATCAATAAAACAAAATTGAATATTCCAACTATCTCATGGCTAATTTAGGAATATTACAATCCTCCCCTCCCAAGTGTTGATTGCCCCCAAGCTACTGTAAGGATGGAACTGAAAATGTGGGGAACATTTAGTCTCATATGGAGCTCCCATCTCCAAGCTATCAACCATACAAAATGAATGACCCTCTATAGTGGTAATTCATAGCAAAACTCCTCCCATCTACTTATGAGAGGTACCTCCCAAGTGCTCAAGTTATCCAAATGGCTCATCCCATAAGGAAACAAGAGACCCAATGTAGCAATCATGGATGGTCCAATGATTTCCCAAAAATATGAAACATAAGAACCATGGAGAATCTCTCTCCCAAAGGGAACATCCAATCCTTCCATCCTCCCTCCAATCATTCCCATAAAAAGAATAAGTACATCATCAATGTATGGGATCAAAACCAAGTACATAAAGACATAAATATGCAAGAATGGAGTTGGATCATAGTCCCATATGTGGAACCAACGCAGTATGTCTCCTGACTACATTAGATAATGAGATGGTAAGTGGTTTCCCCACCACATACTTGCTGCCCAAGTCTTCTCACGATGGCTGAAAGTGTGAGATATATTTGGTGCTTTTAGAATGCACCCACAATGATACAATATCTCCCTTTTTCCTCCAAGGGAGTGGCCATGTTCAGAAATGTTTGTGGCCCAAAGTTGGCCATGAATTTTATATGGAATAATACTCCTTCTTGGAGCTATGGCCTGCATATACATGGTAAAAGAATGCAAGTAATAATCAAATGAATCATTAGATACACAAGCATATTCTTCACCAAAATTTCTCCTCATACAAATGGAGTGTTGCATAGATTTATCTCCTCTCATTCCAAAAGAGGAAAGAGGGGGCCGAATTAACTCCTTCATAGAGTCATGTATCTCCCCCATCTACACATGGTTCATACATCTCTGAAATTTCTGATATAATTCCTCTTTAAAGCCTTCCCAAGTGTAGTACTCCATGATAGTGTTGAAAGCCTTCATAGAATAAGTATGGCTGAAAAGGAATTCTTCATGTGCTCTTTGTATAAACTTCTCCTTGAGCTTGGAGGCTCTAGATAAGAAGATCCTACCATGATAGTAGATGACTTCATCTTGGACTAAATAGCCCTCCTCATGTAGCTAATCATCGAGTATCATGCATGTGAAAATATCCTTTGAATAATCCACCAATAGTTGGGATTTCCAATATGGATCAATATTCCATAGTGACAACACTAATAATCTATCATAAAGAATATTTGTCATATGTCTGCCCTTCTCCTTGAAATCTCCCATGCCAAAGGTATACTTTGGAAGGTTGCTATCCTTCCCTTGCTTCTCCTCCCACAACGCAAAATCTGAAATGAGAGTGGGTGATGAAGATGTTGGGAGAATGTCTCCCTCCTCCTTGAGTCTATCCAGGACTCCCAACACTGTATCATGACCCCCCAATGCCCCTTCATGAGCCAAATATATCAATGCTACACCATGTTGAGAGAACTATTTTTTCATTCCCCAATCAGGGGGTCTCTCTGGTGGAATGCCTCAATGTAATGAAACATCAAGGCTTAGATCAGGTTGTATATGTGAATGGGTTGATTTGTCCCTTCTTTCACTGTGAAAAACATGCTCCTGCTTCTCTGCATAAACCTCCTGAAAAGGATGGGTGTGTATGTTCTGAATCACTTGATGTTGGCCCTCCTTCTCATCTTCTCCTAGCTCCTGCAAGATCTCACAGTCTAAGGTGTCTTCTTCAAATGTAGTCAACCCATGTACACCCAAAATTTCCTTGGTGTCAAGAATATTGATCATAAAGGAATGGTCTATCATAGTGTGTGTCCCCAAGATTGCATCCAATATTGGAAGACACTTCCTCTGTTGTTTTGTCTCATTGCTCGTCAACATAGACACATGCTGCTCATGATCTTCATATGTAAGATCCTTTGGGACTCCTTGAAAAGATGCAAGAGCTCCTATAGTTGAAGCAATTGCTTCATCTCTATCTCCAAGTAGATCTCCTCCTGCTATCACAATGCTGGAGGATCTTTCCATCTCTTCCTCCTCCTTCTCCGCATCAATGGAGAATAACTCATCATTAAGAGATCCTTTAACTTGATCTCCTTTCAAAAAAGGAATCCTAATGTCTTCTTCTTGAGAAGAAATTTTTTGCTGAAGTGGGGCCTTTTCCCTTGGCAAAGCATGTTGCAGATCTTTAACTCCCTCAACAATGTTTTCAAATGGAGTTGGCTTCATGGATCTTTCCAACTCATGCAAAGGTTCTGATTTCTTGGGTTTGGTTTGTTTTTCCAAGGAAGTTTGAGATTGTTTCAAATCAAATCTTTTCACTAACCTCCTAGTGAACTTTGCATAAGTAGATATATTTACATTTCTTAAGGAGGAAGATTCAAATAACCACCAGGCATAAGCCTTACCTTCAAGATGCAGTGCTGCTACTCTAATGGCCTCCTCTTCTGAAAATTGATGAAGCTGGAAATATGTGTCTAGCTTCTTTACCCAAGCCTTGGCTGTGCTCTTGGGTGACCCATCAAAAGTAGGTAGAAAGAATCTACCCAAAGTGTGCTGCATGCACCCTCTTCTTCTATTGTAGTTTTTGGGTCTTCTCTCTTCTTTAATTTGACAAAACCCTTGGAATTTTAGATGCTCCTTGAATATTATAGACTGAGATTCATATTTGTGGAGATAGTCACCAAGAGTCTCCTCCTTTGGTGTTTCTCCTTTTGTTTATTCTCTTGCCAATAATGTAGGCATGGTACAATGTTGTAGATCTGATTGTGTGGTTGAATGCTCACACACATAATATGAAGAACTGGGGCTTTCTTCATGTGAAAATATTCTTGAGGGAAATTCATTTTTTTCCCTCCTCATCTCTATGATGTCTTTTTTAATGCCTTGAATAATTTGGAAAAGAATTTATGAGAACTCCTTCCCTTTCATTCCTCTAGATAAAGGGGTTTTACCCTTGTCTTCTTTGTCATTTTCATAATCAAATTTCTAATGTCTTATTCTTTGATACCTCCTCTCTCTATCAGTAAGAGGCTCTCCTTCTTCAGATGACATATTGTCTTTTCAAGATGCACAGGTTGAGCCAAGATTATGCTCTAATACCAGTCTAATATTCCCAAATGGGAAAAGCAGGAATATAGTGAAAAATTCTGGAAAAAATGTGTAGATCATCATTAAAAGCAAGAGGCCAATATGGTGACCTTTCATATGTTATAAAAATAGCAAAATATACATAATAAATGGGCCATAAGATTCATAACAATAAATACAAGCCTCCAATTGATGAAATCCCTCAATATGACGTGCTGCAACTATATATAAAAGCTGCAAGACCCTTACAACGTTATTTTATTAGATCTGATACATAATTTTATTTTACATCAGATCTAGGGCTGATATGTGCCTCAAAATATAGATCTATATCAGATCTGAGCACTATACAAGCTCCTCTAAATAACCCCTCAAGGGTTTTCACCAAAACACCAAGTACAAGTTGTAGATATGACATCTAAGACTGCAGATCTACTGAAAAATACAGATATGGATAGTGTGGCTGATCTAATATGATCAATAAAATAGCCTCCTCCAATATATCCTCAAAGTGAAAGGTATATCCCCTTCACTTGAAAATCAACTCTCCAAATGGTGTGCCAAGTTTACAGAAATAACGTAGATTTGGAAGTAAACTGTATTGTAGGGATGAATAACCAGTTGGCCTAATGCCAAGATTTGAGAATAAGCTCAGTGGCCTTGAATATTTTCCTCCCAATGGGAAGGAAGCCTCCTCCACTAAAAATAACCAATGAGATGGCCTAGATCTAGAGATCTACTCACCACTTGCTGCAACCTGCAAAAACAACCAAACCCTCAATAGGATTTGCATTGTAAAAGAAATATGAAGCTTGGAATTAAGCCTAATAGTGGACAATGTAGTACAAGACTCCTCCAATAGCTCCTCAATGTAAGAGGTGGGATTCTCGATTAGGAATGCCCTGTGCTAAACAACACTCTATCTTAGCTAAACAACAAGAGAAAGATATATATCTAAACAGACCATATATTCATAAAATCATATATCAACATACATAATCAATATGGCTATCATCCTCTTCCTTAAATATAATATGAGCTTGAAAACTCTAAGCCCCATCCAAAAATATCACTACATTCACACAAAGCATCTCCATTTAAAACTGCATTGTCCCTCATTGATGACCACTCCTCCATGACATCGTTGTTGATTTGGTCAAGGTTGATCTAGTCAAAGTGGTCTAGCCCCTTTCACACCAAGGGTGCTTTAATTAAGTTGCCAAGATTTGTCTCTTTCACATTTGGCATTGATTTATTCATTATTAAGGAGAATTTTGGACCTCCTTTGCCCTTCTATTCTTTAAACAAAGCAATAAAGAAAAATTGAATATTCCAACTAACTCATGGCTAATTTAGGAATATTACACCTACATTCTATGCAACATCAAGTCTCAGCCTATCAGCTTCTATGGTACGTCTTCTACCAGTTATGATGGTTGGCTCTACGTGAGTGGACTCCTCCATTCCATGAACCTCCTCCTGTGGTTGATCCACATGTAGAGACTCATCTTTGGGAACCAATAGTTCCTCCTCCACATGCAAGTCTAGCTCCCTCTCAAGCGACAACTGCATGGATTTCCCCTCATCGAATTTTATATCCCATCGCATAACAATCATATTATTGTTAGGAAAATACACACGATAATTATGGGGTGTTTCTGTGTACCCCACAAAAATCCCAAATTCAGAAGTTGGATTGAGCTTCTTCTTGGCGTTCTTGGTCACATGCACATAAAAATATGAGCCAAAAATCTTAAAGTGTGAAACATCTGTTTTCTTACCAGAGAAATATTCTTCAGGTGCACTCATGCCAAGTACTCTATGAGGAAAATGGTTTTGCACATAAACTGCAGTGTTGCATGCTTCCGCCCACAAATGCATTGGTAGGCCCTAATCATGCAACATCGCTCATGCTGTACCCACGATCATTCTATTCTTCCTCTCCGCAACCCAATTTTGCTATGGGTTATGAGGTGCTATGATTTCTCTTCAAATTCCTTATTTGTTGCAGAAGTCTTTGATTTCATTAGAGATTTATTCTCCACCATTATCACTCCTCAAAGCCTTCACTTGCTTCCCAGACTCTTTCTCCGTCAATTCCTTAAACTCACATAACTTTGAGAATGTTTGATCCTTCTTCTGCACGAAGAAGATCCATCATGTACGAGAAAAATCAACAACAAAAATAACATAGTACTTATGTTTTGTTGTTGAAGCAACCGAGAACGGTCCACACACGTCTATGTGAACTCTCTCAAGGATCCCCGAACCACAATTCTCTTTTTCGTGAAATATGGACTTTACATACTTCCCCATGGTGCAACCCTTGCACTGATCTAACTGAGTAAGTTTTCCAGTTGGAAGTCCAGTATATATTTGCTGCATGAATTTCAAGGCTCCATGGTGAAGATGGCCCAATCATCTGTACCATAATTCACCCTCATCCCTACTCACCACTTTTTCCACCTTTCCCATCATGGCAGTGCAACCATCTACCTCCATCTTGTAGAGATTCTTAACTCGAATCCCTATCATCTTAGATTGAATCGTTGTTTTATGTCGCAGGAAATATTTTCCATTGCTAAAAACAACATCATAGCCTCTGTCCTCCAACATTACGACTGAGACCAAGTTTTTCTTCAGACGTGGAACATGCATAACATCTTTCAATTGAAATGTTTTACTTGGCTCCCTTTGAAAGGTAATGGTAACAATTCTAGTCGCACTATATCATCCATCGTCTCCCATCTCTATATGCATTTGGAGATCTTTCTCCTCCAAGTCACTGAAAAGCTCCTTATCTCCCATCATGTGAAAGGAAGTGCCACTATCCAAATACCACACAGATCCTAATGCACTTGAAACCATGCATGAAATCAATGAGAAGTCAAGTTAAAATTGCGAGGCAAGGGCCTCAACAGCTGCAGCTCCAGCAACCTTCCTATTCTTCTTCTTTTGCGGACAGTTAGTAGCAAGATTACCATGTTCGTGACAGTTCACCTTGGACATATCCATCTTCTTGCCTTTAGAATCAAATTTAGAATGGAGTTTCTTCCCCTTCCCCTTATTCACCTTGGAAGCCAAAGAACAACCTTTTCATCGTCATGCTTTGATGAAGAGCCATCTATGGTGTTCCTCCTGCACCAGATCCGACCACGGTCATTTCCAATCCAGAAATTTTTCCCGTTCGTTGATAGAGTCTTCATAACTGTACCAACTCTTAGGAAGTCCCAAGAGAGCCAAGCTCACCAAATCATCATCAACAATAGTTATTCCCACACTCCCCAGTTCATCCTGAAATTGGACAAACTTCGTGACATACTTTGGAATGTTTCTGCCCTTTTCCATCTTGATCCTGAGTTTATCTTTGAGTGCTAATTTCCTATGGTCGCTACTGCTTTGGAAAAGATCCGTAAAAGCCTTCCACCTGGCATATGGTATGGGTTTCCCATGAAGTCTTGAGACAATGTGGTCTTGTACACCTTCCAATAGAATCCTCCTCGCCTTTGCCACTTTCTTTTGACATGCATCAAGTAATGCAACATCTGTCGAAGTAGTTTTAGGAACATCATTATCAATGAATTCCTTCAAGTCATTATCTTTGAGCACCGCTTCCATCCTGTCCTTCCAATCAATGTAGTTAGAGCTTCCCTCGAGTGCATACTCTAGTTGCAAGACATTGAAATCCATTTTGATGTTAACTCAACTATAGCACCAAGAAAGTCTTTCTGCAAATTCGAATTATTTCCTCCAATAAACTTAGCTCCTGCTTCAAAATTATAATCTCCTGTGCTCTAATACCATGTAGTAATTTAATAAAAAATATGTATTTCCTAGATTCTCCTGATCTAACAATTATATGCCACTGTTAAATACAAAATCATTTCTACAAAATCTTTGCGTAATTTTAAACACAATCGCCAATCACAATATCATGAATAAAGATCAATCACACATAACACAGATAATTTACCGAGAAAATATAAAGCTAAAAACCCCATTATCATATATTATGTATATATCATGGATCATGAAACAATCTCATACAAAGCTCCAATTCAATATCTCTCAGTACATTATACAATTGTCTCACACTATCATAAAAAAATTGGCAAGTTCCTTAGCCAATTTACTGCCTCCAGACAACCTACCTCTATTGCGCAATCCCAGCTGATAGAAATCCATGAATGAATAGAATCCTACTTTCCTTGACTATGCAATCCTCATGAGCACATCCAATGTGTGTGTGATTTTATGTGTGCAACCGATAATGTCACAAATGATAGTCAATCTGTCCCTTTCAGCTACATCTCAACTGGGTCTCTACTGGATCTGACATGCATGTAGTTAATAGTAGTAAATACTCAGTTGCATGTGAGATTACTAATTATGAATTAATTAATAATTAATTCACTTGATCTCTCACTATTATATCTTTAGTTACAACTAGCACAACTGAGTTTAACTCACTTAACTAAGTTAAACTACTTTACAACTCTCATAACTACACTTCCAACTCTGTTACAACTTCGAATCACTCAATTACAACTAAGTCCACTTGTTTTGTGTAACCAACTCCAAAAATAGAAGAAGAGAGATATCAACACCTTAGAAATAAGCCAGTTCGAGGGGGCAACCTCCAATACATTACATAAATGAAAAATTCTTGGATGATACAATTTACAAAACCTCCTTTCTATATATAGGAGTCCATGTGGCCATAATGTAATCCTAGTGGGCCAAAATGTAATCCTAGCCAACCTAACAATAATAATTTAAGGGCACAATAATAAAAAAATGGGGGTTACAAGGGTACAATAATAACAATAAGGGACTATACTAGTAATATAGGGACCTAACATGCCCCACTCCTCCAAAAAAGTGTTGTCCTCAACGCTTGAGTAGCTCTGGGTGCTTCTGTATAAACTTCTCATCCTCCCATGTAGAATCTTCAGTGGGTAAGTTCTTCCACTTGATGAGATACTCTGAAATTGATCGATTCTGTAGCTGTCGAGTTCTTGTTTCCATGACCGCTTCAGGTTCCAATATGATTTTTCCTTCCTCATCAAGTTCTGGCAATATTGTTTGAACTGGAAGATTTTCACCTATAACCTTCTTTAAGCATGAAACATGGAAAAATGGATGCACTCGCGAAGAAGCAGGAAGCTCCAATTTGTATGCCATGGTACCAATCTTTTGCAACACCTTGTAAGGACCATAGTACTTTGGCGATAATTTATTATCCTTCTTAGCTTGCTTGAGGGACATTTGTTTGTATGGTTGTAGCCGTAAAAATACCCAATCTTCTACATCAAAACTTCTCTCGCTGCAATGTTGATCTGCCTGTTGTTTCATTCGATTTTGTGCCAAATTCAGGTTATCCTTTAAGAGTTGGAAAACTTCTTGCTGATGCTCGATGTGATCTTCCACTGCTTGAACCTTCGAATTTTCCCTTAAAGATGATGTGATCGATGGTGGATGATATCCATAAAGTGCCATAAGTGGGGTCATTTTTGCTGCAGTATGGAAGGAAGTGTTATACCACCATTCAGCGAGAGGTAACCACTTGACCCATTGTGTTTGTTTATCAGATACAAAACAACGAAGATATCCTTCCAAACATTTATTTACTATCTCAGTTTGACCATTAGATTGAGGATGATAAGATGAGCTATGAGCTAATTGAGTACCCAAACAAGAAAATAACTCCGTCCAAAAATTTCCAGTAAAAATGGGATCTTTGTCACTCACAATAACCCTTGGGCTTCCATGTAGCTTTTGAATTCTGTGCATAAATGTAGTAGCAACTGTACTTTATTTAAATGGATGAGATAATGCACAAAAGGGTGCATACTTGGTAAGTCTATCAACTACCACCATGATGACACTCTTTCCTTCAGACTTAGGTAAACCTATGATAAAATCCATTGAAATCTCCTCCCAATGTTGACTTGGAATGGATTAAGGTTGTAGAAGTCCTGGGGTCTTAATTGTCTCAACTTTACTCTGCTGGCAAACCAAACATTCCGCCACCAATTTTTGAATATCAGATTTAAGGCCATCCCAAAAAAAACTCTTTCTTCACCCTATGGTAAGTTTTTAAAGATCCTGAGTGTCCTCCTAAAGGAGAAGTGTGCAATTCCAGAAGAATCTTTTGTTTTAGTTGGGAATTCTTACAAAGATATAAGTGATCTTTGTACCATAAGGAATCATTTTTCCAACTAAATGTATCAGGTGTACTAGGATCTTGCTGCAACTTTTGAATGAGTGTCCATACATCTTTGTCCTTCTTCCATTCATCTCTTGCTTCAGTTATCCAATCTGGTTGGATAATAGAAATGGCACAAAGAAATGCTTCCACCTCTTCATTCTTTCTTGAGAGTGCATCTGCAACGACATTAAGCTTTCCTTTTTTGTAGATTATTTCAAAGTCATAACCCAACATCTTTGTGACCCATTTTTGCTGCTCTTCTGAAGATAGTCTTTGTTCCAAAAAGTGTTTCAGACTATCATGATCAGTTTTTACCTTTAAGTGTCTTCCCATTAGGTAAGTTCTCCATTTCTTTAGTGCATGCAGTATTGCTAACATTTCCTTCTCATAAATAGGTTTCTGTAAATACTTTCCTTTGATTGGACGACTTTCAAAAGCAATGGGTCTTCCTTCCTACATTAAAACTGCACCAATTCCATTTCCTGAGGCATCACATTCCACAATAAGGTTTTTGTGAAGTCTGGCGTAGCTAAGACCGGTGCTAGGCACATTGCCTCTTTAAGATGTTCAAAGGCCTTAGTTGCTTCAGGAGTCCATGAAAATGCATCTTTCTTCAATAATGTTGTTAGAAGTGCTGCTATTCTCCCATAATTCTTAACAAACTTGCGATAATACCCTGTTAACCCAAGAAATCCTCGCAACTTCTTTATGGTTGTGGGGACTTTCCATTCCTTAATAGCTTTAATTTTGTTAGGGTCTACTTTAACACCCTCGTGAGATACAATATGACCCAGATATTCCACCTCTTGTACTCCAAAGAAACATTTGGATGTTTTTGCATATCATTGTTTCTCCTGCAATAGTTTGAGCACCCTGTCAACATGTTCAACATGATCCTTCCAAGACCTGCTGTAGATTAGTATATCATCAAAAAATACTAGCACACATTTTCTAAGGAAGGGTTTGAAAATGGAATTCATCAACCCTTGAAATGTATAAGGTGCATTGGTAAGGCCAAAAGGCATGACCAAAAATTCATAATGACCCTCATGAGTTCGAAATGTTGTTTTTGGAATATCTTCAGTCTTCATTCTAATTTGATGATATCCTGAACGAAGATCCAACTTGGTAAAATAAATTGCTCCATGTAATTCATCCAATAATTCATCGATCACAGGAATGGGAAATTTATCTTTAATGGTGAGCTTATTGAGCTCCCTATAATCCGGACACATTCGCCATGATCCATCCTTCTTGTGTACCAATACTACAAGAGCAGAGAAAGAACTTTGACTAGGTTGAATTATACCCGCCTCTAACATTTCTGCAATCATACGTTCAATTTCGCTCTTTTGGAAGTAAGGATATCTATAAGGCCTGATGTTTGGAGGAACAATTCCTAGAATCAAATGAATAGCATGATCATGATCATGAATAGGTGGGAGTCCTTTGGGAGTTTCAAACACCTTGGAATGATTGTCCAAGACTTGTTGGAGATCTGCAGAAATAGATGATTTTGATGTCGGAACTTCTAGTGAGCATAATTGTACAATTACGCCTCGTTGTTCTTTCTTTAGAAGCGTTGTCATGACATTAGAGCTTATTATCCTTCCTGGCTTCCCTTCAATACCCCGTAATTCGACTTCCTTTCCTTCTGAAAAAAATTTCAAGAAAAGTTCTTGAAAATTAAAAGCTACCGTCCCCAAAGATTGTAACCATTGTACTCCTAGTACAACATCAACACCTCCCATAGGAATGGAAAGCATTGGACTATTCAATACATATTCCCCCATGGTTGGCTTGATATTATGGCATTTTCCAGAGCAATTTATAGTTCCTCCATTTGCAACCATCACTTGACATTCTGGTGCTGGGTATAGGAAACAATTCAATTCCTTGGCTACCTTACAATGAATAAAATTATGGGTGCTACCTGAATCAATCAACACTATTACCTTTTTCTTCATGATATGTCCTTCTATCTTGAGAGTTTGAGGAGTGGTAATTCCTGCCAATGCATTACACGATATGGTCAGACTCATTTCTTCCTCTTCTTGGGTTGGTTCCTGGTGTATATCCTCTTCTTGTTCATTTTCTTCTTCCTCTTCACAATCTATGTAAAATAATTTCTTCTGAGCACACTTATGACCTTTAGTGTATTTGCTATCACAACTGTAGCAAAGCCCTTTTGCTCTTTTTTCTTCCAATTGTTGTGGTGTCAACCTTGTAGGTTGTGGAAATCTAAGCATAGCAACACTTCCTTCTTTATAGAATTGAGTGGTAGGCTTCCTTGTCGCCATAATTTTACATTCAACTTTTCTTGCCAACCTGAATGCCTTCTCCAATGAATCCGGTTCCAAAACACGAACTTCATGTTGGATGTTATCCTTTAAAGTTCCTATGAAGAGATCGATCTTGTGTTCCTCTGGAATATCAGTTACCCTTATATTCAATTTTTGGAAGTCCTCAATGTGCTGCCCCACTAAACCCTTTTGTTTGAGATTTATCAATTGGCTAAAGAAGGTGTTGCTCTTTGTATCCTCATAACGTGCTATCATTTCCTCCGTAAAAATTGACCAAGTGACAATTTTTTTACGGGAGCAAAGCCATCGATACCATACAAATGTATTTTGTTCTAAATGTAAAGTTGCAATGCGTACCTTTTGTGTGTTTTTCACATTATGGAGATCAAAATATTGCTCCATCTGTAGTATCCATGTTATAGGATACTTTCCATCAAACTTCCTCATATCCATTTTTGGAATATGGTGGTTCTTCCCGCCAACATTAGAGTTTATGAAATCACGATTGACATTTATTTTGTTCTCATCATGAGGTTCTTCTACTATCTTTTCACCATTAGGAAAAATTTCTTGTATCAACTTTGTCAAACCTTCGATGTCTGCTTTTAGATCATTCTTCATGTTTTCCACGTTGTCTTTCATGTCCGCTTCCATGCCATCCATCTTAGCTTCCATGCCTTTCTTCAAACCTTCCATCTTCACTTCCACGCCTTTCTTCAAAACTTCCACTTCATTTTTTGTTGCTCTTTGCGAGAGTGAAATTTGCTGCACTTGCTCTTGTAATTTTGATAGATCATGTTGCAATTCTTCATCTTCATGAGTCATAGTAGAGCCTTTTGAAGGCTTAATGGGTGTTGAATTATTTTTACGGGGCATATTTTAGAACCCAATACTGATATCTATTATACAATATGCCCTTGGAATCAATTCAAATTGATTCTTCAAACAAGACTTATGCAATTCGCAAAAAAAATACACACTTTTTTCTTGCTTTTGAGGAGCTCGATATTAAAATTGGATTATCTATGTAATTGCAACACTTCAATATTTAAATTTTGGTACCAACGTAGCCCTCTGAATTATCTTTCGAATGCCATAGGTCTGACCTGATTTGGATTCTCCAAGACTAAGTTGTGTCCAATCTCCCAAAATGACCTAATTATGGACTAGGTCAGTACAAAAAACTTGTACGACTTGCCACGTGTCACTATTTCATCCTTCGGCTCTAAAATCGATAGCCAAGAAACTACAGTCCATTTACTAGCGACCACTTTTTACGGCACTCCAATCCGATGCTCAGAGAGAGTTATGAAGATTTTTCCACGATCACCTCTTTCAGATGAAATTTAGGAGCCTAAAAAGGCACTACCTTCCACAGATCATATCTCCGAAAATATTGTGAACCAAGATCTGAAATTTTTTGAAAATGTTCCTCAGGATTTCGGCTTCACACCCTATGAATTTTAGCTTCTGAAACTTTGTAGAAAAAAAGTTATAGCGAAAATTCCACGATGACCTGTTTGGAGCAGCGAAACCTTAAAATCCAAAGCTCTGATACCAAATGTTGTGTAACCAGCTCCAAAAATAGAAGAAGAGAGATATCAACGCCTTAGAAATAATCCACTTCGAGGGGGCAACCTCCAATACATTACATAAATGAAAAATTCTTGGATGATACAATTTACAAAACCTCCTTTCTATATATAGGAGTCCATGTGGCCATAATGTAATCCTAGTGGGCCACAATGTAATCTTAGCCGACCTAACAATAATAATTTAAGGGCACAATAATAACAAAATGGGGGTTACAAGGGTACAATAATAAAAATAAGGGGGTTACATTAATAACAATAAGGGACTATACTAGTAATATAGGGACCTAACAACTTGCATGTCCCACCAACCAACCACTCAACTCGAAATTCCTATAGCTAAGTGATTTTCCACTTCAGTTAACTATTTACAAGTGCTCATTGAGAATAGATTATTGGTTATTGTCCAAATAACATTAAGGGATAATAATAGTCGACATGCATCTATAAATAAACATGAAATCTATAAATAGAACTTTCACATACATCTATAAATAGACCTCATCTATAAATATAATTTTCTCATGCATGTATAAATAGACATCCACCTAAAAATTGCCTGAGGCTCCATCCTAGTGTAGGTGCATAATTTTCACTAGGATATTCTTGTTGAATCTCAACACTTCGTTGGGTTCTAGACCTGCTATTGGGTCGATTTTTTTGCCTATATCCAACCTTTTGATTTGGTTGTTATGGTTTTTTCAGTTTGTTTCTATGATTAGGGTTTTCAAGTGTCCACCCAGTGTGCAATTGATTCTCTCTTTTCCATCACAAGCATAGATCACATTGCTTATTTGCAACCTAAGGATCCTTCTTTGTGTGTTATTCAGTGTAAAAAATGAAGAATCTTTGTTTTGAGCAATTGATTTGAAATATCTCCTAAAGTGCTTCGACTCTTTAATTTTTGTGGCATTTGGAGGAATTCATTCGGAATTCTCAAAACGAGTGTTTGTGTTCTTCCATTTTGTGTCTTTTTTCATTTAATTCATACAAAGAAAAATAATTTTTCTTTCACGTGTTTTTATCTCAAAACTTGTATTTCATTGAAAGTGAATTAGATAAGTTACAATGAGAAATAATTTTTGATATCTGTCATTGAATGTGGATTACATTGTTTAACGATTAAGAGCTAGAACATTCATTCAGTTCATTCTTATTTCATCGAAAGAAAAATGAAATTGCGCATAGATTACAATTTCATAGTATTCAAAAAGAAAAAATATTATTGCATAGATTACATTGCATAGTTTACATCTTTGAACATTTTGTTTTGAATTGGGATAGTGTGAGTGATCTAGTTTAGAAAAGTTTTTCGTTTGTTGCATTTTTGATTGTTGCATAACTGTTTGAAACTCTTCCTTAAACTAGATAATATTCATCGAATTGAATGAATCATTTTTCTCATGTTAGTTTCATTATAGGTTTTCAGATGACAATCATTTTGAGCCTTGAAACTAAAACTTTAATCAAGATCAACTTTAAAACGAATGTCAATCTACCTAAGGAGAATTTGAAACCTAACATAAAAAATTTATAGATCTAAGCTAGAGACATGTTCGGCATCTTTAAACGTAGGAGTTGTTGCTAACAGTCTGCGTTACAATCCAGGGGTGATATCTCGTCCCATGTATGGAAGTATATTGACGTATGATAAGTAAATTTGGGATGCTCTCATCAAACGGTTACACATCAGACAACACTACTACGGACTTTGACTCCCATGTACCATCGCGTATATTTTTGGCGGCACCATTAGTATACAAACATATGGTACTTAGTCTACCACACAGTAAACGTGATACACCGAACACATAATTCGGGGAGATTGGCTACCTTACGTTAAGTCCTTGGTAAATTTATTTTCCGAGATGTATATTGTAGTTCACGGATACTTGGTAAACCCTCTTGCCTAGTTTACCCCTTTTTGGTTTGTTTTGTGTTTAATTTCTAAAATTTATTGTCCACGATAACATTTTACCCATGCTCATCTCCTTAGCTGATCTTAGGTTGAGATCAATGGAAACAGTGCCCGAGTTTACCAACCAAGGAATCCCCTCACATGGGAATCTTGGTCCGTTTTCTTCTTTTGGAAATGTTGGTGCTCCTTATATGGCAACGTTGTCCCTCCCGGGATTATCCATTGTTCTGCCAGTTTGGTTATTTTCGACCCCCATGGTTTCGAATGTCCAAACTTCTCCTCCACTGAGTTCTCCTCCTCCTGAACAAATGTCAACCCCATGTTGATCGTAAGGTTGACCCCTCGCCTTCTTCGCCCGTTTCTTCACCTCGTTCTTCCTCTTCGCCTGGTGAAAGTTTGGAGTCTAGTACCGAGGTGACTAAGAAGAAGAAGAAGAAGTCGAAGAAGAAGAAGGAATATAAGCAAGGGGGAAAACCAACAACCATTTCTACCTATGTTACTGATATTGAAAAACCTCCCACTCCATCCCACTAAGTAAAATTCTTTTGCAAGCTATGCGAGGGTGACCACCTTCTTAGATATTGTTCTGGTATTCCCAAGGTGTTGGAAGTGTGGTCCACTAGCCCGAGCCATCCTTCATCATGAGCCTCTCGATATCTTGCTGGTGATGAACCTTTAGCTAGAGATAATAAGACTCATAAGAAACATGGTAAGATCAAATTTCCCTGTAGTTTATGTGAAAGGAACCATCCCATTCACCTCTGTCCTTATATGGATGAAGCCTCTAAAGTGTTGGATACCCTTACAACTTCTGAGTCCTATCTTCTAGTTGGTTACTGAGAGTTTTTTTTTGAGTCCTCCGCTAGTTGATTAAGTGATTGAACGAGATTCATCTTTGGTCAATTTCGCTCTCTCCGAAAGTCAATCTCATGAGTCCATTCTCGACCAATCATTGGTTGAGGAAAAGGTCGACCTGATTCCACCTACGGTTCATCAGGTCTTTTCCATAGAGAGTGGATCTCATACCACTCAAGTTCTCTTTGTTTCCTTAGATTCCCCGGGATCAGAGGGAGATCCCCCCGTTCCCACAATCCAAGAGGGTGATCCTCCGGCTCCCGTTCCCGTAGTCCAGGAGGGTGATCCTCCTCCTCCCATAACGCAAGAGGATAGTTTTCCCATTCCTGTGGCACCCGCTCCATGCAGTTTTGTCACTTCCTTTGATTGGAGTCAACTTGTAGGATATCATCTTCCTTCTTACGTGCCTTTTGAGATTATGGTATAGACCTATAATGTGGCCATACCAAGCATGATTATGTTGAGATTCAACAACAAAATCCTAGTGAAAATTATACACCTACACTAGGATGGAGCCTTAGGCTATTTTTAGGTGGATGTCTATTTGCAGATCACACATGCTTCCATTCTATTTATAAATGAGGTATATTTATGATATGTGAAAGTTCTATTTATAGATTGCATGTCTATTTATAGATGCATGTCGGCTATTATTATCCCTTAATATTAGTTGGACAATAAACAATAATCTATTCTCAATGAGCACTTGGAAATAGTTAATTGAAGTGGAAAATCAGTTAGCTATAGGAATTTCAAGTTGAGTGGTTGGTTGGTGGGACATGCAAGTGGACTTAGTTGTAACTGAGTGATTCGAAGTTGTAACAGAGTTGGAAGTGCAGTTATGAAAGTTGTAAAGTAGTTTAACTCAGTTAAGTGAGTAAAACTTAGTTGTGCTAGTTGTATCTGAAGATACACTAGTGGGAGTTCAAGTGAATTAATTATTAATTAATTCATAATCAGTGGTCTCACATGCAACTGAAGATTTACTACTATTAACTACATGCATCTCAGATCCAATAGAGACCCAGTTGAGATGTAGGTGAAAGGGATAGTTGACTATCAGTTGTGACATTATCGGTTGCACACATGCAACCACACACATATTGGATGTTCCCATGAGGATTGCATAGTCAAGGCAAGTAGGATTCCATTCATTCGGGGATTGCTATCAGTTAGGATTGTGCAGCAGAGTCAAGTTTTCTGGAGACAGTAAATTGGCTAAGGAACTTGCCAATTTGTGTATGACAGTGTGAGATAGTTAGCTATTGTACTGAGAGCTCTTGGATTGGAGCTTTGAATGTAATTGTTTCATGATCCATGATATAATACATAATATATGATAGTGGAGTTTTGCATTTGTATTCTTTCTAGGTAAATTATACGTATTTATGTGTGATTGATCTTTTTTCTGATATTGTGATTGGCGGTTGGCGATTTTGTTCAAGTCATCAAAGATTTTGTAGAATCAATTCTGTATTTAACAGTGGCATATAATTTTTAGATCAGGAGAATCTAGGAAATACATATTTTGTATTAAATTTCTACAAATTATAGATTAAGACACATATTTTAGTATTCTTTCCTCAACTACCTGGCAAGATTTCGGTTCTCCACATCTTGTGTCTGTTACTCAGAATATGTTGGCTTTTAACAAAGGAACCAATTAGCTGTTAGGGATCCTTCCAAACTTTCCTATTACTTTGGGAGGAAATATTATCTATATAGATGTGATGGCTTTTCAAGGCCCCTTGGATTTTAACTTACTCCTAGGGCGTGACTATACTTATGTCATGGGAGCGCTTGTCTCTTCTCTCTTTCATGTGATCTGTTTTCTGCATGAAGGTCGAATTGTGACCATTGATCAACTTTCATTCATTGGTCCTAATGTGACACCTAGTCAACCATCATCCCTTAATGGTCCTTACACTCCGACGATATCATCTCCACCCCAGGTTAATTACATAGCAACCTATTCCATGCCTGCATCCATTGATGGTTATATCAATGATGTAGTGTATTGTGTCCTGGGAGCATTGGACCTCGATTCTAGAGTGTTGTTCTCCCATCGAATGAGACCCTATTGGAAGCTATGAACTATTATATGTCATGATCAGGTATTTGCAGCATACTTCTTGTTCTTTTGTAAAGCTCCTTAAAAATTGAAACAAGATCTTCCAAGCAAAGCTCTTTTCTTGTGTCAAGCTCCTTAAACAGTGAAACCCAGGTGTCATGAAGATAGTTCTTTTACTATGTAAACCTCATTAAAAAATGAATTAGGCCTCTATGAGGATAGTTATTTTACTATGTCAACCTCGTTAAAAAATGAAACAAGTTCCCTTTCAATTCAAACTTTTGATTGGATCTCGTAAAATCCCAGTTGAGTCTTTCACTTGGTCTTGTGATTGAAACTTCACTCCATTCACCTATTAGTAACCAACAGTCTACTCAAGTGAATGCATTGAAGCTTGGGGGCATGTACCTCGAATTGAGCCATCATGATCGAGGCATGCAAACCAGTGTCAAGAATATTTTATCTTTGTTTCAAGCTTGTGAAAAAATGAAACCAATTCCAAGCATAGTTTTCCATGTTTTCAAGCTTGTGTAAAAATGAAACCATTCTCTTTTTACCTCTCTTGATTTCCATTTTATCAGCCTATTTTACCAGATGAACCTTGGTTTTCTCATTCCATCATTACCATCTGCTTGGCCAATCATATGGCTTCACTTGGTTATTTTAACCGTTCTTGAGGAACCGCTGCAATGAGTAGTCTTGTTAAGCAGCCTCTTGACCTTTACTTGTTCTGAGAAGTTTCACCATAACCAGAAGCATTTGCTATCCTTTATACCACTCGTTCCTTTAGGTGGAGTCACCTTTAAGATATTTTATGACTCTTGAAACATGAAAATATTCCCGAGTACTTGTCATTTTGAACTCGTTAAAGAAAACAAAACGTCGTTTACCTAGTATATGTTTACCCCTTTTTCGGGCTGCGATAAACTATTTACGAAAAAGGAATACCTTGGTCGATCATGACTAGGAGGTTCTCTCGAACTTTGTTTTCTACCTTTTCAGATTTGAGAGACTATCCACGAAAAGGGCCCTATGGATTTTTCTTTTCAACTTCTTTTCAAACTCTCTAAACATGAAAAGGCGTCGAGTTTCACCTTTGTCAAACTCATTAAAATTTAATGACATTGGAGTCGTCACCATGATGCTATCGATTTCCTCATTCCTAGGGCTCGTAAAATGTACTAGGATGGATTTGTACGAAGGAAAAAATCATATGACAAGAATATGCTATCCTCTTCAAGCTTGATTTCAAAAATAATTTGGGTACTCGCCAGAAATGGTGGGGGAAAATGGAAGTATTTATCAGTTGTGTCGGCAATATGTCGCTCTTGAACATGACACTTGTCTGCAGTTCATGTCGGGTTGGGGACATCCTACATTTGTCACTTTGCCTCCATGGGTTTGGGAAATCTTTTTGCCTCTCATTCAATTACCAAGTTTTTCAACATGACCTCTGATTCCATTTGAGTCAAATACTACCAAACTTCGGAGTCGTGTCACCGATATGTTCAAGAGTAGTTCATTTTACTTTTTTTCATTACCTGATTCTCTGTTCGGTCTTGATTAACATCCATCTTGTTCCTCTGTCTTGTGTTGATGATGTGGGATACATCATGGCCCTCCTTTGATGGATCACTTCCTATCGAATTCAACTCATTATCCAGGAAGTTGATCTAGAGACTCCTTTCAGTCCCTTAGAGCTTGCATGCCTTAATGGCAGGTTTTTCACAATCGACAACATGTTCACCTTATTTTCCTTCGATCAGATGCTTTCATGAGTGTTTGACTTCAGTCCCTTATTCACATCTCATGGATTCTACTTCTAGTACCTTGAGGGCCATCATCATTGTTGGTGGTCTCTCTCGCACATGTTAACAATTTACATCATTGACTGGTAATCAGGCGATATTCTTGCATGTTTGACTTCAGCTCACTCATTCACATGTCTGAATTTGTACTTGACCGGGTCGTGATGGAGCGTAAGACCCTGGATTTTGTATGATAAAGTCTAGGGTGTGAGGCGACATGAGTTATTCATGACTATAAACATGACTCCTTTTGATGGATGGCTACGACCATACCTGAGTCCATATTTGTGATCCTTATTATTGTTGGATGCTTGTGTCCATACCATGGATCCCCTTACATGATCTCTTTTATGGATGGCTACATCCATGAATTATATTAATGTATTTATATTAGAGATTTCAATTGTATATATGTACTTGATTCACAGGTTTTTCGATGGCGGTATCTTGGTCTTGGCACGTTCTCATAAACCATTTCACCCCTCACTGTAGTTCTGCCTTCATGCTTTAGGGGGCATATGTTACACAACATTTTGTCACTGTCCCTGAACTTCCTGTTCCCAAATCTTGGAGGAATCTAGCAATGACTCCTATGTCCCTTTTCCATCATGAAAATATGAAATTGCATCCCTTGCAATCTATAGACCAAACACGTTGTTGATCATTCATGAAGTAGCTCCTTAAAAACCTATCTTTTTGGAGCATCGTGATCTCTCTCAGTCTCACTAATGTCTATGACCCATCTTAATCTTGTGAGCAGTGCTGATCAACACTAGTATGGACATCACACCTGCGCTGATCCACTTCTAGAAATTAAAAAAAAAAGGAAACGAAGCTTAATGGCCTAGAAGATTCGAGGACATAGAGATAGATGTTTGTTGGTTAAGATATGGTCGAGCTTCCTCCCTTGGGCCTCTTATTTCTACAAAAGAGAAACCTCCCAAAGAGATAAGCCATTTTCCCATCATAAGTGGATCCATGTCCCCTCCTCCATTTCTATAAATTCATCATACGCCAATGCCTCTGCTAGTTAGAGTAGAATAGAGAATAGCTGAGAGAGGTTTGATTTCCATAAGCTTTGAAGGAGAGAGTTGAACCATTAGCCTTCCCACGCTTATTTGACAACAAGTTCTTTGGAGACGTGCATGGATTTGGACCCACTGAAGGAGAGCTTTGACATCAAGGCGCATGTTGTAACTCCTCTTCTATTTACAATATGACATAACTGATATTTATTTCCATTCGTGTTCATGTTTGTGATTAAGAATTATAACATTCCTTGATCGGTTAGATAGGTTATATTGTATATGCATGTTGTACTTGTATGATTTTTGTTGTTTCTTGGTCACTTGTGCCAGTAATTGAATGCTGGTAGCAGCGGAGATCAAGCTCTGGAAAAGCGAAGGATCAATGAGCTTCAATGAAGAGCAACATCGCAGCATCACACCAATCTAGGAAATCTCTTTCGATCTATGTTTCATTTATGATCTAGGAAATTAAGTGTTAGCATGTTTTCCTTGTTTCTAGACCCACTCTAGGGCTAGGTCCGCAAAGAGAATTTACCTATGCAACACTTACCCCATAGTCTACAAGTCAAATAATACCACTCACTGGAAAGGCTAAGAAAGGCCTTGGAAAAAACACCATTATACAAGAGAGTCATGTAGAGAATGAAAATCCAAGGGATATAACTAAATATCAGTCCACCTTTGCTGCTAGGCTTGCAGGAAATAAAGGACCAAAAAAAAGAGCAACATGAATCATATAAGATTGAGAAAAATGCAGGATTTAACCTAGAGGAATGCCCACCATATAAGGTTCCTTGGGATGTCAGAGATGCCACCAAGCCTTGATATATCTTCACATTGATGATTGAGTTTCTTAGAAGATGAGAAACACCTTCAGTAGGGGGGTGGTGATGAGGCCCATCAATAAGTGTATTGTAAGAGTCATTATGCCATCCTCTAGCCTTAAAAATATCTTTTTCTCACATGTATTCACATTTTTGGTTTAGTTTTCTTAGTGAGAAGTGTAAAATGTGTTTTTCATAATATGTGGCCTAATGTGGTTTAATTGCAGGAAAATGGAGCATTATTTAGATACTTGCTATGCAGGGGCTCAAAGAAGACAACAAGGAGAGAATCTAGGGGGGGTTTCCACCTTCTTAACTCCATAAATCAACTTGGGATCACAACACTCTCTCTCATCAATTCAAATTCATAGGTAGCCAAGCCACTATTAGTGCAAGTGAAGCTGAAGGAGGACAAGATCCACCATTTTTGAGATGAAGGAGGAAATCACTCCTATTTTCAAGGGAGATGTTGCAATTACCATTTTTGTATAAATAAGCAAGAATAAGAGCTCATTGAGATTCAAATTTTGTTTTCAGCTATGTGTAGCTAATGATCTCAAGAGCTTGACACTGCTATTTTGAACTTTTATCTGATGTATCAGACTTTTCATTTATGATTATGAGAATTTGGTTATTAATTTACATCTGAGGTAGTTTCAAAGGGATGAGACCCTTTAGTTTGGGCCCAACCTAGTGGCTTAGGTCCCTCTTGTGTATTTTTTTTTTGTTCTTAACTTCAAGTATTTCATAGTTTCTTTCATTTCAATAGAGATTAATCTATAAAAACTTGTGGTTGCAGCCTCTACATCACTTCTCCTGTGGGAGAATGAGTAGAAGGATTCACAACAATAGTCCAAAAATATTTTGTTTATGATTTATTGGAAATATATTAGTGTTATTTGTCATGTTTTACATTTTCTTTCTGTATATTAGAATTCAGTTTAGCGATTAGATCAGTGTTCTGGCATAAAATAGATGTTATTTAAATTCAAAATTGTCTTTTACATAATAAGTTATCTCATTTATTCAATGATAAATGGATGCATGCATGTGATTTATTGCAGGGTTGTGATTATGTGTAGGTAAGGGCACCTTTACCACTTCCATCTTGAGCTCCTTCATCTTCTCTTTCCACCTCCAAATTTTGTCCCAAAACTTTATTTCATAAGTCATTTTTCCTAGTATACCATGAGCACTCATCCTAGTACAAGACAGGCCTCTAAGAGGCCCTAAGCTTGGCTAGGGGCATAACCCAACCTCCATCCACCTCTCCATACCCTCAAGGAATCATTTTCACCTTAAAATACCACTAAGAAGCCCTCCTGTAGCATTACAGGTCCTCCTGTAGTAGCCACCTGTAGCACCACTTTCATTCATCATTTTTTATCTGATCTAAAAATTTGACTCAATTAAGATGAATAATGACCCCCAACTATGATTTTATGATTAGGGGTAGCTCCTAGGCCACTCCAACAATTTCTTTTTCTTCACTGTAAAAAAAAATTAGGATTAGTTCTTTTATCATAAGTAGGATGCAGGTAGGCTACTGATTTTCAAGCATGTATGAACTAGGTAAATGATGCATGCAATTATGATTGGTAGATTGACGAATTATGCAAGATAAAATAATCTCTTTTATGCAATTATATTTAGTAGTGTGATGGATTTTGCAAGATAAAATAGCTTTCTTTCTGCAAGTAGATTAGCCTTTTGTCCTTTCATGAATTTATTAGTTAGCATTTACAAGTTGAGTCAATGGAATTCCTACTTTCATAGCTAGAAGTAATTTCCTATTGTACCTGCATCGAAAAGATTTCATTTGAATTTTGTAGGAGTAATGGCATCCAAGCACTTTTGATCTAATATCATAGGTATGGGTGGCATGAGTGGAATCCCATCTACTATGTATATAGCACTGTCACCTCTAAGTTTGCACAAGCCCTGAGTTGATAAATAGAGTTAAGGAGCCCTTCTGAATTGAAACACTCTTGGTGCAATACCAGGTCTCACCAAAGAGAGTGAATGAAATATAAATATTCGATTTGTTTCACTCTAGTACCTGCAACAACCTTAGGTTGATTTTACATGTAAATGGAAGGAAATTATAAAGGCAAAAATAAGACCAAGGTCATGGAACACATATTCCAAGCTGAATGGAGGGAAAAACATTAAAATGAATATCACTTGTGGTTAATTAATGGCTATGGATATTGGAATTGGCATTGGCAAAAGACAAAGGCAAATAAATGGCAATTAATTCAAAGAAATAAAGGAAAATTGGAGAAACAGAAGATGAAGGAACATAAATACACATGCAAGGGAAATTAGAGAGAAAATAAAGGAAAATGAAAGAAAAAAGGAAAAGGAAAGGAAAATACAATAGAAATTAATGATAAAAATGCACCTAAGAAATAGTTGACAACTTTTGGAGGAGCTTTGGATCATCCTTTGATCAGTTTCAAAAATATAACTCCAAGAGGAGAGAGAGAGCACTTGGACACAAACAAGAAAGCAAGCAAAGAAAGCAAGGTAGCACAATGAGAATATTGGAAGAGAAACTACAATAGAAAGATTTTTCGGGTAATAGGTTTCATGTGTGATTTCCTTGCTCGGATTTGAATCCATGGTTCATGTGTTTGGTTTACATAATTGCTTTACTGTCATTGGCATGGGATTTTCCTAGATTGGCATGTTGGAAATACTGGGGGGGTTGAATCAGTATTCCTTTCAATTAGAGAATTATTTAATCTTCAATTATTATCAGTGTTTTTACAATGATAGCGGTAAACAAAAGGAACACAAATGCACACAGTTCTTAAGGTGGAAAGCCACTCCAGGAAAAAAACCACCTAATGCTTTTCTAATAATACTTTAATATTCAACTCCAATTGAAAATAAAGCTCCAACTTCCTAGAATCTACAAAAGCATTCTTCTCCAGCTCCCTCTAGATGGATGCTCCAACGCCTGAGATTATTCAGTAGTAAACTGAACGGATTCCCCAAAACCCAATGAGCTACAACTCACCCTAGCACCACCCCACCACCCTATAGAAGAATAAAACAAGAGTGGATTCCCATACCAGGGAAAATGGTCCACTTTACAATGATATAGAATGATGTAGAAGAATAAGACAGAATATACCATAACCCCAACTATGACACAACCACCTAATGATGATCCTATACCTCCCGACATTCCCTCTTCAAATCTTGGTAGATAGACACTTATATAATTTTTACAATGATGCATTTACAATGACTTAATACAATGATACCTTTACAATGACTATATGCATTGTTGCCCACTTGAAGACGTCATGTGGTGAACTTTTTGCTGCTTTTCTCCACCTTGGTTGATGCTCTTTTCATGTTACACTCTGCTGCACCTTGCTTTTCTTTTCTTCCCTATAAAGTATGGTCCTTTGCAGCCCTTGAGAACACATTATCTAGCTTTTTCTTGCCTTCTAGGAGCTCGATATTGAATCTGGTGGATATATTTTATTTCAAATTCCCAATATGTGATTTTTGGCCCTATAGTGGTCCTGTGAGTCTTCTTTCCAATTCCATAGGTCTGACCTAATTTGGATTCTTCAAGAGAGAGTGATGCCCAAGCTCTGATAATGGCCTAATTATGGACTAGTTCAGTAGAGAGAACTTATACGACGTGCCACATGTCACTGTTTCTTCATTAGGCTCTAAAATTGATATAAAGTAAACTACAGCCTGTGCACTTTCTACCACTTTCTACAGAATTCCAATCCAATACTCAGAGAGAGAGTTATGACGAGTTTCCCAAGGTCACTTATTTGAGATGAATTTCAGGAGTGTACAAAAACATTGCCTTCCACAGATCATATATCCAAAAATATTGCACACCTTGATCTAAGATGTTTACAAGAGCTTCCTAAGAATTTTGGCTTCACCTCATAAAATTTTCAGCTTCTGAACCTTCGTATAAAATAAGTTAGAGTGAAAATTCCACGATGACCTGTTTCAAATGGCGAAATCCCTACATAAGGAGGATATGAGGATCACAATTTATATAAATTCTTAGGTTGAGAGGGGCTTCAATAAGTGAACATGGGAGGGATTTTAGGAGCTTAAAAATGATTAATTATTGAATTTTCAATGACCCATGCCACAACCCCATGGGGTTTTAGCCCACTAACTGGGGTTACAAACTTCAAACATGAATATATCTCAAACCGTGAAGAATTACGTGGCATGCCATATATCAACAGAAACATCTCGACAAGTAGAAACCATCAAAAGAATTATTGATCCAAAATATATTAATTTAGTAGGTCAAAATTCCCATGCAATATTGGGGTATCCCCTAGTGATGCTTGGGTTTACATCAATGACAATCACTGATCAACAATCTCCCCCTTTAGCATTGATGGCAACACAAGTACTCCCCCTGCGATCATGAAACCTCTTCCTACAACATTCTCTCCCCCTTTGACATCAATGGAAGAGTGTAAATCCCCCTGACACAACCATCTTGTGGAATTGTACACACTTCCACTCCCCCTTTATATTCTGAATAAGGAAAATCTAATGAGAAATTGGGAGAATCCCAAGCTTCTGGTGAAGATATTCCAATGCTTCACAAGTACTCTCACAATCATCAATGCTTCCTGCCCAATCTACATCTGTAAAGACATGAATAATGAGATTGTTACCCTTGGGATACCACAAGACATATTATATTGTTCCCTTTAGATATCAAAGAATTATTTTTATGGAAATAATATGTGATTCTTTTGGTGCTGCTTGGAATCTTGCTACTTTTCAAACTACTTGCATAACATATAGCCGAGAGGCTGTTACATATAGAAGACTACCAATCATAGATTTGTACAACCTTTGATCCACATCCTTAGATGAGTTGTCTATGCTCAATTTGAAACCTATTACAATCAGAGTAAGGATGGGTTTGCAATCTTCCATTTTGAATTTCTTGAGCATTTCCTTGATGTACTTGGCTTGACATATAAATATTCCTTTATCTTGCTAAGATATTTGAAGCCCTAAGAAGTATGTCAGCTCACCAAGTAAAGACATCTCGAAATCACTTTGCATATTTGTAGTAAATTTCTTACTTAGTCGATCATCATTTCCACCAAATATTATATCATCCTCTTTAGTTATTAGACATAATTTAGTTGCTTCATCTAGAACATATATGTCGTTTGGAGCTCGACTTGTTGTAGCCACAATTTCACCATACCCGGCTTTCCTGATTTCACATTAATAGTATTGTGTGTCCTTGGTCACACATTTGACCAACACTGAGTAGATTGTGATTCATGTTTTCAACCAATAGAACATTCTTGGATAGAGCATCTTTGCTTCTGAGAGTGACGATACCTGATCCTATAACATTTGAAGATCCATCATTTCCAAAGGACACGGTTACATCCTTCTTCTCTTTCAGAGATACAAATTTCTTTCTATCTCCAGTCATATGCGTTGAGCAACTGCTATCAACATACCACACATCTTTTTTGTTTTGAGCCTTAAGAGCGAGAGCACAATTATCAGTCTTCTTCTTCTTCCATGTTCATTCGTTCTATGGCTTCGAAGATTCTTCTAGAGGATTTTCAAGTCTGCGGTATTTGGCTATGTGTCCAAATTTTCAACATTTGTAACATTCAATATTATTTCTTAAATTTTCAAATCTATTGATGTTTCGCTGAGCCCTGGGAGGTTCATATTTGACAGATCTTCTGGAATTTTATTGGTTCCTAGGGTACGTGAGACATTCTACAACTTTATGACCAAATTTTCCACATGAATAACAATAGCCATAAAAAATATGTTGGTACCAAGATGGAAATCTTCGTCGATGAATTGTCTTCCAAGGGTGTTCTTATGAATCTTGTCTAATGAAGTCTACCACATGTCAGATCTCGTAGGTTCATTGTATTTTGTTGTAGAAGATCCTTCTTATTCTTCTTTATAACCGAGGCCAGTTTTGTCATTGTAAGATCGTTGATTGTTGATGAGTTCTTCCAATGCCCTTGAGCTATTGGCATATTTTTGGATAGTTTTTCCCTTCTTCACTTCCTTACGCAGCGAGACTACTTTGGCTTCTAATTATTCCGTTTCTTGGTTGCTTTCTTCCAACTTCTTTTGAAGTGACTCTTCAATGCATTTGTGTTCTTCAACTTCAATTTTGAGACCTTGAACTTGTTCTTCAAGTGTATTGGAATGGATCTTCTCAGCCTTGAGCTCTTTTATAAGCTTGATTGCTTCCTTAGAAAATTATTCTATGGTCAACCCTTCTTCTTCATTGTTTGATACCTCTTGTTTATTGTGCTTGGCCATAAACAATACTCTCTCATTGGCTTCTTCTTCGTTGTCATTGTCTTCATCGGATGATGAGCTATCTTATTTAGAGAGAAAGTTCCTTTTGGATCCTTGCTAGTTGAATTTATTAAAGCCTTTCTTTCCTTTTGAGTTGCCATCACTTCTGTTCGGACATTTTGATGCAAAATTCCCAACCTCACGACAGCCAAAACATATCAATGGAATTTTACCTTTGAATTTTCCCTTACCAATTTTTAGTTTTCTCGTAAAGTAAGCATATTCTTCATCTGAAAGACCTTCTTCATCATCTCCCTTTTCTTCACACTTGTAGGTGCATGTCTTTTCAATTGAAGGTTGTTTGTCATTATTGGTTTTCTTAGATGCAACGAGCGTAGTTTCTAGATGCGAAGTACCCTCTTCTTCATCAACTCTCATTTCATATGCTATGAGAACTCCATGTAATTCTTCTTTGCTAAGTTTGTCCAGATTTGAACTGTATTCTAAGACCGATACCTTTGGGTTGAATCTCCCTGGTAATGTTCTAAGAATATTTCGTATAATAGTCTTCTTGTCAATTGGTTCTCCCAATCCTTCGAGAGTATTGGTTATTTCATTATCATATTGGAAGTGTGCAACAATGTTGCAATCTTCTTTCATTCCGAGTTGCTCAAATTTTTCTCTATAGATTTGAAGCTTTGCTTCTTTGACATTTGAGTCACTTGCATATATATTCTCAAGATTGTCCCATATATTTTTGGCAATTTTACAACCCAGCACCTTATGATAAGTAGATTCAATAATTCCACTGATAATAATATTCTTTGCTTTTGCATCATTTACCAAATTCTCCTTACCTTGTTCATACGCAGTTGATGTAAATCCATTTTGAACAGTGTCCCATACTTCGTAACCTTGAACCAAGAGATAGACCTCCATTCTTCCTTTCTAGAGTGCATAATTATTTTCATTGAATAGAGGTACACCATTCTTGGTATGCTCCACGACCTCCCTCCAGGTGTTAAACTAGTATTGAAGGAACCAAGCTCTGAAACCAATTGTTGGAAATACTTAGAGGGCAGGTGAATCAGTATTCCTTTCAATTAGAGCTTTAGTTAATATTCAATTATTATCAATGTTTTTACAATGATAGCAGTAAAAAAAAGGAACACAAATGCACACATTTTTTAAGGTGGAAACCCACTCAGGGACAAAACCCACCTAATGCTTTTCTAATAATTCTTTAATATTCAACTCCAATTGAAAATAAAGCTCCAACTTCCTAGAATCTAGAAAAGAATTCTTTTCCAGCTCCCAATGGATGGATGCTCCAACACCATATATTCTTCAGTAGTCAACTGAATGGATTCCCCAACACCCAATGAGCTATAACTCACCCTAGCACCACCCTACTACCCTATAGAAGAATAAAACAAGAATGGACTCCTGTACCAGGGAAAATGGTCCAATTTACAATGATATAGAATGATGTAGAAGAAGAAGACAGACTAGACCATAACCCCAACTATGACACAACCACCTAATGATGATCCTAGACCTCCCGACACTACCTCTTCAACTCTTGGTAGATAGACACTTGTACAATTTTTACAATGATGCATTTACAATGACTTAGTACAATGATACCTTTACAATGACTGTATGTAGTGCTGCCCACTTGAAGACTTCATGTGGTGAACTTCTTACTGCTATTCTGCACCTTGGTTGCTACTATTTTCATGCTACACTCTACTGCACCTTGCTTTGCTTTGCTGCCCTAGAAAGTCTGGTCCTTTGTAGCCCTTGACAACACATGATCTAGCTTTTTCTTGCCTTCTAGGAGCTCGATATTGAATATGGTGTATCTCTGTTATTTCAGATCCCCAATATGTGATTTTAGGCCTTGTAGTAGTCCAATGAGTCTTCTTTCCAATCGCACATTTTTTATCTAATTTGGATTCTTCAAGAGTGAGTTATTCTCAATCTCTCACAATGGCTTAGTTATGGACTGGTTCAGTAGAGAGAAATTGTATGGCGTGCCACACGTCACTGTTTCTTCATTAAGCTCTAAAATTGATACAGATAAAACTATAGTCTGTGCACTATCTTCCACTTTTTATAGAATTTAAATCTTATACTCAGAGAGAGAGTTATGAGGATTTTCCCAAGGTCACTTCTTTGAAATGAATTTTAGGAGTGTGAAAAAAAACTGACTTCCACAGATAATATCTCCGAAAATATTGTGCATCTTGATCTAAATTTTTTACAGGAGCTTCCTCAGGATTTCAAATTCACCTTGTAAAAGTTTCAGCTTTTGAAACTTCGTAGAAAAAAAGTTAGAGCGCAAATTCCACTATGGTCTATTTTATATGGCGAAATCCCTACATGAGGATATGAGGATCATAATTTATATAAATGCTTAGGTTGAGAGGGGCTTCAAAAAATGAACGTGGGATGGATTTTAGGAGCTTAAAAATTATTAATTATTGACTTTTCAATGACCAATGCCACAACCACATGGGGTTTTAGCCCACTAACTGGGGTTACAAACTTCAAACCTGAACATCTCCCAAACCGTGAAGAATTATGTGGCGTGCCATATATCAATGGAAACATATCGATAATTAGAAACCATAAAAAGAATTCTTGACCCAGAATAGCATAATTTGTTAGGTCAAAATTCCCATGTAATATTGGGGTAGCCCCTGGTGCTGCTTGGGTTGAAATCAATGATAGTCGCTGATCAACATGGCAATGGTTATAGTCTTGCCTTCCCATTTCATAGATAGCATGGTGTGATGGGATTCATTATTGGTTGAGATTTTTATTGGAAAAATATTTTGGATCTGGGTGAGGCGATGTAAGGAAAATCCCAAGGGTTCAGGGTGGAGATGGTTTTCTCTGAAAATCCCTTAACAGGTGGGTGGAGATAGGAAAATTCCTTTGGGTATGGTGAATAAAATATGAGGCATCTAAGCTTGTGTTGGTGATTAGGAGATCAAGTCAGATGCTCAAAAATGAAAGTGCTCGAAATAGGTCTGAACCTGAGCGACCGGAAAGGTCTCATCGTTGCGATTCTGGCTCCGTGAATGGTTTGAAAAACCAATATCGTATGAGGAAGATATCACATTATGTTTGTTTTCCCAAACAAAAAAATTTTGGTGACTGGATGCCCAGTCAGCTTGCAGGTACAGTCAGCAGAATATTCTGGGAATATTCCATTTTATTCTGAGCCAATGTGATGGTGCCATGTGGCACATTGTGGACCATTGGATGTTGATGGTATGGAAGTCTATTTTGGCCATTGGATGTGTTTATGGATGGAATAATGATTTAGTGACACGTGGAAAGCTCACAGGCCGCCACGTGTCCTCACAACAATGGTGTAAAATTTATGTGGAGTAGACGGGGGTCAAACCCGCAACCTCCTATCCGCCCGCAAGACCATTTTCCAATTTGCCTATACATGCTTCTTAACATATAAGGGTGTGAATTCATAATTAAATTTTGTTAAAAATCACGTTGAGGGCTTGGGAGGCCAACCCTGAAGGGCCAGCCCCCTCGCATGTGACTCGTGGCTTCTTGTTAAACCACAACATCAAATCTAAACCATCGGCGGGTTTCCAACACTGATCACATGGCGAGATTTCTAATGTTAAATGCGATGGTTTTTAAGGTTGCGAAACATCACACTCAAGGTTCCAACACATCCGGCAGGAGGTCTAACGAACATTCACATGGCGGGTTCAACATTTGTTGTGACGGATAAGGTTTGGGAACCTTAACTCTAGGTTCCAATCGATCTGGCGGGTTTTTTAAATGATTGATCACATGCGGAGTAATGTTTAGTGTGACAGCTAATGTTGCAGATTATGGAACCGCGTAACTCAGGGTTCCAACCTTAACGACGGAGTTTTAAAAAAATTTGCGAAAGTTTCGGCAGGGGTGGCATGTGACCACCTTGCCACTCACAGTTAATGCCAGGACTTAACTGCCCACCATATTTGGATCACACCGTAATTTTAGGTCTAAACCATCAATTTATTTGTAGTTAACTTCCAGTCTTCACATTTAGTGGAGATTTTATAGTTGTCATTGGGAAAATGCATTGGGAAGTCAATTTTCAACCAATTTCGGTGAAACAAGAGTCTACCTAGAATAATTTGAGCATTCTGAAGCCATTGGTGCAGAAAAAAAAACCATTAGAGGCCTGAAAACATATGTAATTTAAAATTCTGAGCATAATGAAAAAGAGGGACATGCCATTGGGAGTTGGACTAGCAGATGTAGCAAAGGATTCGTATCAGAGCTAGAGATTTATCTTTGGTGTTTTTATGTGCAAGGATTTTTTAACTATTTGCAAGGGTTTTCATGCTTACTAGGCTCAAGATTAAGAGAGGAGAAGGAAAATTTGTGGAAGCAAGAGGTTCTCAAAGTGAGCCACAATAAAGGAGGGAAATATTTCCACATTCTCTACCACATATTTCACTATTCAGCTCCAAGAGAAGCAGAAGCAGCATCAAGCATGCCACCAAGAGAAGAAGAAACCCATGAAGAGGTTGATCCAAAAGAGGAAGAAATATTGTTCAGGAAAGCATTCCTTGACATGACTAAAATGGTGAGAGACCTTTATCAAGGAAGGAATGAAAGACTAGAAGGAGAAGGATCTAAACTTCACAAGGAAGGTTAGGGATCATCAGGAGGTCACAATGATGAAGAAAAATCAAAGAAGGGAAAAGGAGGAAATGGAGGCAGTGGAAAGTCACCATCCTCACCCTCATCATCATCATCCTCTACTTCATCTTCAATACACCAATCACACAAGTCAAAGAACACTGGTAAAATTCATTTTCTAAAACTTGATGTTGTTTGAATTGCAAATGTTTAATGGTGAATTCAATGCAAAAAATCTTGATAATTGGATTAGGCAACAAAAATCCAACTAGCTTGAGGATGGAAGGTGCAGCTCTTGTTTGGTGGGAAGCCAAGACAAAGGAGGAGATAAAAAAACATGGTAAGATTTCATTACTGAAATAAAACAGCAGCATTATCAATTAGCTCATATGCAGAAAGCCATAATGAACTGGAAAAAATTTAGACAATTGAAAGGACAAAATGTACAATACTACACCCAAGAATTTAGGAGAAGAGCTCTCTTATTAGGGGTAGGTTTGCAGAGTCAAGATAATTTGCTTAAGTACATAGGGATCTTACATAGCTACCTTAGACATAATATACTCATGTTTAATCCCACAAGCCTAGATGAGGTATGTGTTCAAGCTACACATTTAGAAGCTAAAGGGAAAAATACTTTTGAAGAGGGTAGAAAAAATCCTTTTAAGGGGAAAAATAAAGAGAAGACCTCAAAAGGAAAAGGAAAAAAGAATGAATTTTTCAATAAAGAGGGAGAGAAATTGGTTTGTAAACATTGATCAAGAGAAGGCCATGAAGAGAAAAATTGTTGGAAACTACATCCTTAAAAGAGACCCAAATTTAACAATAACAAAGGGAAGCAGAAAACTACAGCTAAAAGTCAACATGACTTAGGAGAAGATTCAGGTGATGAAACTAAAATTACAACCATGGGATTGAAGAACATGAAGGGGAAAAAATTGAAACAAAACCCAGTACTAGTACTTCAAACTGTCACATAGAAGTTCCAAATGAAAAAGAGAGAATTGAATTGTTTCATGTGAGGGTCATATCCAAACATACCAAGATTGATACATTATTTGACAGTGGTTCACAGTGAATTCAATCTCTAAAGAATTGGTCAAGAAACTTAATCTTGAGACCATTCCACATCCAAAACCATATCCACTTGGGTGGATTTGTAAGGATGTAAATTTACAGGTTTCAAAGAAGTGCATGTTGCGCTTTGCAATAATTGCACATTTTTTTGACAAAGTTGAATTAGATGTGGTTACGCTTGATATTACATGTGTTGTATTGGGTGGTCCTTACTTGTACGATAGGAAATCTATCTTCCATTTCCATGAGAACAAGTACCATTTATTCAAAGATGGCAAGGAGTACATTGTTAGAGCACATCGCAAGAAGATGAATATTGCAATGGTAAATGCTGGACAAGTAAAAAGGCTGGTGAATTCAAGTAAGAATTTTGTTCTTCTAATGATTAAGCCTAAAGCTTATGTTAATCATGAGACATTTGAAGATTGTGATCCTAAGTTGGAATCAGATTTATATGATGTAGTTGATGCACATCATGAGATGTTTCAGGAGCCAGCAGGATTTCCTCCTAAAAGGGAGATTCAACATGAGATTCAGTTTCAACAAGATTGTCCACTTCCAAACATCGGCATGTATCACATGTCGATAATGGAGAATGTTGAAATAAAGAGGCAAATCAAGGACTTGTTAGACAAGGGACTCATAAGGCCAATAACTTTTCCATGTGGTTCACCTATAGTCCTGATTTCGAAGAAAGATGGGACTTGGCACATGTGTGTCGATTTCAGAGCTTTGAACAAGATAACGGTAAAAAATCGATACCCACTCCCAAGGATAGATGATTTGTTAGATCAACTAAAAGCAGAAAAGTATTTCACTAAGTTATATTTATGAAGTGGATATCATCAAGTAAGAATTGCAGAAAGCGACATATGGAAGACTGCATTCAAAACCAAACAATGACTCTTTGAGTGGTTGGTTATGCCATTTGGTTTGTGTAATGCACTGACGAATTTCATGCGTGTGATGGATAATGTTTTTCGTCCATTTATTGATGAATTTGTTCTTGTGTATTTATATGATATACTCATTTTCAGCAAAACAAGAGAAGAGCATGGCTTGCACGTAAAGAGGGTACTTGATGTTTTGAAGAAAGAGCAATTATTTCTTAAGATGTCTAAGTGCGAATTTGGAAAAAATTCTTTGGTTTATTTGGGACATATTGTAGGAGGAGGCACACTGAGAATTGATCCCTCTAAATTGGAAGCCATTTTGAATTTGCCCACTCCCAAATCAGTAACAGAGGTAAGAATTTTTTTAGGTGTAGCTCAATATTGGAGGAAGTTTATTGCTAACTTTTCTGCCATAGCAACTCCTATGCATGCAGTGACAAGTGTGAAGAAAGGCTTCCAATGGGGAGGCAAACAAAAAAAATATTTTGAAGCTTTAAAAGAAAACATCAGTTCAGCTCTGATTCTTTCATTACCAGATTTGAGACAGTTGTTAGAGATACAAACCGATGCTAGTGATTATGCCATGGGCACAATACTTTTGTAGAATGGTAAGCCTATCAATTTTCATTCTAAAACATTCAAAATTGTTGTAATCAATTATCCAACATATGACAAAGAGCTTTATGCATTGGTAAAGAGCATCAAGAAGTGGAAACACTACTTGATGGGTAAAGAGATGATTATTCATACCGATCACCAACCGCTACAGTACTTGCAGTCGCAAACAAAATTGTAGCAATCACAACATTTTATGTGGATGGGATTTCTTCAACAATTTCACTTGGTTATAAGGTACAAGAAAGGTATTTTCAATAAAGTTTTTGATATTATTTCAAGACCAATTATAAGTGCTTCTACTTTGCTTAAAAATTATTATATTGTACATGAGAGTTACATAGAACAGTATGCATCTGATGCTGATTTTAAAGATGTGTATGCTAGTTTGAGTGAAGGGAATCAAGTTGAGGAAAATGATTATCACTTGCATAAAAATTTGTTGTTTCAATTGGGAAAGTTGTGTATACCACAAGGAGAGAGAGTTAGTGTCATGAGAGAGGCTCATTTGTCTCTTATTGTTGGTCACTTTGGGGTAAGCAAAACAGTGGTGCATCTACAAAGGTATTGTTATTGGCCTCGCATGATAGATAGTGTGTCACATTCTATAAGAGGATGAAGTATGTGTGCAACAAGAAAGCCTAGGAATAGGAAGCTTGGGTTGTACACGCCACTACCGGTACCATCATAGGCCATTGGAGAGTGTCTCCATGGACTTTGTTGGAGGTATACCTATGTCAAGAAAACATCATGATTATCTTTATGTAGTTGTGGATAGATTCAGTAAAATACGTATACTTATGCCATGTAAGAAAACTATTACTGCTAAAAAAATTACTGAACTTTATTTTCAACATGTATGGGTTCATTTTGGTTTGTCGACTTGTATTGTTAGTGATAGGGATTCCAGGTTCGCTGCGAATTTTTGGTCCAATCTTTGGAAGATGATGGACACAAAGTTGAAAAATAATATTTCTTTTCATCTGCAAACTGATGGCCAAACCGATGTGGTAAACAGAACCGTTGTGCATCTATTGAGAGGATATTGCAACAAGCATCCCAAGTTGTGGGATGAACAATATAATTACATTTAGCATGCTTACAACTGGGCCAAGCACTCTTCTACAAATACTTCACCTTTTGAAGCCTGCTTTGGGTATTTTCCAAAATCGCCATTAGACTTCATCTATGAGAAGGATGTTGCAATTTATGGGCATAGTGATATTGACAAGGCTCAAAAGCTCATTGAGTAAATTCATATTATTCATCATCAAGTTCAAGAATAGCTTGAGAAGATTCAAAGCAAGTACAAGGAGAGGCATGGAAAACATAGAATTGATCACAAGTTTCAAGAAGGAGATGAAGTATGGTTGCACATAAGCAAAGAAAGGATGCAAGGAGAAGGTAAAAAGCTCAAGCCTATTCATTATGGTCCATTCAGTATTATTAAACAAGTTGGTAATAATGAATTTAAACTTGACTTGCCTTCATATATGAAAATGTATTACGTTGTCAATGTGGAGAATTTATGTTTGTATGAGCCTCCATTTATTGATGATCAAGGGAGTGACATTCAGTTGCCATCAATAGAATATTTATCGCTAGAAATTCTGGACAAGCTCAAGGAGGATGCCATCCTTGATAGGAGGACATGCACTTCTATAAGGGGAAGTGTCGATTATCTTCGGATTGGGCTCAAGGGCAACAAACCAAGTAAGGCAAGATGGATGGAAGTGGAAAAGGTGAGGAAGTTGTTCCCTCATCTTCTGAACAAGTGATTAAAGTCTTTTGGGGTCTAAAAGATTCCCAATGGGGAGGTGTGATCAGGATATGAAGTCATATGCTCAAAAATGAAAGTACTCTAAACAGGTCCGAAACTGAGCGACTGGAAAGGTCTCGTCGTTTCGATTCCAGTGCCGTGAATGGTTTGAAAAACCAATGTCGTATGAGGAAGATATCTCGTTCTGTTTGTTTTTCCAACACAATTTTGGTGACTAGATGCCTAGTCATCTTGTAGGTACAGTCAGCAGAATATTCTGGGAATATTCTAGTTTCTTCTGAGGCAATGTAATGGCGCCATGTGGCACATCATGGGCCATTGGATGTTGATGGTACAGAAGTCGGTTTTAGCTGTTGGATGTGTTTATGGATGGACAAATGATTGAATGACACATGGCAAGCCTGCAGGCTTCCACGTGTCCTCACAAAAATGGTGTAAAATTTATGTGGAGTCGATGGGGTCGAACCTGCGACCTCCTATCCACCCTCAAGACCATTTTCCAATCTTCCTATACATGTTTCTTAACATATAACAGTGCAAAGTCATATTTAAATTTTGTTAAAAATCATGCCGAGGGCTTGGGAGGCTAGTCCCCCTCACATGTGACCCGAGCGCCTGAACCATGGCTTCTTGTTAAACCAAAACATCAAATCTAAACCACTGGTGGGTTTCCAACGCTGATCACATGGTGGGATTTCTAAAGTTAAATGTGACGGTTTTTAAGGTTGCGGAACATTGCACTCAAGGTTCCAACACATTCAGCAAGAGGTCTAATGAACATTCACATGGTGGATTCAACATTTGTTGTGATAGATAAGGTTTTGGAACCTTAACTCTAGGTTCCAATCAATATGGTGGGTTTTTTAAACAATTCATCACATGCAAAGTAACTTTTAGTGCAACGACTAATGTTACGGATTATGGAAGCGCGTAACTCAGGGTTTCAACCTTAATGACAGAGTTTTAAAATAGTTTACGGAAGTTTCGACAGGGGTGGCATGTGACTACCCAGCCACTCACAGTTAATGCCAGGACTTAACTGCCCACCATATTTGGATCGCGCCCTAATTTTAGGGCTAAACCATCAATTTATCTGCAGTTAATTGTGAGTCTCCACATTTAGTGGAGCTTTTCTAGCTGTCATTGGGAAAAATGCATTGGGAGGTCAATTTTCGACCAATTTTGGTGAAACAAGAGTCTAACTAGACTAATTTGAGAATTCTTAAGCCATTGGTGTAGAAAAAACAGCCATTAGAGGCCTACAAACATATGTAATTTACAATTTTGAGCATAATGACAAAGAGGGACACGCCATTGGGAGTTGGACCAACAGATGTAGCCTAGGAGGGGTGAACTGCTTCATCATGCCTAATGTGTAAAACTTATGTGTGAATGTTTTTCTTTGTTATGCACTATTTTTCATTGTTTTTAAGGCTTATTTACATGCTTAAATTTAACTATTTCATCTAATTTTCATGGTTAAAACTCTCATACCTTAAGAAAAATTATGGAGACAATTTGTACATGTTTATTTAACTTAAAGGACACTTAGCACAAAAGAACTAATACACTCCTTTCAGATCAGTTGGTTTGGTGCTTTATGGGCCAGTTTAGGTGAAATCACCGTTATTGAAGGTTGAGGTGGTTTAGCCTCTGATGCCCTGGTTGGTTTTGTTTTGGTTCATCCTGTGATATCCCAAATTCATGCTTGAAATATGGAACATGAATGATTCACTGAAAGAAATATTTGGTTCAACCCAATATATGGTCAGGTGGTACATGTAAGTCCCTACCTTGGTTGGATTTATGTATATGCTATTAAGTGTTATTTCTTATTGAGATCAATGAGGACATGTATTGGTTATTGTTTTCATTTTATGACTAGTTTGTCATGGCTTAATTCTGGTTAAATTTTTATTATAGGAATTATTAAATGACGTCAACTCTTGTTATGGATCTTATTCATGATTCGACAAGTCATTGAATTTTTATATGAATGTATGAGCCAAAAAGTGTTTGATGCAGCTACATTGAGAGGAAAATGATCCTTCTTGATGATTCTCTGGTGAAATGAATGAGCCCATGATTAGATATGCATTTATGACCTATATCTACTATGTTTAATATATTTTTATCTAAATATTTATCATTTTAATCACATTTTTGTGCAATATTTGAGCCTAATTATAGGTTTTGCATGCTTGTGATGATCTTAGACTTGATTCTAGAAAGTTTTGTGCAGTTCTAGGAAGTGTCCTGTAGGCAAGCCCTGAAAATGTGGCATTAATTTCGTAGATTTGGTCTCTTAATTGAGAAATATCGCTTGTAGTTGCATGGAGGAAGGCCTATGTGTGCATTTGGTGCCTTCTTGTTGCATTTAAAACTTTCCATGTGTGCGATAGTTGTTAAGTCAAGGAAATAGTTAGTTCCAATCTAGGAAAATGTGATCAATGGATGTTGTCTGACATTTGGGTGATCAGGTGTTCCTAGAGGTTGAAGTAAAGTTTAAAGGTAGTAGGCCCCACTTCCATAACTGGAAATTAGTTCTCAAGTCATGTCATAATAGCTCTCAACACATGTTCACCCTATAGAGCTTGTGAAAGCGGTTAAATGTGGGGTGGGGTGTTACAGTGCCTTAAGTATAAAGTGGGGTTCATCTTAAAATACCTTCCCACTACTTATCCTGTTTAGGGTGACATTATGTAATTATATATAATGAGTTCACTAATATGATAAAATTTTATCACAATGGTTATCATCTTCCATCTAGTATGTACGTACGTTACTCCCACCTCCTCCCATTTTAGTCCAAAATCTCAATGACTTGCAACAGTTTAAAAGTACTCAAAGTATAAGGGATAGAAACCTTAACCAACTCTATTGGTGTAATATCATTTGAATTCACAAAGAGATGTATTTTTTTTGCTTATTGTTATAGGAAAATTTTGGCACCATTCCCAATGACTTGGTTAAACTGGACATCATCCCTAGAACCAATGAATAGGGTCTATCATCCCCTATCATTTTAGTTTCTACATGCCCTAAGACAAAGGACAAGAACAAATCATCCCTATCTTCCATTGCAAGGTTTACAAGATTTTAATTACATGTTATATCACCTATGAGCTCACCAACGCGGTCTCTCAAGGGACTAACTGCTTTGCATATGCAATTACCTCCATTCAAGGGTGCTTTTAAAATCATTTCCCGACACTCAAGGGTGGGTTGGTCAATTGGGAGTGAAATTCTCATTGTTCTAGAATCTCCACATGGCCAGTGCCTTCTAGAAGAGTGCATATGTGTCAAAATTCAAATCCATGTGTCCATTCAACACCTCTGATCTGGGAAACGTGTCTTTCCTATTATTAGAAAGTCATTGATTGTGAAACTACCTTCAGTTGTTCTATAAATTGAGCAGAGATCCTAGTGCTTCAAAGGAAGAAATTCGGTAGAGAAATGTTGTTGGAATCTCAATTGAGGGTTTGATTTGAGTGATATACTATTGGAGAGATGTTCATTGTGATGAGTTTGGGATGATGCTGGAGTTGGTGGCATCAAATCAATCATTGGTTGTAACCTCCCCTTCTATCCATTAATAAAGATTGCTACTTACTTTCCCACATATGTATCTGTATAAGCTTTTGTCTTTCATATTATGGATTCTTATCTGATTTATATGTTTCATGTTTCATTGATTTAACTGATTAAAGTGAATAGCCATCTGTATATTGCAATCTCTTTGATGTTTAGTGTTTATACTTGCAGGAACTAGTCTGGCGATCAAGCTTGGATTGGAAGCTACAACAAGAGAGAAAAAAGGAGAATAGGAAGTGCTTGGACTCCAAGTAATTTCTCCATATTTCTTTATGTATATTTCCTATTAGGAAAAGTATCTGCAAAGTATTTGATTTGCTATTCTAAATGCATAGCACCACATTTAGGGAATGTGTTTTATCTGTAATCCATAATTTCACATAACAAATTGGGGACTTTTCTAGGGGGTTTACCGTCATCCTGGTGTATTTTTCCTCTACTTATCCACCCAGTAGCATCTACTCTCAATTATTAGGCTTTTGAAACAAATAATTGCATTAGAAGTGTGTCAGTAGTTTGAGTTTTTTGTTCTCTATTGCACCCAACACATTGTTGGTCAAGACACGGTGCTTTGCATAGCATTGTCTCCCACTCAAGGGTGATTTGTAGTGCACTGTCTACCCTTAGTGACTGTATTTCTCCCTAAGCCAACCAAATTCCCTTTGAATTTTTCATTGCCATCACTCTCAGCCTTTTTTTTTTGTGTTTTCAACTGTCTGATGCCTTATAGAGACCAGTTAATTTACCTGAATCTTCCTCCTTTGAAAATTAAGTTTGTTCAATGTCTCTTTAAGTGTTTTTCTTTATCATTGAAAAATCAAATTCTGTATAAATTTGCTGAATAATGATTAATTATCCACCGAGACTATCCTGATCACATACAATTCGAATTTATATGCAACACATAATCTCTTCCACTCAGATCATCAAACATGCGGAAATAAAATCAAGCGATAACACATCAAATCATCATACACATTAACAGAGTATGTATGGGGAAAGCTTATAGCTGAAAACCCCGCAGCTATTGTGTATATTATAATGGAGAAATCATGTAACAAACTCAGTACAATACTCCTCACAAGTACTCAGTACTTTCTCATAAAGTTACACATAATCTAGCTCAGTTTTGAACAGGTTACTAGTTCAAAACTCACCGCCAATTGCCTTGCCTCTATTGTGCAATCATGGCCTGTCTATATAGAGATCAAAGGTTCAAATCTCCTTGGCTTGACAGCACAATCAGCATGGGAAATTCCTCCAAGTGTGGTGCAAATCTCATGCACAACTGATGTCGCCACTGATAGCTAACTCCACCCTTTCATCTACCTCTTTCACTGGTCTCCACTGAACTGTCCATGCACTGTAGTGAACTGATGTGTTCTTGATTTGAATAATGAGTTACTAATTAATGAATTAAATAATATTTAATTCACTCCACTCATAACTAATTGATTAGCTAGTTAAACTAATCTCAACCAGTTCAACTAAAATAAACAGAACACAACTCCACTAGTTGTCTCATTAAATCCACCAAACTTCTGCCACTGAAGTCCTAACTGAAGTCAACCATGCATGATGCCATCAAACCCTTGGGAATAGCGTAATTCCTCTGTCAGATTCATGAGCCACTTCCAAGGCTCGAACTGAAGTGCTCCAAGAGAGTAAACTGAAGTTTAGAGTCCAAATATTATTAAGGGTAAATAATATTTGACTTCCCTATTTTAAGGAGAGGCAGTCTAAAAATAGACTTTGACCTATAGGTCCAAAAAATAGAGTCCCATATATTTTTACCAACATGACCAATACTCCAAGAATCTCATACTGGAATCCCCGGACCATGCTCCATATGTCTAAAAATAGACATAGTCTAAAAATAGACTTTGCGCCAGAATTTGCCTGCGGGCCCACTTAGTGAAGGCGACTTCATTTCACTAAGCTCCATCATCTTGCTGCATTTTCAACACTCCCTCTCAGCAAGATATGGAATATCTGCAACCCCTATCCTGCCTCTATGGAATTCGAACTTGCTCCTGGTGAGCGCCTTCGTTAGGATGTCGGCATCCTGATCCTCCGTGGGAACATATGAAAGCATCATGATTCTCCGCTGAACACAATCTCTGATATGATGATACCAATCCGTGAAGCCATGCTGACTCAACTTATCCTCCTATCTGTACCATGAACCATATCCCGATGTGCCTCTAATATAGCACAATACATGCTTGCCTGCCTTCCAAAAGAGCTTGGTAGGCTTAACCATAGCTTGTGAAAGCTGGTTAACTGCATAGCATATATCGGGTCGTGTATTGACCAGATACATAAGCGACCCCACCAACTGTCGATAGACAGTGGCATCCACTACCTCCGCTGAAGTAGCATCCTCCTTCCTCCAACCACCGGGAAGAGGAGTGTCAACAGGCTTGCAGCCTTGCATGTTGAACCTCTCCAGAATCTCCCGGGCATACTTGCCCTGAGAAACAAACAGTCCTCCGCTGCGCTGCCAAATCTCCAATCCCAGGAAATAATGAAGGATGCCCAATTCCTTCATCTCGAACTCTCGTGCAAGATCCTCCTTGCATGAAAGTATCAACTGCTCATCGCCAGTCAAAATCAGATCATCTACATACAGTACGATGATCAACAGCTTCCCCTCCACCACAATCTGGTACAGGTTTGGATCCGCCTCACTCTTGGAGAATCCAACCCCGGTGAAGTAGCTGTCTATCCGAGTGTACCAAGCACGAGGTGCTTGCTTCAGCCCGTACAGTGCTCTCTTGAGTCGGCACACATGCGACTCACTGCTAAAGATCTCAAAACCTTCAGGCTGCTCTATGTACACTTCTTCCTCAATAACTCCATTGAGGAACGCAGTCTTCACATCCATCTGATGAATGTGCCACCCCATCTGCGCTGAGAGGGCAAGGATCGTCCGTATGGAAGAGTACCTTGCGACAGGTGCAAAAGTCTCCTCATAGTCAATCCCCTCGATCTGTGAGAAGCCACGGGCGACAAATCTCGCCTTGTACTTCTCCACACTCCCGTCAGCCGCCTGCTTCACCTTGTAGATCCATCGCGAACCTACAACTGATTTCCCAACAGGTCTTGGGACAATCTCCCATGCACTGTTCCTGATGATCGAATCATATTCTTCGATCATGGCATCAACCCATGCGGGTTCCTCCACAGCTTCCTCAAAAGAGGATGGCTCCGTCATGACACATTGACTCACAAGAGCCATGTATCCAGTGTACCGATCCGGTGACTGCCTCTGTCTGCGCTGTGCTATAGGTGGTCCTACAACCTTCTCTACATCTTGAGCCAGTCACTCAGCTTCTGTAGTGTGCATGCGCCCTCTGATGGTTGGCACTGCATGGGTGGTTTCTTCCACCTCCTGAACCTCCTCTTGTGGCTGATCCACATCCGGAAGCTCCTCCTTAGGAACTAACAGCTCCTCATCTGCATGCAAGTGTAGCTCCCTCTCAAGCGAACACTACATGGCTTTCTCCTCCTAAAATTTTATATCCCATTGCACAACAGTCTTTCGACTGTCTGACAAGTACACCCGGTAGTTGTGAGGTGTATCAGTGTACCCCACAAATATTCCAACCTCAACAGTTGGATCTAGCTTCCTTCTCGCATCCTTCGTCACATGCATGTAGACAGGAGAACCAAAAATCCGCAAATGGGAAATATCAGGCCTCTTGCCAGAATAAGCCTCCTCCGGTGTACTCATGCCAAGAACCTTGTGAGGACAACGGTTCTGCACATACACTGCTGTATTTCATGCCTCGGCCCACAAGTGAAGGGGTAGGCCCTGATCATGCAACATCGCCCGTGCAGCACCCACGATCGTTCTGTTCTTCCGCTCAGCCACCCCGTTCTGCTGTGGGTTATGGGGTGCGATGAGCTCTCTACGAATCCCTTCTGCGCTGCAGAACTCCTTGAATTCAGCCGAGATGAATTCACCACCGTTATCACTCCTTAGAGCAATCACCTTCTTCCCCGACTCCTTCTCGACCAGTGCTTTAAACTCACAGAACTTCACGAATGTATCGCTCTTCTTCTACATGAAGAAGATCCAGCACTTTCGAGAGAAATCATCAACAAAGATCACATAATACCTGTGCTTTGCTGTCGAAGCAACTGAGAAAGGACCACACACGTCTGTGTGAACTCTCTCAAGGATCGTCGTGGCGCGACTATCCTTCTCGTGGAAGGTGGCTTTCACATACTTCCCTAAAGTACACCCCTTGCACTGATCTGACTGCGCAAGAGTGCCCTTAGGAAGCCCAGTAGAAATCTGCTGCAGGATCTTCAAAGCTCCATGGTGAAGGTGGCCCAATCTCCTGTGCCACAGTTCGCCCTCATCATCCTGGCTCACCACTTCTCCCGCCTTGCATGCCATAGCTGCACAGCCATCTACCTGCAACTGATAAAGGTTCTTGGTTCGAACCCCTATCTTCCGGGTCTCTCCAGTAGTCTTACTGCGCAGGAAGGCTTTTCCTTCGCTGAAGACCACATCATACCCCTTATCCTCCAACATCGCCACAGAGATCAAGTTATTCTTCAATCCAGGTACATGCATGACATCCTTCAGTACAAAGGGTTTACCAGACTCCCTCTGAAAGGATATGGTACCGATACCAGTTGCACTATATCTACCGTCATCGCCCATCTCGATGTGCACACCCAAATCTTTGTCCTCCATATCTGAGAACAAATCCCGATCTCCCATCATATGAAATGACGCACCGCTGTCCAAGAGCCATACCGATCCCATCACACTTGAAACCAAGCATGCGATCAGTGAAAATTCAAGCTCGAACTATGAAGCCAAAGCTTCTCCATCTGCAGATCTTCCTGCTTGCTTGTTCTTCTTCTTCTTTGGACAATTGGTAGCATAATGTCCGTGATCATGGCAGTGAAAACACTTCACTTTCGCCATATCCTGCTTCTTGCCCTTTGAACCGGAATGAGAAGTTTTCTTATCCTTCCCCTTCTTTGCTTTGGCAACCAAAGCGCAATTTTCTTCATCAGCTCTCTTTGATGAAGATCCATCTCGAGTAGTCCTCCTTATCTCCTCCTGCATGAGATCCGCCCAAAGGCGCTCCCATCCCGGAAACTTCTCCTGACCATTGACACTATCTTGATATGAGTGCCAAGCCTTCGAAAGACCAAGGAGAGCTAGGTCGACCATGTCCTCATCTTCGACAGTCACCCCCACACTTCCCAGCTCATCTTTGCATTGAGTGAACTTCGTGAGGTATTTGGCGATACTGTCGCCCTTCTCCATCTTGATGTTCCTGAGCTTATCTTTGAGCGCCAGCTTCCTTTGGTCGCTCTTACTCTGGAATAGATCCGTCAAAGCTTTCCACATTAAATATGGAGAAACCTTTCCATGCAGGCTGGATACAATATGATCCTTGACGCCCTCCAACAGGATCCTTCGACATTTCGCCATCTTCTTTTGCCATGCTTCGACTTCAGCAAGATCAGTGGGCTTTTGTACATCCATATCTACGAACTCCTTCAGACCATTATCTTCTAATACTGCCTCCATGCGATCCTTCCATGCAACATAATTCGAACTGCCTTCAAGAGCATATTCGAGTCGCAAACCGTTGAAAGACATTTTCAACACAGGCACCAAGAAAACAAAGCTGCTGCAAAATTCGAATTCCACCTCAAAGCTCAACCGCTCTAGATCTGTGAGAAAAAATTATTTCTAGCACAGAGATCGACTACAAGGGGAATTTACCAGACCTTTCAATTTCCGAAGAAAGATGAATCCGCAGGCTACCTGGCCCGCATGCAAACTCTGTCTACCGAAATAAGTTTGTAATCACTTTGATGATCAATCTCTACTTCAATAGCTCCGATACCATGTAGAAATTTGTTGAATAATGATTAATTATCCACCAAGACTATCCTAATCACATACAATTCGAATTTATATGCAACACATAATCTCTTCCACTCAGATCATCAAACATGCGGAAATAAAATCAAGCGATAACACATCAAATCATCATACACATTAACACAGTATGTATGGGGAAAGCTTATAGCTGAAAACCCCGCAGCTATTGTGTATATTATAATGGAGAAATCATGTAACAAACTCGGTACAATACTCCTCACAAGTACTCAGTACTTTCTCATGAAGTTACTCACAATCTAGCTCAGTTTTGAACAGGTTACTGGTTCAAAACTCACCGCCAATTTCCTTGCCTCTATTGCGCAATCCAGGCCTGTCTATATAGATATCCAAGGTTCGAATCTCCTTGGCTTGACAGCGCAATCATCATGGGCAATTCCTCCAAGTGTGGTGCAAATCTCATGCACAACTGATGTCGCCACTGATAGCTAACCCCACCCTTTCATCTACCTCTTTCACTGGTCTCCACTGAACTGATCATGCACTGTAGTGAACTGATGTGTTCTTGAGTTGAATAATGAGTTACTAATTAATGAATTAAATAATATTTAATTCACTCCACTCATAACTAATTGATTAGCTAGTTAAACTAATCTCAACTAGTTCAACTAAGTAAACCGAACACAACTCCACTAGTTGTCTCATTAACTCCACCAAACTTCTGCCACTGAAGTCCTAACTGAAGTCAACCATGCATGATGCCATAAAACCCTAGGAATAGCGTAATTCCTCTGTCAGATGCATGAGCCACTTCCAAGGCTCGAACTGAAGTGCTCCAAGAGAGTAAACTGAAGTTTATAGTCTAAATATTATTAAGGGTAAATAATATTTGACTTCCCTATTTTAAGGAGAGGCGGTCTAAAAATAGACTTCGACCTATAGGTCCAAAAAATAGAGTCCCATCTATTTTTACCAACATGACCAATCCTCCAAGAATCTCATACTGCAATCCCCGGACCATGCTCCATATGTCTAAAAATAGACATAGTCTAAAAATAGATTTTGCGCCAGAATTTGCCTGCGGGCCCACTTAGTGAAGGCGACTTCATTTCACTAAGCTCCATCATCTTGCTGCATTTTCAAAAAATTCAAAGTATTTTATTTTTGCATTATATCCATTTGTTTTCGTAAAGTAAATTTTTGTTACATTCTTCATTTCCTGTAGGAAAAATTGTAGTTCCATTCTTCATTTTTCCTAAAAGAGAAATTGTTGCTCAATTCATTGTTTCTCAAAGAAGAAAGCATTTGTTTTTTGTTGATTTGATGCATTTAGTTTCCTTTTTGCATTCAAATTAAGGGGACTGAAAAGAAAAACCTGCATTTGCATATAGTGGATTGTGTGTTTTGCATAGGAACGAATTGGGAAAGCTGCATATTAGTTTGTGATCTTTTTTATTTTCTCTCAAAACTGATTTCTCTTTCCCTTTATTAGCTAAGATTTTCATTAAAAAAGATAAAATTGAAAAATTTTCTTATCAGTTTAGTTTGAATTTTAGAAATTTCCATTCCATCATCACAGTGAACCTTGAAATTCAAATTGATAAACAAGAGCAACTTAAAATTTACATCAATTTACCTAAAAAATTATTGGAACCATAACGATAACATTTAGAAGGTCTAGGATAGAGATGTGTTCCATCGTTGTAAAACATAGCAGTTGTCGTTAATTTTCTGCAATACATTCAGAGTCTGATACCTGACTCCACGTATGTAAGTATATTTTAGCTTTTCCACGTACCTTCGGGTATATTGGGCGGTGTTATAGTATGAAAAGTATAAAGGGGTGCATTCACTGTGTGGTTTCACATTAGACAGTGCTAATACAGACTTGGACCTCCACGTACCTTTGCATATATTTGGGAGGAAAACTTTAGGTTGCTATCCATCCATAGTGAACCAAGTCGGCCGCCTTGTAAATTGTGATACACCAAACACAACATTCGGGGAGATTGCCTACCTGTACTTCTTGGTTCGCCAGGAGGTATTATGTAGTTCACACTTTCTTGGTAAACCTTTTGCCTAACATTACCCTTTTATTTTTTTTTATTTTTTTTGTCATAAAATAAATCAGTCATCGCGGAAGAAGAAAATCCCTTTCCCTGTCGTTCGCGTAGACTTGCATTGAAACCACCTTTACCACCAGAAATCACTTCTGGGTAGCGAATGCGACATCACTCTATCGAAACCAGTACCATCAATACCTCTGGTGAAACATCATCTTCCCATATACCAGAGTTAGCACAAATTGTTTCTACAAATCCTAGTTTGTTTCTACAAATTGTTTCTACGAATCCTAGGGCTGACCCTGCCATACCCAGAATCTTTAATCTCTGTGCATATCAGCGTGCATCTCATCATTTGCCCAAATTAAAACCTCAATGTCTGGGCAATTCCAACAACTTAATTTGCGGAAGCTTCTCAACATGTGGTTCAAAATCATTCACCATTGATTTCATACTTTCATTAAGTGCCATCATATATGGAATTATATCAATTCCAATATCTACTCATTCATATATGTCGGATTCAATTAAAAGAATGCACCCTTACTTTTCATATTCAATTTTACATTATCTTAATCGACCCATCCTGACACGGCAACATTACCATGCATTTTCGACCCTTTCATTTTAATCGAACCAATATCAATTATGTATATAAATGCGCCCTTTCTTATTCAACTTACCAAGTGGGTTAACGCCTCATGTAATGGCAGTTTGTATAAACATTCAGGGTTTGATCAACAATTTCCCACACATTAAACTTACCTTCATTGGACACTTTCTGCTCTGCATCTAACGCTTCTCATCAGCTTCCACGGACACATTGCAACTGTGCCTACGGAGTTCCTTCAATTCAAAATTCCGCTTCGTTGATTACACCATGCGACTCATGGTTTCACTCCAAAGATTTCACACATTCTGCTCTATCCAATCCACCGTGCTATTCTCCCTTTCGATCTAGAATTTTCCAACTCACAAACCTGCTATCACACAGTTTTATAGAGACATCAGCATTATGAAAAACGCAGTTCAATCATTAAAAGAAACCTCCCAAAATTCAAATAATTCGCCTAACGATCTTCAGCCAAAGCCGCTCTTTTCATTGTTTGATTTCTGGGCCAATCAAAAGATTACAAATGTACACACATCGATGTGTTAATTGTCCCATTTTAAAGCCAGAACTTAGCTTTTTACCCAGATTTAAAATGCTATGCAATATGAATCGATTTCGCTCTGCATCTCACCTTCAACTCTTCAGCGTTGTTTTCCCATCAATTTCAAAGTCGACCTCTTATTATTGGAAATACTGTGTCAACGATTTTAGTTCAACTTTTTCTGTATTGCAATTCAGTAACACTAATAAATAAATCCTGCAGCAAATCAATTTTGGTGCCGCTACTTAACTCGTCTTTCCTGCGCTTTTGCACAAGTTATGATATTTGGATCAGTGTTCCGTAACACGCGGAGTCTCGAACCTGTAGCTGCATTATGTTTAGGTTAAAACAGTGTTTCAACAATACATTCAGATAAAAAAACAAGTCGATATTAAAATTGATTCCAAACGAACCCCTCTGACAATTTTCTCTGCGCAATTCAAGTCCAATTTTTAATTTAGTTTCCAGCACCATAACTCTGAAAATTCAGTATTTAATAACCCAATGAATCACACATTGATCCATTCCAATGCGGGTTCATTCCACGTTTTCAACGCAGGTTCTTGCTACATGGCAGTCGAAACATAAATCGAATTCTTCAATTCTGGACTGTTAATCGAATTCTTCAATTCTGGATTGTTGTGCACAAACATCGATTCAATAGATCGGTGGATATCCAAAAATCAATGTCAACTGAACCGATCTTCAAATACAACGATTCTGGATTGGGATTTTTTTATAAAAACTGACATTTGTTTATAAAATCGAGTTTTCTCAACAATAATTCTCAATATATATTTGTATAAACAACAATTAAATTCAAAGGAACCGAGCCCTACAAAACTGCAGACTCAGGGCTTTGGATTACAATCATTCCCACAAAATTGTCACCCAATTCAACGCCTTCAACATTCCACAAGTTTATGTTATGATTTTAACCATGTCAGTCATCGATTATTTCAGATCGATCTCACAATACCTTACAAAATTCGATTCATTCAATTGCATAGAATTCATAAACAACAGTCTCATAACCATACAATGGAAATCAACCAAAAAACCAAATTCTTCATTAATCATGCAAACCTGACATGGAAGTCCTCCTTCGTGGCCTGATTTCCCAATTATTGGCCCTTTACAAAACTGCCGGAGGCTTCAAGAAGAAACCCTCTCACTACTCACACTCTCAATCTATTCAAGTCTATTCTACCTGTCTTATTTGCCTTTGAGGCCTTCTAATTTATACAAATTAAAAATGCACTAAATTGAGTTCTATCCCTTTAAAATCTCAACAAACCCCTAAATCTCTCAACATCCCTAAAAGATAGATTTTTATCCCTAAAACTTTGAAACTAATTCCAACTTAGGCTCCATCATTAATTCTAAATTATCTTGAAACTAATTTCTCTCATGTTTCCAGTTGTTTGGAAACATTTAAAAATTCTCACAAATAATTAATTAAAATATAATTAATCACTCAAAATAATATTAATATTTACATGAAATTTAATATTTCTTCAAAACATGAAACCCCCTAGCTTAAATAAAATACAAGGTGTTTTTCAGAGCTAATGCTCCTGCATCAACTATTGTCGAGACAGAGTCCTCATAGTTACCCGTGGTCATGATCCATCCAATTAGTGAGACCATACCTCCCAAACTCGACATTGTTCAACTACAAATTGATCCAGATCCTGTCTCTTTTTTTCCAGAACATCTGCATCCAAAACTCGAACGACTGGAATTTGTTCCTGTATCGGTCACCCCGCACTATATTGTAGACATTGAATCTCCTATATCACGCAGTCAAACTCCTAAAATATACTTTGGTCCTATTGTACTGTACAACAACCCTCCCCATTTTTAAATTTTAGAATAAATACCATTTAAAAATAGGTCCCCTTTTTATATCTTTATTCCTAAATAGAAATAAAAGATTCATTTATAAAAGGATGCATATCACATTTTTATTTCACAAAGTGTACAACCTTTAATAACTTTCCGATCCGATGAGTTATAAAGTCTTTTAAACATATCAAACATATTATAAAGAATTTTTACTTAATAATAATTTAAAATGAACAGTAATCGCAATTTGAAACTTGGAGAGCTCTTTAAAATATTTGTTTTTTCTATGTAAAGTTCTGATGCGATCGCTCTCAATCGCAATTTCATTTAGATGAGTTTAAAGTGTTGTGTTTTTGTATATATGTCTGATGCGGTGCGATTCATCACATCGCAAGGAATTAAAAGGAAATTTTAACATTTATTTCAAGGATGTGCCGATCTCCGATTGTACGTTGCCATTAATTGAAAATCAGACAAATGATCGCGGTTTATTTTGTTTTGAATGCATGCATGTGACCCCTTAGAGGGCATTTATGTTATAAACACGGGGAGATTAGATAGTAATTAATAAATAGATCCTTGTATAGTTGTTCTCATTATTATGTTTTATTTCAGTTGAAGGTTTTCCTTCAATTGTAGAACAAAAGAACATCGAATCCTTTCATTCGCAAGACCAAAGAGAACTTTCCCGACACTAAAATGTAGAAGCGATTCAGAAAATCTAAAGCTACCATTGCTGCAAAAGCCCCTGTGATTACAATGCCGCCTAAAGAGAAACCAGCAAAACTTACGCTGGTTATAGACACCTCCTGCCAGGGACTTGGGAAAATGTCATGGGAAAATGTCTACAATCTATTGGAAAAGGAAAACCCTAGAGTTGTGGAAACTAAGGCCACAGTTCCTAACGAAACCGACTTAGACTCGGATTCTGAAAGTCCTCTTGGTTCATTGGCAAACTCATTTCCGCATAGCATTGCTGCTCAGGCAAACATTTTTCCCTATTATGATGTTATTAGATGGGTGATTGACAATGTAACTATTCAAAACAAAAATTTTGTTTCTATTTCTAGATCAGTGTTCAGGTCATTCAAAGCAGAGGATATTAAAGCAATGTACCACCTCCTGAACCCACAAAAGATCTACAACAAGGACTTCCTTAAAGAATTTGTTGCGGAACATCCAAACCAGTTAGAGCCGATTAAAGAATGGAGAAATAACCCTGAAAATCATAAGCATGAGGCATCAGGTATGTACTCTATGGAGTCTCTCTTGCCTCCATATTGTTATGCCGCAACAATGATGTGTAGGTTGTTTGGTAATGATAATTCAGCTAGGTTTTCCATTCAAATGGTTTTGTTGATTCATGCTGCTCTTAATTCTGAGATAATGGATTGGGCTGTTATCTTGTCTGATAAGATAGCCAATAGAATCCTTCAGAACAAGAAATAAAAAAACTCTAGAAATTCGACTCCTTTTTACTTTTTTTCTTACATCCTAGATGCCCTATGTTTCAATTCAGAATTTTCCCTATTAGGATGGAAATGGACTCCTAAAGAACCTGCCCTAATTCATATATATATAATAAGTTCTTATGGAAGGGGTATTTCAGAAGTCATGTTTACAAATTTTTCCATGGTTTCCTTATTCCGATTTACCGAATCATTTTTGGCCGATTCCCTCCTAGAATTTCTGATAGAGCTAGAGTTGATTTGCCCTCTATTGGAGACTGGTTCGGGGAGGAAAATTTCACTTATTTCAAAAATTTTGGAAGTATTGTAGAGCCACATATCCTTCCTTTATATGTTCTAGACAAGCTGTTAGCACAAGAAATTTCTTATTAGATGACAGTAGAAGGTATGTCTAGGACTTTAAAGAGCAGCAAAAAGCTCATGTGGCCTACTTTTCCTTTCAAATGTGGTGACTATACTCTCAAAAAAAATTTCCATGCTGAGAAAGAAGTTGTTAAGTTAACTGATCTTAAGCTTTCAACAATTCCTAGAAGGCAATATGATCCCAAGAAGGTGGCGTATGATTTTACTACCTCTGTCTCAATTGCTCAGTTCGAACATGAACCAGATATCTTTGATGATTTATTTGTTTCTGTAGATAATATGTCTCAAACTTTTGATTTGGCCAAGTCCAAATTTCAACCTGAGGAGATGAATAAATTTTTATTATTTAGAAGTTAGAGGCTACTCAGAGTTCCTCTGGATCAATTGAGGATTTATACACAGGTATGTGAACCAGAATAGAAAAATACAGGAAGTACTTCCGGTAAAGAAGTAACAAGAGCTAATCCTGTTTTGGAGAAGAAAGATGATAGCAGCAAAGTTGACACTGGAAAATCAGAAACTACTACTAAAATTGTTTTACATCAGTCTTTGGCTCAAACAGGAAAAGAGAGAACAGGTATTGATGCCCATGTGCATATTGAGAAAGGAAGCACAGAGAGTAAAAACACTAAACAAGCACCTAAAGATGATATAAATACAGGTTCTCAACTTGAAGAACAAGAAACTACTGAAATTATTTTTTCTCCTCATTTGTTGAGCCAATATGAACAATTTCCCAAGAAAATAGGACAACAAAACATTTCCTAAGTTGATGATTCAAAAGATCAGGATGTAGAAATCATCCCTGAAAACCCCACTAGTGAGATTATGTTAAAGATAGAAGAAATTCCTCCTTTAGATATATTTTACAGTCCCAAACATAGGTTTGTGGTGAGAAAATAGAGAAAAAGAAGGAGAACTGATCAAGATGCATCACAGGGGGAATTTATGAATATTGTTCATAAAAATGTCGAGGTGGATCCATCTGAGGATCTCACCAAATTGTCTCAGTATGCAGGTGCTTATAGTGCTGCCACTATAGATAAAGCCTCCGAAGTTACACAGTTGATGAAACAAAAGGATGTACAAATATCCATTTTTGAAGAACAAGTTGCAGAAAACCAACAAAAGATCATTCAGTTGGAACAACGATTACAGGATGAAGAGCTCAAGACTAAACAATTAGAAGAGAAACTAGCTGTTGAAAAGGAAAATATTGATCAGCAGACCCTAGAAAAGCAACAACAGCTTAATCAGGAGATTGAAAAATTACAAACTCTTCTACAAAATGAGCAGACTCTGAAGATTGAACAAGAAAATATGTTTCAAACTAAACTGGACAAGTTCAAGAACTATCCCACTCTAGATCAATTTAAAAATGAAGCTTTGGAGACAAAAAAATTATTGTCTCAACACTTAAATGAGTTTTGTCTAAAGATTGCAGAAGCAGAGTCTCTATGTGAGCTAACATCTTCCCTGATAGATGAAGGAATTAATATTAATATTGAATTTGATGAAGCTGAAGAAAAGATCTCCGATTTTCTTTTATGGCAAGAATAAAAAACAGGGAGAAATTAAATCTTCCCAAAATTATGGAGAGACATAAAGAAATTGTTTTTGCAGAATGGGAACATCACTTAATCAAAGTAGAAAGGGCCACATCCAGAGCTAAGGGAATAATGAAAAATGTAACACAGATGGTAAATGATAATTTATATGCAATCAATTTAATTGCAGATTGTAGTCCGAACCAATTACCCAGAGTAAAGGAAACTAATCTTAGATGGAAACAAGAGATCATTAATAAAAATCAGCAAATTGGCCAATTACAGGGAATATCATGGGATTCAATGTGGACTTATCTCATCAAGCCACATAGTCAAGCCACATAGCAATTAAATTTCTCTCAAGTGCCATTGATCGCATCATTCCCGAGTTCTCTGATGCCACATATACAGGGCGGTTGCATTCGAAGCCTAGTCATCCTGAAGAAGTAAAGGAGATGCTCAAAATTTGCCACCTTTGTACATCCACCACACCTAATGATCAATGAGTCAGTTTTCATCAAGCTTGCATTTCTGTTTCAGATATTTTTTAATTTAGATAGATTGTAGGAATAGTTTTAGTTATTTTTGTTAGGTACCTATTTAAACCCCTTTCATGCATTTAGAAAGGGGTCCTGAATTTGTAATATTTTGACTTGGAGATTACATTTTTTTACTCCATTGACTCCTATATTTTTATAAAGGATCACATATGGTGATTCTCTGCGAAATTATCTTTAAGAATTTCATTTCTGTATCTTGGAGTTGATTTTACATTGAAGTTGCTGGATTTGAATATCGGATTGCATTGGGAAATATCGAGATGGATATGGTATTTCTATCTATTCACTGTTAGTTTCTTTTGTTATGTGATATTCTCTTTTAAATTTCTATCGTTTATTTGTACTTGTTTCACAATATTTCTTTATACATATCATTTCTGAGTGTGTTATAAATATTGATCTTTTATAGTATATGCAAGCGATATATTATGATGAATGCAATATGTTATTATAACTTTGTTTATTTTCTTAAACAGAGTTATCTTTATTTGTTACTGCACATTTCAATTAAGTTGTAATACATTTTCATGGTTATTGATTAATTGAAACAATTTAAATTTGTATTCACATTTGATGCCCGGGTTAGTTTTAGAGTTATTTAATTTATATTTAAGTTAGATTAGATAGTTTTATTTCAGTCATTTAGTCCCATTTTCCCCCATCCAATCATTCCATTACCAACCTATTTAAATTACTAGGAAACTAGTCCTATAAATCCAGTTGGAGCCACCACACCAAATGGAAAAGGAGTTGTCCTAAGGTCCCGACCGAGTGGTTATCCCCCGATGTTTGAAGCAGCGATTCTCGAGGCCTCAAAATTTTTGGTGCTAGAAGGAGGGCCATAAGCTATGAATGGTAGATAAATATAAATTCGGAAACCATTCTAAGAGCACATCACCCTCATCACCTTCAATTTCTTCCACATCTCAAATCACAAGAGAAGAAATTGAGAAAAGTATCCAAACACCCACTACCAAAGTTTCAGATCAATCAAATAATCCAACCCCTGAATCCCCCGAAGTCGAAGCCTTAGTTCATAAACTTTAAGGATTCTCATTGTCATTAGAAGAATTGGAATTATCTGAAGGTAGTGTCACCTCTCAGTTTGTTTCTTCCAGACCTCTCACTAGGTCACACAGTGAAAAATTTGGAATTTCCCCAAAAGAATTTCCTATACCTAGTAGAGTCAAAACAAGAAAAACTCCATCGAAAATAGAAAGTGGTACAAGTTCTTCATCGCATATTCAATAATTTGTTTCCCAAGCTCCAAATCAGGAAAGTACAGTAGTCTTATCTACATTAGCTCAATCTTACTCTTCTCAATATTCCTCTGCTCAAACTTCATCTCCTCAAACTACATCTACTCAAACATTAATTGTTTCTTCTGGTACTTCAACAGTTAATACTCATATACCAGTTATCACTTCTAGTTCATCTACTATCATCACAAGAATGGCACAACCAGCACAAAGACCATGGACTAGACCAGGAGCTGTGAATATGTCTGCACCTTTGCATGATCTACCTGATCATCCTAAAAAATGGCTCCCAAAGTTTATTCCAGATACTGGTATACAAGCGGAAGAACATATCAATAACTTTATGCTTGCTATAAACTTAAATAAAGTAGTGAATGAAGATGCTGTTGTCCGGTTATTTCCCTATACTTTGCAAGGGACAGCAGGATCCTGGTACTTTTCTTTACCCTCAGATTCGATCAAAATTTGGGATATGTTTGAAGAACAATTTTTAACTAAATATGGAGATGATAGATCAATTTCTACCCTAATTAACGATCTCTCCAATTTAAAGACTCAACCCAAAGAACCCATTAAGGACTTTAACTCTCGATTCAATAAAATATTGAATAAGATCCCTGCAACATCTAAGCCTAGTGAACAAATTAGAAGTGAATGGTACATTAATGCTTTGCCCTCAAACATAGAAATTTTTGTAGATAGAGCTGCAAAACCGACTTTAGCTGAGAATATGAAAGAAGCTATTTCAGTTGAAAAACGAATGATTGCTCTAGATAAGAAAAATGCTATTGAGGAAAGAAAATCAAAGAAAGTCGCTTTTAAAGATGATTCCAAGAAGAAAACACCAAGAGATCCATATGACATGGAATGTTTACATAAAGTCCTTAAAACCATGTCTAATGAGATGGTTGAAATCAAAAAGAAAGTAGCAGAGACTTCTACAAAAAGACCATTTAGAAATTTCAAGAGAAATCAAACCAAATCAAAACCTCCCAATGCAATCTCTAATGCAGAATCAGAAGATGAAGAAGAAGAAGAAACTACTCTAATGTCAGATGAAGAAGATGAAAGGGAAGAAGTAGTTGAACTAAATGGAATGTGGGATTTCATTCTCCCTAATTCAGATAGTGACATGGAACAAGAAGCTATGCCTGTGAGTACAAGGAGAAAATCTACATCGGAACCTATTCAAACTATTCCAAAGAAGAAGAATACAACTCCGAGTACCAAAGACAAAATTCTTGCAAAAAGAACTTCTTCCTTACCTACTCAGAATCAGCCATCATCTCCCAATCCTCCCACATCATCATCCAAAAGTCTGGTCGTATCAGATACGATGGATTATAATATCATTGAGGACATGAAAAAGACTAGAGCGAACATCTCATTACATGAACTCAGTAAACTTAAAAATCAACAAAAGTTTTTATTAAAAGAGTTAAATGCTACACCTATTGCTCCTCTGCCAAGTGGTGTAGTAGCTAAAGTAGCTAAAGGGACTGGTAAGCCACCAGACAAAGTAGATGCAGCTGATACTATTCTTATTGGAGAAAGATCAAATTCTCAGACACCTCCATTTATGTTGACTTATGAAATCTACAATAAGAATTTGCACAATTGCTTAATTGATTCTGGAGCATCCTCTAATATAATGCCTTCTTCAGTCTGTGCTAAATTGAATATTGAACCATAGAAGTCTATTGTTCATATTGTACAATTGGATCACTCTAAAGTTCAAGTTGTTGGAGAAATAAATTCAGTTACTATCAGACTAGCTTCTGATCCTAGGATTGTCCAAAGAATTGATATTCTAATTGCTGATATTCCAGAATTATATGGGTTGGTCTTAAGCAAGGACTGGTTTGCGAAACTTAATGGTTATATCTCAACCGATTATTCACATATGTGGCTTCCCTATGAAGGGAAACCTAATCAAATCAAAGTCGAGTGAGAAAAACATATGACACACACTGTAACTGAATTTGAACAACCTAATGAACCTGTAGCTTTCAATAATAATATTCTTGGAGGTTATTCTGCCGAGTCTTTTCTTGGAAATTTTACTACACCACAATGACCATTCTCTGTAAATACTTTTGTTTCTCAAATTTAAAATTTTTCACAATCCGATTCTTCTAAAATTGTAAATATTTCTGATTCTTTTGTAGATAAACCTATAGATAGAACTTTATTTTGGTCATTATATTTTGATGGATCAAAATATACTGATGGAGCAGGAGCAGGATGCATCCTAATTGATCCAGAAGGAGAGAAAACCATGTTATCATGTAGATTAGAATTTGAGTGCACTAATAATACTGCTGAATATGAAGCCTTGATTCAAGGGCTTTACAAATCCATAGGGTTAAATGTAAAATACTTGAATGTATATGGAGATTCTGAAATTGTCATAAGACAAGTAAGGAATACCATCCATTGTCTTTCAGGACATCTCAAACCCTAGTACAGGACTTTACCACTCAATTTCTATCATTTAATATCTCTTCTATTCCCAGAAATAAAAACACATCAGCTGAGTTGTTAGCTAATGTTGCATCTAAACTCCTTCCTACTGAAGATTGCAATCATGATAGATTTTCAATAGAATTGATTTTCCGCCCATCTGTCCCAGACAATATTACTAACTAGAGAGTATTCTACCATGATCAAGATATTTTGAATTTCTTAACTTCTAAGAAATCATATTATGAACAGATTATTGATGAAGATGATCATGATCTGCAAATTACTTCAAGAAATAATGAAAATTTGATTCCTAAATCTGTTGTTAAACTTGAGGATCTTTATGATATTAAAGACAGATTCAAGAAAGTTACTAATGCTAAACTTCAAAGTTCAACTTTGAAGTTTGAATTATTCAATCTTGGCTCTGATTCTAAACCTCAGAATGTTAATCTAGGTCTCAATTTAACTTGAGAAGAAAGATCTGCTTTTATTAAAATTCTGAGTAAATATAAAAATTTCTTCGCTTGGAGTTATGAGGATTTAAATACTTATGATACTTCTGTAATTCAACACACAATTCCAATGCTATTTGATGTTAAGCCTGTGCAACATAAGTTAAGAAAGATTCATCCAAATCTTGAAGATCAAATCAAAACATAACTCAACAAACTTCTAAAAGCCAAAATCATTTTTCCTGTAAGGCACTCCAATTGGGTTTCCAATATGGTACCTGTTAGGAATAAAAATGGCGATATTAGATTCTGTATTGATTTCAGGAATTTAAACAAGGCATGTCAAAAAGAAAATTTCTCATTGCCAACTATGGAGAAAATTCTCCAAAAGATAGTTGGTTCTGAACTCATGTCATTCCTTGATGGATTTTCAAGGTATAATCAAATTCTATTACATCCAGATGATAGGTTGAAAACCACTTTCAGAACCAAATGGGGAACCTATGCTTATCATAAAATTCCTTTTGGTTTAGTAAATGCAGGAGCTACTTTCTAGAGAGCCATGGACATAGAATTTAAGGGTCTGATTAATAGATTAGTTGTTATTTATCTTGATGACATAACAATTTATTCAAAGAAGAGATCCAATCATCTACAAGATCTCAAACAAATATTTGAAAGATGTAGAAGATTTGGTATTTCATTAAACCCAAAGAAATCATTCTTTGCTCTCGATCAAGGAAAACTCTTAGGGTTTGTTGTGTCAAAAGATGGTATATATATCAATCCTGACAAAGTTAAAGAAATTTCTAATATTTCTTTACCTCACAATAAAAAGTCCATGCAATCATTTCTAGGTCAGATTAATTTTGTAAAAATATTCATTCCAAATTTTTCTCAAATTGTTTTTCCTATGCAGAATATGATTAGGAAAAATTAGGTATTCAAATGGGGTTATAAAGAAAAAGAAGCCTTTGATTCAATCAAGAAGGCAATCATTGATGCACTTGCATTGAATACTCCCAATTTTTCCAAAGATTTCATCCTGTATACTTTGACAACTGAAACATCCTATGTTGTTGTTTTAACACAGCTCAATGATCAAAAAATCGAAGCACCAATTTCTTTCTTCAGCTCAAATCTACAAGGAGTTGAGTTGAATTATTTTGATGTTGAAAAACAAGCTTTCGTTGTATTTAAGTTAATCAAACATTTTAGGCCTTTTCTCTTAAAAACACACACAAAGGTTATTGTTCCTTTCTCTGCAGTAAGACAATTACTAATTCAAAGAGAAGTAGGAGAAAACAAGGCTAATTGGGTGACAACTTTGCAAGAATATGATATTGACATAAAACTAGCAAAGATTGTTAGAGGACAAGGTTTTTGCAGCTTATTAGTAGGAGCTCATAATATACCCGAAAATTAAGATCTAGAGAATGTTGTTCAAGTAAGTCAGATAAGTGTTACAGATTTTGAATCTCAGTATGCTGATCTGATATTTTACTTGAAAAATGAGTATGCTCCTTCTAATCTCAGCTATAAGAATAAACATGCTTTAAGATTGAAGGCTACTAAATATGAAATCATTGATGATGTGTTATTTAGAAATAATTATGATTCAGTTTTATTAAGATGCCTTGAAAAGACTGGAGCAAAAAAGGTATTGCAGAAATTACATGATGGATCAACAAGAGGTCATTTTGGAGGTGACACCACGGCCCACAAAATTATCCATGCTGGGTATTATTGGCCTACCCTTTTTAAAGATACACATGATTATGTGAGAAAATGAAAAATTTGCCAAACTGCTAGTGGAAGACAGAGGAAGCCAACTTTCCCTTTGCAGCCAGTAAACATTGAACAACCATTTGAGCAATGGGGACTTGATGTTATTGGTGAGATTGTTCCTCATTCTTCCAAACAGCACAAGTATATTCTCACAGCAACAGATTACTTCACAAAATGGGTAGAAGCAATTCCTCTAAAGGTAGCCAACTCTAATGCAATTATTGATTTCATCGATCAATTCATCATTACCAGGTTTGGTGTACCTAACGCTCTGGTCTTTGATAATGCATCTTATTTTTCTGGTAATAGCATAGTGGAATTTGCAATTAAGATAGGTTTTAAATTGAAATATTCAATAAACTATTATCCACAAGGTAATGGTTTAGCTGAATCCACTAACAAAAATCTCATCAAAATCATTAAAATAACTATTGATCAAAACCAAAAGAATTGGCACAAGTCTTTAATCTTTGCATTATGGGCTGATTATATTATTCTTAAAGCTTCTATTGAAACTTCACCTTTCAATTTAGTTTATGGTAAAGAATTTGTGATACCATCAAATCTAGCTCTTCCATCATTAGCCCTAGTGCAATTCATTGAAGAAAATCCTTCCTCATCCATTCAGTTGAGATTTGATCAAATCCTTAAATTAGAAGAAGATAGAGAAAAAGCAAAAGATATTCATGAAAAAAATCAACAGCTTGTAAAATCTTCTTTTGATTCAAGTTCCACCAACTCAAAAAATTTGTCAATTGGTGATCTTATTCTGAAATGGGATAAAGAACATGAAGAAAAAGGTAAGCATACCAAATTTTAGAAGATGTGGCTTGGACCATTTTAGATTGCTGAAAATATGGGCTCATATACATTAATACTTCAAGATTTAATAGGAAAAAGAGAATCTCTTCTTGTAAATGGGCTTGTCTTAAAGAAATTATTTTCATAAGGAGGTAACCCCTTCTTACTTGTACATATTCCTTTCTACAAATTTTTATTTATTTCTATAAATAAAGGTTGTTAAAAGTCTTTGATTGACTTCTTACTATTATAAAGTTGTCTTGGAAAGAATGTTATAAATACTTATTTTAAGTAAATAAGAATTTTTAGGGAATTGATTACAATTTTAGATAGTTTAAAATAAAATGTTAAACTTTGAAAAAAATTTCAAAACATTTGCATAATATTTTGAAACATTGAGGAAAATGTAAATCATTATAATTTTATTAAGCAAATAAAGGTTATCTTTAAAAATTAAACACTTTTTCAAGCTTTAGCAAACAAAAAAACTCTGAGAATTGTTATCCATTTATTCTTAAGGATACAACTATTTCACCCCATCCATTTTGATTGTGAATTTTTTTTAGAATGTAATTCTCAGAAATTATATGACCAAATTTAGAAGATAAGAGGTCTCATCACGAGCCTGCTTACCATGATCATAGGAAGTAATAAAACTGACATTACCAACATTTCATACCAAAACAGGGTAATGGCTTATACAATAAGACAAGGGGTCTCATCACGAGCCAGCTTGTTCAGTTTTATTATAACTAGTGAATAACATTGTTACTAACTGGCTAACAAACCAGAACAATGGCTCTTAAATTAAGAAAAATAAATAAAAAGACAAAAATATGAGAAAATATGTCTTATGAATTTATTTTTAAAAATTCATAATCTTTGTTGGATGGGATAATGAATGGTTGATGGTTAAAAGGTAACCCTGTCGAGACTATGAACGTTTGCTGGCAGTAGAGGCAATACCTATGATAATGGAGTGTATTACATAAGCTAAACTTGAGAAAATCCACTTACTTTATTATTATCAACCAATAAAATCTTGAGATAACCCAAAAATGTTTCTTTTATCCTTGAGGAATTAAAAAGAAATTGTAAGTGATTTTTATTATTTTTTACAGTTAGATTTTATTTGAATTATCTTAAGTAAAGTTTTCATTATCTTTAGAAATTTTTACTTACTAAAAATATAGTGTTCATTTCATTTTTTCAGAGATAACTGTTTCTTCCATTGAATCGCCAATTGTTGTACTGTACAACAACCCTCCCCATTTTTAAATTTTAGAATAAATCCCATTTAAATATAGGTCCCCTTTTTATATATTTATTCCTTAATAGAAATAAAAGATTCATTGATAAAAGGATGCATATCACATTTTTATTTCACTAAGTGTACAACCTTTAATAACTTTCCGATCTGATGAGTTATAAATCCTTTTAAACATATCAAACATATTATAAAGACTTTTTACTTAATAATAATTTAAAATGAATAGTAATCGCAATCGGAAACTCGGAAAGTTCTTTAAAAGATTTGTTTTTGCTTTGTAAAGTTTCGATGCGATCGCCCTTAATCGCAATCGCATTTCGGATGAGTTTAAAGTGTTGTGTTTTTGTATATATGTCCGATGCGATGTGATTCATCACAATCGCATTTCGGAAGAAATTAAAACATTGCATTATTTCATTTTAAAACTCTGATGCGACGGATCATCTCTCATCGCAATCGCATTTTCAGAGAAAATATTAAACGGTTCACTTCATTTTAAAAGCCCCGATGCGATTATCGCAATCGGAAATCGGCATGAATTATATTATGTTATTTTGCGCACCTTTGAATATATGCGATGCGATTATTACTTCACGTTCATATTCTTTATTCATCGCATCACAAGGAATTAAAAGGGAATTTTAACATTTATTTCAAGGATGTGCCGATCTCCAATTATACGTTGCAATTAATTGAAAATCAGACAAATGATCACGGTTTATTTTGTTTTGAATGGGTGAATGTGACCCCTTAGAGGGAATTTATGTTATAAACATGGGGAGTAGATAGTAATTAATAAATAGATCCTTGTATAGTTGTTCTCATTATTATGTTTTATTTCGGCTAAAGGTTTTCATTCAATTGCAGAACAAAAGAATGTCAAATCCTTTCATTCACAATACCAAAGAGAACTTGCCCAACACTGAAATGTAGAAGCGATTCAAAAAATCCAAAGCTACCGTTGCTGCAAAATCCCCTGTGATTACAATGCCATCTAAAGAGAAACTAGCAAAACTTAAGCTGGTTACAGACACCTCCTGCCAGGGACTTGGGAAAATGTCATGGGAAAATGTCTACAATCTATTGGAAAAGGACTTGGATTCTGAAAGTCCTCTTGGTTCATTGGCAAGCCAACTCAGACTTGGATTCTGAAAGTCCTCTTGGTTCATTGGCAAACTCATTTCTGCACAGAGTTGCTACTCGGGCAAACATTTTGCCCTATTATGATGTTATTAGATGGGTGATTGACAATGTAACTATTCAAAACAGAAATTTTGTTTTTGTTTCTGGATCATTTTTCAAGTCATTCAAAGCAGAGGATATTAAAGCAATGTACCACCTCCCGAACCCACAAAATATGTACAACAAGGACTTCCTTAAATAATTTTCTACGGGACATCCAAACCAGTTAGAGCCGATTTAAGAATGGAGAAATAACCCTGAAAAACATAAGCATGAGGCATCAGGTATGTACTCTATGGAGTCTCTCTCGCTTCCATATTGTTATTCCATAGCAATGATGTGTAGGTTGTTTGGTAATGATAATTCAACCAGGTTTTCCATTCAAATGGTTCCATTGATTCATGCTGCTCTTAATTCTGAGATAATGGATTGGGCTATTATCTTGTTTGATAAGATAGCCAATATAATCATCGAGTACAGGAAAGACAAAAACTCTGGAAATTCCACTCCTTTTTACTTTTGTGCTTACATCCTAGATGCCCTGTGTTTCAATTCAGAATTTCCCCTATTAGGATGGAAATGGACTCCTAAACAACTTATCCCCCTGATTTTTTTTTCCGATTTACCAAATCGTTTTTGGCCGATTCCCTCCTAGACTTTCTGATAAAGCTAGATTTGATTTGTCCTCTATTGGAGACTAGTTCGAGGACGAAAATTTCACTTATGTCAGAATTTTTGGAAGTATATTAGAGCCACATATCCTTCCTTTATATGTTCTAGACAAGCTATTAGCGCAAGAAATTTCATATCAGCTGACAGTAGAAGGTATTTCTAGGACTTTAAAGAGCAGCAAAAAGCTCATGTGGCCTACTTTTCCTTTCAAATGTGGTGACTATACTCTTAGCAATTTTGTCCATGTTGATAAAGAAGTTGTTAAGTTAACTAATCTTAAGCTTTCAACAATTCCTAGAAGGAAATATGATCCCAAGAAGGTGTCATATGATTTTACTACCTCTGTCTCAATTGCTCGGTTCGAACATGAACCAGATATCTTTTATGATTTATTTGTTTCCATAGATAATATGTCTCAAATTTTTTATTTGGCCAAGTCAAAATTTCAACCTAAGGAGATGAATACATTTTTATTATTTAGAAGTCAGAGGCTACTCAGAGTTCCTCTGGATCAATTGAGGATTTCTACATAGGTATGTAAACCAGAACAGAAAAATACAGGAAGTACTTCTGGTAAAGAAGTAACAGGAGTTAATCCTATTTTGGAGAAGAAAGATGATAACAGCAAAGCTGACAATGGAAAATCAGAAACTGCTGCTAAAATTTTTGTATAGCAATCTTCGGCTCAAACAGGAAAAGAGATCATAGGTACTGATGCCCATGTGCATATTGAGAAAGGAAGCACAAAGAGGAAAAACACTGAACAAGCACCTAAAGATGCTATAAGTACAGGTTCTCAACTTGAAGGACAAGAAACTACTGAACTTATTGTTTCTCCTCATTTCCCAAGTTGATGATTTAAAAGATCAGGATGTAGAAATAATCCCTAAAAACCCCACTGGTGAGATTATGTTAAAGATAGAAGAAATTCCTCCTTTAGGTATATTTTACAGTCCCAAACATAGGGTTGTGGTGAGAAAATAAAGAAAAAGAAGGAGAACTGATCAAGATGCATCATGAGGGGAATTTATGAATATTGTTTATAAAAATGCCAAGGTGGATCCATCTGAGGATCTCACCAAATTGTCTCAGTATGTAGGTGCTTATAGTGCTGCCACTATAGATAAAGCCTCTCAAGTTACACAGTTGATGAAACAAAAGGATGTACAAATAGCCATTTTTGAAGAACAAGTTGCAGAAAACCAACAAAAGATCATTTAGTTGGAACAACGATTACAGGATGAAGAGCTCAAGGCTAAATAATTAGAAGAGCAGCTAGCTGTTGAAAAAGAAAAGATTGATCAGCAGACCCTAGAAAAGCAACAACAGCTTAATTAGGAGATTGAAAAATTACAAACTCTTCTACAAAATGAGCAGACTATGAAGATTGAACAAAAAAATATGTTTCAAACTAAATTGGACAAGTTCAAGAACTATCCCACTCTGGATCAATTTAAAAATGAAGCTTTGGAGACAAAAAAATTATTGTCTCAACAATTAAATGAGTTTTTTCTAAAGATTGCAAAAGCAGAGTCTCTATGTGAGCTAACATCTTCCCTAATAGATGAAGGAATTACTCTTAAGATTGAATTTGATGAAGCTGAAGAAAAGATCTCCGATTTTCTTTTATGGCAAGAATCAGAAAGAGGGAGAAAATCAAATCTTCCCAAAATTATGGAGAGACATAAAGAAATTGTTTTTACAGAATGGGAACATCGCTTAATCAAAGCAAAAAGGGCCACATCCAGAGCAAAGGGAATAATGAAAAACGTAACACAGATGGTAAATGATAATTTATATGCAATCAATTTAATTACAGATTGTAGTCCTGGCCAATTACCTAGAGTAAAGGAAACTGATCTTAGATGGAAACAAGAGATCATTAATAAAAATCAGCAAATTGGCCAATTACAGGGAATATCATGGGATTCAATGTGGACTTATCTCATTAAGCCACATAGTCAACAAATAGCAATTAAATTTCTCTCAAGTGCCATTGATTGCATCATTCCTGAGTTCTCTGATGCCACATATACAGGGCGGTTGCATTCGAAGCCTAGTCATCCTGAAGAAGTAAAGGAGATGCTCAAAATTTTCCACCTTCGTACATCCACCTCAACTGATGATCAATGAGTCGGTTTTCATCAAGCTTGCATTTCTGTTTCAGATATTTTTTAATTTAGATAGATTGTAGGAATAGTTTTAGTTATTTTTGTTAGGTACCTATTTAAGCCCCTTTCATGCATTTAGAAAGGGGTCCTAAATTTGTAATATTTTGACTTGGAGATTACATTTATGTACTCCATTGACTCCTATATTTTTATAAAGGATCACATCTGGTGATTCTCTGCGAAACTATCTTTAAGAATTGCATTTCTATATCTTGGAGTTGATTTTACATTGAAGTTGTTGGATTTGAATATCGGATTGCATTGGGAAATATCGAGATGGATATGGTATTTCTATCTATTCACTGTTAGTTTCTTTTTTTATGTGATATTCTCTTTTAAATTTCTATCATTTATGTGTACTTGTTTCACAATATTTCTTTATACATATAATTTCTAAGTGTGTTAGAAATATTTATATTTTATAGCATATGCAAGCGATATATTATGATGAATGCAATATGTTATTATAATTCTGTTTAATTTCTTAAACAGAGTTATCTTTATTTTTTACTGCACATTTCAATTAAGCTGTAATACATTTTCATGGTTATTGATTAATTGAAACAATTTAAAGTTGTATTCACATTTGATGCCCGGGTTAGTTTTAGAGTTATTTCATTTATATTTAAGTTAGATTAGATAGTTTTATTTCAGTCATTTAGTCCCATTTTCCCCCATCCAATCATTTCATTACCAACCCATTTAAATTACTAGGAAACTGGTCCTATAAATCCAGTCAGAGCCACCACACCAAACGGAAAAGCAGTTGTCCTAAGGTCCCGACTGGGTGGTTATCCTTCGATGTTTGAAGCAATGATTCTTGAGGCCTCAACAGGTTCTGACGGTGAAATCCTTCCACCTGGTTTAATGTCGATTGAATAAATCCCATAAGATGAGACACCTTTAACTCCAACCCAGTTTGGGGAGGATCTTTACCTGTGCGATTCTTTTCCTCGATCACCATCCTCTGCTTTTGTTGATCCTGTTCCTATTCAAATTCTCGTCAATTCAAAAGGGTATACATTTTGTCAAGTAACCTTGCCTGAAACAACATCTTCGGTTGGATTATCTATTCCAATTGTGTCATCACCTTCTATCGCTACCCCATCAATGTTCACAACTTCACCATAGTCATATTTTCATGGTGGCCCTTTGGTCCCATCAGGTTACAAATATTTATCTAGAATTTTCTCTGGTGCATCTTCAAACCCATGGAATTCACCAATGTGATCATCTGGTATTCTAACTGGTAAACCTGCTTGATCATTTATATACATCATCAGGGCAATATCAAGCTGGTATTTCTGGGTCTATTCCATCGAGTACCATATCAACCAGACTCCTTGCATTTGGAGAACAATATTTTCCATCTTATTATCCTCTTCATGTTGGGGAGAAACCTTTGGTCATCCACTTTGAGAGTACTTCATCATTTTTTGGTCAACCTAATGTCACAATGAATGTATGTCAATGGCAGCCCACTCTACCTATCCAACCACAAACGATTGTGCACTTGTATCAACCGTTTCAACCTGTTGCACCCACATCAATTCCACTTGTTAATATATCTTTGCCCCTGTTATAGACTCAAACTATTGTACAACAACCATTTCAGGAGGGTCCTTCAACTCAATACCCTCAAGTATTGGGCCCACAGACTCTAACTCCTTCGGTTAATTTACAACAACCTATACCTGGAATCATTTATCCACAAGTTGGATTACCATATTTTGGGATGTCATAGCCACAACTAGGTTATGTTAGAAAATTAAATATTATAAAGCAATGAAACACATAAAATATGTGGAAAATACAAGCACACAAAACACATAAAACCAGAGAGACACAGATATACGTGTTTCACCCAGTTTGGGATACATCCACCCCGAACAGCCAGTTCTTCCTTTCTATTATCCATCAAAAATGAAGAGACAAAACCTACAGCAGATCCGCTGTAATATCCTCTGTTCTCTCTCACAGTCTCCCTCTCTGTTTCTCGCTCTGAGAATACACATACATTGCACAGTCACAATACAATGCCCTCATAAAAGCGAGGGGTTTCCTTCTAGGGCAAAAAAACCTAATCTAAACATAACTTCTACCGTCAGATCATTTTCCTAATGAACGGCCCAGATTGACTAGAAATTAATATACTTTTACAAGGCAATTTTACATCTGTTTTTAGCTTCGGGGGCGCTGCCCCCGAACCCCCACCAAGGGGGGGCTCCGAAAAGCGCTGCCGCCCCCCCTGGACCTCCCACGGCAGCGATTAAGTACGGGCAGCGTTGTTTCCCCTTTTAATGTACAGGGGTCCAATGCTGTGATACAAAGTAAAAAAGATAATCAGGCCCCACACCCAACAATCTCCCACTTGGAGATTGATTGTAGCAACTCCACCGCTGCTTCATTTGCTGGAAAATGACTCCTCTTTTGACTTGGTTGTTCCTCATCTTCATCGTCATCCTTGAAGACCAATTGAAACTGAGCATGTTCTCAGTTTCTCCCTGGTTACAACTTTTGTTAGAATATCTGCAGGATTTTGGCTAGTGTGTATCTTTTCCAGCTTCAACTCTCCATCTTCCAATACTGACCGTATGAAATGGTACTTGAGATGTATGTGTTTAGTCCTAGAATGAAATGTTGAGTTCTTTGCAAGATGAATAGCACTTTGGCTATCACTGTATAGTGTGCCCATATCATGCTTCTTACCCAATTCATCCATAAACCTTTATAACCAAATCATTTCTTTACTAGCCTCTGTAGCAACAACATACTCGGCTTCTGTTGTTGAAAGTGCAAAAACACTTTGGATTTTTGAAACCCAACTGACAGCTGTTCCACCTACAGTAAATACATATCTTGTAGTGCTCCTCCTATTATCTCTGTCACCTGCCATATCTGCATCAACATATCCCTGTAGAGCAATGTTTGAACCACCAAAGCATAATGCTTGATTTGTGGTACCTCTCAAATATCCGAGAATCCATTTTACTGCCATCCAATGTTCTTTTCCTGGATTATTCATGTACCTGCTTACAACTCCCACTGCATGTGCAATATCAGGCCTTGTGCATACCATTGCATACATTAAGCTTCCAACTGCTGATGCATATGGAACTTTAGACATATAATCCATGTCTTCTTGGGTCTTTGGGCACATCTCCTTACTATGTTTGAAATGGCTAGCAAAAGGTGTACTAACTGGTTTTGCATTCTGCATATTAAATCTTTTCAACACCTTTTGTATGTACTCATTCTGAGACAGTGTTAATTTGCAATTTTTCCTGTCTCTAGTTATTCTCATACCAAGGATTTGTTTTGCAGCTCCCAAATCCTTCATTGAAAATGAATTTGCCAATTTTCTTTTGAGCACATTTATTTCCTGCATGTTAGACCCTGCAACAAGCATGTCATCTACATACAATAACAATATAATATAGCCGCCATCATTTTTCCTTTTTAGATAAACACAATGATCAGAGTGACATCTAGTATAACCTTGTTCAGACATGAACTTGTCAAATTTTAGATACCACTGCCTTGGAGCCTATTTTAAACCATACAAGCTCTTCTTTAACCTGCACACCAATTTTTCTTTCCCTTTTACCTCATATCCTTCTGGTTGCTGCATGTATATCTCTTCCTCCAAATCTCCATGGAGAAATGATGTCTTTACATCTAACTGTTCAAGATGTAAATATTCCGCTGCTACAAGACTTAAGATAGTTCTAATTGAATTCATCTTAACAACAGGAGAAAATATTTCATCAAAATCAATACCTTTCTTTTGTGCAAACCCCTTCACCACAATTCAAGCTTTGTACCTTTGTTTTCCTCCATATTCTTCCTTCAGCCTGTAAACCCACTTATTCTGCAATGTAGTTTTACCTGCAGGCAGCCTGACTAAGTCCCAAGTCTAGTTATGCATTAAGGAGTCCATCTCTTATTTCATAGCTAGCTCCCACTTCTTCCTACTTTCAACCTACATTGCTTCTTCATAACATTCAGGTTCACCAGAATCAGTCAGCAATAGATAATATAATGAAGGAGAGTATCATTCAGGGGGTCTACTTATCCTGGTAGATCTTCTAACACCACTTTCAGGTGTTTGAGGTGCCTGTTGCTATTGTGGTGGTTGCTGCTGCTGTGGTTGTTGATTATTATTATTTTCAGGCACCTTTACCTTTTTAGATATCTCATCAAGAACCGCGTATTCCTTGCTTTATTTTTCCTGTTTCTTTTCCTGCAACTGATTCTTATACAAAACCTTTTCATTGAATATTACATCTCTGCTCCTAATGATTTTGTGATTTTCATAATCATATAAGTGATAACCAAAATCATTAGCACCATATCCAATAAAGGTACATTTCTTTGATTTTTCCTCAAGCTTTGTTCTGTTTTCTTTATTAATATGGACAAAGGCCTCACAACCAAAGGGCTTTAAAAAAGAGTAGTTTACCTTTTTACCTGTCCATGCTTCCTCTGGAATACCACCATCCAAGGAACTTGAAGGCCCTCTGTTTATTAGATAAACAACAGTATCTACAGCATCTGCCCAAAATTGTAAAGGCAATCCCGCATGCAATCTCATGCACCTTGCACGCTCCATGATTGTTCTGTTCATCCTTTCTGACACACCATTTTCTTGTGGTGTTCTTGGAACTGTCTTCTCTCTACGAATTCCATGCTCTGAAAAGTACCTATCAAACTCTTTGCTGCAATATTCACCTCCATTGTCTGATCTGAGACACTTCAACTTCTTTCCTGTCTCAATCTCAACCAAAGCTTTCCATTTATTGAAAGTATCAAATACATCAGATTTATTCTGAATACAATAAATCCAAGTTTTTCTAGTTGCATCATCAATAAATGTAACATAATAGCGAGAGCCACCGAGAGATGATACCTGAGCAGGTCCCCATACATATGTATGCACAAGCTCCAATTTTTCGCTCTTCTTTTCTTTCCCAACTCTGAGAAATCTGACTCTCTTTTGTTTTCCATAAATGCAATTTTCACAGAAATTCAAATCAACATTCTTCAAACCTGGCAACAAATTTCTTGAGTGAAGAATCTTCATTCCCTTCTCACTCATGTGTCCGAGCCTATGATGCCATAATGCTACATCTGCTCCTTTGGAAGTTAAAGCATTAACAGAGTTAGAAATACCATTACATAAATACAATGTACCAACCTTTTCACCTTTTGCTATTACCAGGGCTCCTTTGGTGACCTTCCAAGTTTTATCTGTGAAAGTTGTCACACAACCTTCACCGCCTAAATGCCCTGTTGAAATCAGATTTTTCTTCAGATCTGGAACATGCCTTACCTCCTTTAGTAGCCATTGGTTTCCATTCTGTTGTTTTACAAGAACTTTACCCATTCCAACAATTTTACAGGGTTTATCATCACCCAAAGGAACTTGTCCAAAATCTCCTTGAACATAGTCATGAAAATATTTCTTATCAGGTGTGGCATGGAATGAAGCCCCTGAATCTACAACCCAAGAATCAGTGACATTTTTGAAATAAATAATCAAAGCATCTTGTAACACATCACCTGTCACATTTGCTTGATGATTGTTTTCTTGCTGTGTATTCCTTTTTTTCCCTTCCGAGATCTACAGTCTTTCTTTAGGTGTCCTTTCTTTCCGCAATTCCAGCACACTATCCCTGATCTGGACTTGGATATGCCTTTCCTTGATTTACTGCGATATCCTGAGCTCTTTCATCTTTCCATTCTTCTTCCCCTAGACTTTGCACTCAAAGCATTACCTGATGTCTCACCAGAGCTTTTCCGTCGCATTTCCTCGCTAAGGATAGCACCAACAACATCATCAAACTTTAAAGTACTAGATCGAGAGACATAGTTACTAATGGCCATTACTAAACCATTCCAACTCTCTGGAAATGAGCACAAGAATAACAGAGCTCTAACTTCATCATCAAATTTTACCCCTACAGAACTTAACTGACTGGTAACTGTATTAAATTCATTTAAATGATCTGCAACAGATCCACCTTCCGACATCTTCATATTAAATAGTCGTTTACAAGAAATACTTGTTTGAGGCCGAGGGTTTTTCATATAGTTTCGCCAACGTCTGCATCAAACCCTCTGTTGTTGTTTCCTTCGAAATATTGAAGGCGACTGACGCCGCAAGACACAACCGTACTGTTCCGAGTGCCTTTCTATCGAGAATGTTCCATTTCGCATCTGTCATGGTCGTCGGTTTCTTTGTTTTTCCGCTCAATGGTAGATATAGATCTTTCTTATACATATAATCTTCCATCTACATTTTCCACAGCGGAATTTTTGGCCGTTAAATTTCTCGACCCTAAAATTACCATCGTCCGCCATTGCTCCCACTCAAACCAGGAACCCTTCTATCCTGCGAGTTTATCAGCCAAATATACCTTCGGCTCTGATACCAGTTGTTAGAAAATTAAATATTACAGAGCAATGAAACACATAAAATATGCGGAAAATACAAGCACACAAAACACATAAAACTAGAGAGATTACGTATATATGTGGTTCACTCAAATAGCTACGTCCACCGAACAAATTTCTACTCCTTCCTTTCTATTATCCAGCAAAAATGAAGAGACAAAACCTACAGCAGATCCGCTGTAATATCCTTTGTTCTCTCTCACAGTCTCCCTCTCTGTTTCTCGCTCTAAGAATACACATAAATTGCACAGCCACAATACAATGCCCTCATAAAAGCGAGGGGTTGCCTTCTAGGGAAAAAAACCCTAATCTAAACATAACTTCTATCGTCATATCATTTGCCTAATGAACGGCCCAGATTGACTAGAAATTAATATACTTTTACAAGGCAATTTTACATCTGTTTTTAGCTTCGGGGGTGCTACCCCCAAACCCCTGCCAAGGGGGGGCTCCGAAAAGCGCTGTCGCCCCCCCTGGTCCCCCCATGGTAGCGATTAATTACGGGTGGTGTTTCCACCCCTTTTAATGTACAGGGGTCCAATGCTGTGATACAAAGTAAATAAGATAATTAGGCTCCACACCCAACAGGTTATACCTATCCTCAACCGATTCCAATTTATCCTAATTTGGGTTATGAAATTGGTGGACAGACCCCTTGGCAGCCACAGGTGCAAATGCCTCAACCTTCATTTCAACAAGTATCGTACCCAGGTTTTGCTCAACAAAATCCTCAAGCGTTTACCTATCAAAACAACCCCTATCTGGGTTACCAATAATAGGTTCCTTATGCTAGTGCTCAAAGTCTTGTTTCTCAAGAAATTACATCACACCCTAGCTATGCTCAACCTAACCTTAATCAATAGTTGTGCTTTGTTGCAACTTTAGAGTTACCATAGTTAAATCGGCTCACCAACGATCCAATCAACTATGCTCCTTGGTGGCTGGTGATACCACATAAATTACCCTCGGATATTCCTAAGTTCAATGGAAACCCTAGGGAAGACGCGTCGACTCATGTTATGACTTATCATTTGTGGTGTTCATCAAACTCCCTTAATTATGAATCTGTTCGGCTACGTCTTTTCTAGCGTACACTCACTCGTCTGGCTGCAAAATGGTACATTGAGTTACCTAGAGCTTCTTTTGATAATTTCACTACCCTAGCTACTGTATTTTTGACTCACTTCCAGTTACCCATATGATATGAAACTGGAATGGAACTCTTGACTAATTCTAAATAGACTAGTGCTGCTTAAATTTTTGATCATATTCGTGAGTGGCGTTGGCGTCGTAGAATGGTTAAGACCTTTTTTTCCTTATTAGCTCCTTGCTGAGTGGTTCATTAAATCCTGTTACCATCTATAACTGAGTATGTGGCTAAGGGTGGTGTTTTCATTGAAGAGCAGGTTATTGCTCGTGCCCAATATTTATACTTGATTCATACTCAATCTAGCACGCTCTACGAAAAAATTCCTAACACGCTGCAATCTAATTTTACTGTTCCTCCTCCATTAAAAGACTCTCATGCCAAAGATGGTTTGATTGGTACTCAAAACACACATTATACTACTGCATCTGATCCTACGCCTTCTTCCAAATTCAATTCCATGTCATTTGACAAAGGCAAAAGTGATAAGAAACCCGGAAGTAAGAAAAAATGGAAATCAAAGAAAAAGTAAACTTCTAACCCACCAAAAATATCATCTAATCAATCGTCTGGAAATAGGAAACCTCATTATCCATGCATAATCTATAATGAGGAACACTTTTTTTGGTATTTTCCTCACCACGCTGTAGTCTCAAAAATGGTTAAGGCTTCACATGTGTCATTTTTGTTGACAGATCCGTTTTCGAATCCAGACACAAATCGAGTTGCTACGAATCCAGCTTCTGGTTCCCAAGTTCTTATGCTATCTGTCACAAAGCCATCAATAGATATTTTGGTATCAATGGTAATAAATATTACGGTAGTTGGGCTACTAATCAACCTACTACCTCGACCACGAATCCGTCTACAGAATCGGTACTACCTACTGCTATTCCTGAATTGACTATCAAGCCACCAAAGTGAGTCGTTCATAAATTGACATATAATCCTCAAGCAAGAGCTACTCAAAATTGTAATATAGTTGAAGGTTTGGCTCAATCCCCTTCAAATATTTCAGCTCTTGAGGTATTACAAAATTTTCTCTCCCAGAAACAAGTTTTATTTTCGGCTATTGGTGGAATTGATCTGACTGATTCTAATATCGTAGTCTTTAATCATACAGGCTATGTGCCGCAATTACCAGCAGAATTGGAATTCTCCATCCAATTAAATGTTCTCAATCACCTTGTTCATCGTACTATTATTGATGAGGTACCTTCTACGTGCATTATGTCTCTAAACTGTTGGAAGTCACTTGGCTCGTCGTGCTTATCCAATCATCAACAACGTTGAAAGCTTTCAATGGATGTACATATAAGCCTTATGGTATTATTAATAACCTGCATGTTGAATTAGGGGGAAAAATAGTGAATGTTAACTTTGAGGTCGTTGACAGACCCCTTGACTACAATATTCTACTTGGAAGACCATGGGTATATTATATGACTGCAATTGTGTCTACATATTTTAGAATGATCGCCTTTCCACATAAAGGTGTTATCACAGTCATTAATCGTCTATCCTTCTTTTCAACTGCTTCACAGGTAACTGTAAGCATTCCTTTTGTTCACGCACCCCAAACCACACTTCAGAATATTGGTGTAGGACTCTTAAAGGATTATACTCTCATGGGAACCTTTGCATTACCGCCACCTGCGACATCGACAGAAATTGCAAGCATAGAGACCTGCTACATGATCTCTTCCACTCCATCTAGCTTAAGGAAGAGTACAGGTGATTCTTAAATTGTTACGTTGGATGACTTTCTGTCGCCCAGCCCTATTGAGCTAGCATAGTAATCAATCTATCTGGCTTGGGCGGCGAATCCAAAATCAATGTCGCCAGTTGTTTGGGTTGATCGTTCCTTAGATTTTGGTACTCCATATGATACTTTTTCCTCAACTTTCTTGACATATGAGAATATTTTGGAAACCATGATGTCGGAAGGAGAACCATGGGAATATTATCATCAATGTTCCCATCTTCCTGATTATGAAGAAAACAATCTTAGTGAACTATATCACCCATCAATCAGAAATTTCTTTTCAAATTCTTTTCCTATTAATGCAATCGATTCCAAGTGAAATTTGTCAAATATTGAAGAAACCATTTCTATCGATATTTCGACCAAACCTGGCATTGTAGAAAAAATTCATATCAGCATATCTTGTTCTCCATCAGCACTCAAAATATATCGCTCTCTCTTTCACGAATTTCATGATGTATTTTCTTGGTATTACGAGGAAATGCCAAGCATAGATACTAGTATTGTTGAACACACTATTAAAATGTTCCCTGATGTCAAGTCAGTACGTCAACACCTTCGTCTTGTTCATCCGAAGAAGGTCTCTACCATTAAATAAGAAGTTGAAAAACTTTTGCATGTTGGTTTCATTTACCCTATTCCACTAACTGAGTGGGTCTCCAACATCGTTCCTATCATGAAAAATCAAGGAACCATACGAGTGTGCATCAATTATCGTGATGTCAATCTTGCTTGTCCAAAAGACAATTATTCTACTCCCTTTATCAACCAGATTATTGGAAATTGTGTTAGATGTGAAATATTTTGGTTCATGGATGGATTTTCTGGTTACAATCAAATCAATATCCACCCAGAGGTTCAATATAAGACAAAATTCATATGTCCCTGGGGCACATTCTCTTATAGGAAACTACCATTTGGTTTAAAGAACATTGGGCCCAATTTTCAAATAGCAATGGATTAGGCTTTCAATGACATAAACCACATTGTTCAACCTTATCTAGATGATTTACCCACACATTCACGAAATCATACTGATCACTCGATGGCATTTGAGAGCCATCTTTTTACATTGTCGACGCTACAAAATATGCGTCAATCCTTATAAATGTGTGTTTTGTGTTGGTTCTGGTCATTTTCTTGGATTCGTTGTCTCAAAATAAGGAATTCGAATTGACCCATTGAAGTTACAAGCCATTCTTGATTTTCCTACGCCATCAAATTTACTTCAGATACAAAAAATTCAAGGAAAGGCTAACTTCCTAAGGAAGTTCATACCCAACTATGCCGAAATGGCTAAAGGATTTACTCGGCTCTTGAAAAATGGGATTCCCTTTAATTGGGACCAAGTTGTGCAAGCTTATTTTGACGTTGTCATGGATACTCTTGTCCAAGCATCATTAATGTATCCCCCCATTTATCAGAGTGATTACTTCTTATATATCACCATGGCTAATACAACCATTGCTATGGTATTGGTCCAAGAAGAAAATGGGATAGAACATTCGATCTATTATTTGAGTCGTAATCTCAATGATACGGAAGTAAAGTATTCATACGTAGAAAATCTTTCCTTGGCAGCTGTTCAAGTTGTCCAAAGATTTCGCCACTATATCCTATTCTAGAAAACCATTGTCATTTCAGATTGCAACCTCGTGACTTATATCTTATCATTTAAATTGTTGGGGGGAAAATATTCAAAATGGATTGTCATTTTGCAGGAATTTGATTTGGAATTCATCAAATCCAAGTCAAAAAAGTATTTAGTTTTGGTTGAGCTTATTTGTGACCTTCCCTCTAATAGTACTGCTAATACATCGGAACCATCTATTCCTGACGAGTCATCTCATCCTTGGTATGGGGATTTTATAATTTATCTCCAAACCCAAAATTTTCGGCCTAATACCTCTCACTCTGACCAATGACATATTGGATACCAAGCCAAATATTATCTGATCATCAGCGATACACTTTATCGTCGTGGTGTCGATACAGTTTTAAGAAGGTGCCTCACTCATGAGGAGGCCGAAAAGGTTTTAAATGATTGTCACGTTGGGGCTTGTGGTGGACACTTTTCTGGATATGATATTGCGCAGAAGAGACTCTGTGTTGGTTACTTTTGGCCTACAATTTTTCACGACTACATCCTCGCGGTCTGAAGTTGTCATGCGTGCCAGATATTTGATCGTAAAATCTGCATACCACCAGCGCCAATGCATCTTGTTATCTCTGTAGGACCATTTTCGAAGTGGGGAATTGACTTCATGACCTGTAACCCTCGTTTGTCTGGGGGGCGTGGTTATATTATTGTCACAGTAGACTACTTTACCAAGTGGGATGAAGTGATGCCTACATTCAATAACACTAAACAAACAACTGCATTTTTTTTCTTTAATCATGTCATTGCATGGTTTGGGGTCCCACAAGCTATAGTTACAGATCATGGGAAGCATTTTCACAACCATATGATGAATGAATTAACTGCCAAGTTAGGATTGTCACATGATAATTCTACTCTTTATTATCCACAATCAAATGGACAAGTTGAAGCCATCAACAAGATTTTTAAATGTATGCTTCAACAAATGATATGAGTTCGTAAAAGAAACTAGAATTTGATCCTGTACTCGACCTTGTGGGCGTACCAAACCTCGATAAGAAACGCAATTGGATTTACTCTCTTTCAATTGGTGTATGATCTGGAAGCTATCTTCTCAATCCAATGTGAAATATCATCGTTAAAACTCATAATCGACTTGTTACCTGACACCTCAAAAGAAGAAGCATGTATTTTTAACCTCATCCATCTTGATGAAATGCACTGTGAAGGCCAATTGGCCAACGAAGCACATAAGAGACATTAAATGTGTAATACGACAAAAACGTCCAGCCTCGCATTTTCTGAGAGGGCGACTTGGTCCTTCTTTATGATAAAAAATCTTATGTAATAGGCACAGAAAAATTTGTGCCATTATGGCATGGCCCCTTTACTGTCGAAAGAGTTCTTGTTAAGGGTGCCTACGAGTTGGTTGATTACGATGGAATTCCAATGGCACAACCCCGAAATGGGTTTTATCTCAAATGTTACTATGCTTAATCATGATCGTAGTAATTTTTATTATTATATTGTATATATATGATTTTGATTTGCATTCACTGTCTTAGGTTTTTTTTTAGAGTTTTCTTAACGTTAGTAGTCCGCTTTACATTTCATTGCATATGTCTAAATCTTTGGAACCTTTTGTTGGATATGCTGATGGTGCTAGTCGTAGTATGCAGAATCTATCCTGTATGGCGTGGGCCATTTTCGCTCCAAACAGCGAGTTAGTGAGTTTTCAAGGGATTTGCATTGGTAGATCAACAAACAATATCGTTGAGTATAACGCATTGATTGAACTTCTCTCTGATGCCATTTAATTTGGTATTAACCGCATCATCATAAGGTTAGACTCACAACTTGTGGCATTACAACTTACTAGTGTTTATAATGCTAGAAATCCAACACTGCATTGTTTTTTCCTAAGAGTTCGACTTTTAGAAAGACACTTTGATTTTATTCAATATCAACACATTTCCAGAAACTTGAACACATTGACTGATTCTTTAGCTAATCATGTTTTAGATAGACATTTGCAACACATGTAAAGATATATTCACACAATTGAATAGGATTGTGCAATAAACATAGGAAAACACTAAAATCAAATAGATAGATACTTATAGGTTTTTACAAAAATTTGTGCCCAAGACACATTGGTCATCTGACCTCAAAATTTATGCAACATGTCAAAAGTAAACTAGTGATGCTCATGGTAACATGCTATAGATCTAGCTATCCTATGCAGTAACCACATCTAGTGGTTAGGAACTCCTATAGTGTGGCACTGCAGTCGCATGGGTAATTGTTCAATCCAGAAATCCATAATCCCAAAGGTCAACCCCTCTATGTGTTGTCGAAGCTTAGACAAAATCTCGGCCATGTCTAAATTCTTGACAGCCCTCTCTACTGGCTCATATGCTCCATGCTATGGTTCCTCCACCAGTTGAACTTAACCAACATCTGCATTACATTAAAAAACTTTAGTTTAGTCTTGGGAAAACATAAAAATACAAACAAATTGTATAAACCTTAGAAAAATAAAAAACATGGTCAAAACATTCTTACCTATTGCACCCCACTGAGCGCCTTCTGGTAAACCTAACTCTGGATCTCCTCGAAAATCGATGCCTGCGTATGTGTACTCATCGATGGCGATAACCTGTCGCCTGAACCAGGAAAATAATGCAGTTGAGAACACAATGGAAGATTGGCATGCATGCCTAGCCATTAGTTCTACCCATCTCTACATCCTTGGATCTCTAGGGTTAGACACATCCAGTGTCACATGCTGAGACTGCATCATAGAATCCACTCTAAGGCAAATGAAATAAGGATCGAACCATAACTAAAGTTTTTCTTCCTTCCTCGCTTTGCCTTGTTCAGTTGTTCTTTTATTTGAGAAAGTACAACTTCAGACCAGTTGAAGACTATTGGCTCCATGCACTCTAGCGCATACTGCATGTATGATCTATTCGCTACATGTAGTGTAACGGTATCGACAAGTTTTGCGATTGTGAAAAGAATGGTTCTCAAAGGAAAATGTCGAACATCACGGATGTTTATTTTCCCATCCTTGCTTGGCTCTGTGCCTGGATAGAAATATTGAAAAACATAATCTCTCACAGTCTCTCCTCCAAGAGCAAACCCTGAGAGGGAAATAGGAATTCCTCTCCTCAACAAGCCTATCAGAAAATATACATCCTCCACTGTAATAGGAACCACTTTGTTCCTAATGTGAAATTCCTCAATAGCTGGATCCCATGCTTGAACTAGGGACTACAAGAGTTCTATTTGTTGCCTCATCCCTGACAAGAGGAATTACTTTAACAGCCCACAATCTCTTAGGGCTCTTACTATACCCGGATCATTTAGGGTAATCATATTTTGTTCTTCATTCTCTATTTCTCTCCAAGAAATCATCATTCTAGTCCGATGGAATCCTGAAACATAACCATAAGACTCGTTAGACTCCTTCTCATGCAAAACATTAGGCAAATTTTGGGTACAATGCAAGAATCAAGAATATGAATTTCACCCAACGCAGTCTTGAACAAGTGACATTGCGTTGCATATGCACCTAGGCTTCAATTTAGGTGTTCCACAATGCAGTTTTCGATGCTCAAGGGTGTGTTTCCCTCTTTGGAAAAAGAATTTACCCTAAGGGACCCAAATCCCTAAAATTTGAAATAAAAGGAAATGAATTGACTACTGAAATAAAGAGAGGGTTCATGGCACCAACCTAGATCAAACGGCGATGAAAACCATCCATAGAATCGATCGCAATCAATGGCAGAAGTTCGGGAGAAAAGTAGGTTCAGAGCTCCAAAATGCAAATGGTAAAAACGAATAGTAAAACTCTTTTAATTAGTCATTTGATTATTTTCAAATCATATTTATTGTTGTGACTATGGTTATATTCTATTTTTATCATGAAACAGGTATTTTTAATCCATTTGATGTTGTTCTGAATAGGTTTTACAACTGATGAACATATTAGTCATGCAGATTTATTTCAAGAATGATTTGACCACAAAGCATACTTTTATCCTTATTTTTCGAGCATTGTTAAAAACAAAAAAGGACTTGAAGTGCACTTTTATCTCTTTTTCAAGCTTCGATAACAGCGAAAAAGGAACCACTGGAGTCTTATTTTAGCTCTTTTCAAACTCCGATAATGTAAAAATATTTCCGAGCACTTGTCTTTTCGAGCTTGTAAAAGTAAATGAATTGATATCTACTCAGTATAAGTTTAACCCCTTTCCGGACTGAGATAGATTATTTATGAAAAAGGAATGCCTTAGTCGAACATGGCTAAGAGGTTCTCTCGGATATTATTTTACACTTTTTCGGATTTGAGCGACAACTTTTCAAAAAATTACTTATGGATTTTTCTTTCATCCTCTTTTTCAAACTCTCTAAATATGAAAAAGGACTAGGTTGTCATTGTCATTAGGCTCAATAAAACATAAAATAGTGATGGTCTTGTCGATCATGGCAAGAATCGAGTTTTATTCATTGCTAGACTCAATAAATTATTAAATAGTGATACATTATTCACCTGAAGGGTTGAATTATAGATCAGGCATATGTTATCCTCCTTAAGCTTGTTGAGAAATAAAGAGGTACTGGTCGACAAATGACTGGGGAAAATTTGGGAAACTGAACAAAAAAATTTACAGTAGCATGTCGCTCTTGAACATGCCACTTCACTCCATCATCGTGACTGTTTGGGTTGGGTAATATTCTTGACGGTTCATTCATACCTATGATTCATCAGACCTTCACTTCGGTTTTGGATCAATTTTTCCAACTCATCTCAGTGTTGTCGATATGTTCAAGAGAATATATCCAGTGAATACACATCCTTCTTCAATACTCATAAACCTTCATTCTCATGACAGTCATCCTTGAACATTGCTATATCAAGTCACATTTTGTCTCTGAAATCAGTAACTCTCGTTTCACAATAAAGTGACTTCCTTTCAACATCAAATCATCATCCACGAAGTTTACTTAGAAACATCATCTTCCAGTACCATGAGGCTTGTTACAACATCAACAAGATCCTTGCTTTCGGAATTTTGACTGAAATATTTTGTTTGGCGTTCGACATCAAATCATTTATTCACACCTTAAAAAATGTACTGCAGTACCTTGACATCCATTGACATTAATGGTGGTTCTCTCGCGTTTTTTAATAGCTCACATCATTGGTTGGTAATCAAACGATGTCTTACCATGTTCGACTACAAATCATATATTCGCATGGCTAGAATTGTACCCGAACGATCGAGTAATCGAGATAAAAATACCCCTGATCTATTTTCAGCCATCTGGGCTGCGATTTTAGGATTGTTTTACACATCATCTGTACAGTGACCTTACATATAGATCGTCATCCGAACATGGGCCTATATCTGTAGGAATGTTTGTATTGGGCAACATTCCAATGTAGATGACTTTCCACAATATGTACATGTTATTAGATATTTTATGTGCTGAGCATGGGAATGCCTTACCTCAGCAAACCATGATCAATCAAATATATCATAATGTAATGTATTGTAATATTGATGCAGGTTGCCACTCCACTTCACTTCCAGCCCATCACAGTGTAAATCATCTCATACAAAAAATATTGTTATTATTATTTTGACTTCATGCTTTAGGGGGCAATTGTCATAGGTCAATTTGGGCACCATTCCCAATGACCTGGTTAAAATGGACATCATCCCCAAAACCAATGAATACGGTCTATCATCCCCTATCATACCAGTTGCTACATGCCCTAAGACAAAGATCCCATGACTTCCATTGCAAGGTTTCCAAGATTTGAAGTACATGTTATATCACCTATGAGCTCACCAACGCAGTCTCTCAAGGGACTAACTAATTTGCATGTGTAGTTACCGCCATTCAAGGGTGCTCTGCAAAGCACTTCCCGAAACTCAAGGGTGCGTTGGTCAATTGGGAGTGAAATTCTCATTGTTCTGGAATCTCCAAATGGCCAGTTCCTTCTAGAAGAGTGCATATGTGTCAAACTTAAAATCCATGTGTCCATTCAACACCTCTGAGCTGGGAAACATGTCTTGCCTATTATTAGAAATTCATTGATTGTGAAACTACCTTCAGCTGTTCTATTGAGCACAGATCCTAGTGCTTGAAAGGAATAAATTTGGTAGAGAAATGTTGTTGGAATCTCAATTTAGGGTTTGATTCGAGCGATATGTTGCTAGAGAGATTTTCATTGTGATGAAGCTGGGATGATGCTAGAGTTGGTGACATCAAATCAATCGCTGGTTGTAACCTCCACTTCTATCCATTAATAAATATTGTTGCTTACTTTCCCACATATGTATCTGTATAAGATTTTGTCTTTCATATTATGGATTCTTATCTGATGTATATGTTTCATGTTTCATTGATTTAACTGATTAAAGTGAATATCCATCTGTATATTGCAACCTCTTTGTTGTTTAGTGTTTATACTTGCAAGAACTAGTCTGGCGATCAAGCTCGGATTGGAAGCTACAGCAAGAGCGACAGAAGGAGAATAGGAAGCACTTGGACTCCAAGTAAGTTTCTCCATCTTTCTATATGTCTATTTACTATTAGGAAAAGTATCTTCAAATTCTTTGATCTATTGTTCTAAATGCATAACACCACATTTAGGGAATGTGTTTTATCCGTAATCCATAATTCCGCATAAAACTTATCTCTAATATATATAATCTCATAATTAATATAGTTACAACCCCCTCTAACACCTTAACACACCAGGGTCATACAAGCATAGGGTAGGAATTTCTACTTTATTATGTTGCAAGTTACATCAAATAAATTCTTGCAATTAACAATAAGGTCAAACTTTAGTTGACCCTTGGACACCATTTAATTGGTTATAAATGAAAATTTTTCATTATGATATCACTATTACTTTAACTAAGCACAATTTTTTTTTAATTATAAAAATAAGAAAACTAATATGTTAATATGTGGATAATAATATATTTGTTCTAACTAGTTTAAGCCTAACCTATGGACAACCCCAATTTTTGATGGAAAAATGTGCTACTGAATTGCGGAATGATATCAATAAGATTTTCTGAGGCTAGTTCAAGCATTTATTCCCTATGAGACACTTTTTATCCCCCACATGTGTCTCCCACCCAAAACCCCTCCCCATGAGATTTGAACCAGTGACCTAATAAAGCCTAAACCCCACACAAACCAACTAATTTACACATTATAAATACGTAAAATAACAATAAACAAACATTATTAATATTACAAATTTTGTATAAAAAAGGTTATTTTAAATTACTTAATTAACACAACTACAAATTTTAAAAAACACCCAAATACATTCTTTTTAATTAAATTTTAGACTTCCATATTGCCATATTAGCAACAATCTAATTATTTTATATTACCTCTAAAATACACATAATAATATCCTCTTATAAAATAGAAACATATATACATCCTCAACTATTTTACTTATTAAGTGAAAACCTCAAGTATTTTATTTCTTCTTATTAATTAAGTGAAGAAGATTTTCTTTTCGAATGTTTGGCAATATTTTGAGTAAAATATTATTCTCTGCACATACATGCTCTTGGATTTATAGGTTTATTTTCATTTTAATGAAAGAAAAAATTAATTAGCATGCAACTTATCTCACTTAAATGAAAAGGTTTAATATAAGGTGTTATTTAAACCTGTTATATTTTGGATTTTTTGGTTAGAATTCAACAAAAAAAATTAGGCCAAATTTTAAATTTTGTTATTTAAAATATTTTTTTTCCTACATATATAGATTCAACAACCATTTTTTTTTTTTGGGGGGGGGGGGGGGAATGAAATTGTGGAGAGTTTACAACTTGAATTGGTGATTCTAATAAATCCCTATCATATTATGAACAAATTTAACCAGAAAACCTTTCAAAATGTAAAACAGATAAACTATGACTTATATATTATTATTTTTATAAATTTTATAAAAGAAACAAATCTTCATAAGGTTTGTACAACGTGTAATAATTTTATCATTAATTGTTCCATGTGGTATGCACATAATTTAGGGATCATTATCATCACTAATCAATTCTAACAATTCTTTACTTCACATATAGATAACATGGTTATCATACATGTAAGTTTGATGTCATCGAACATGCCAAGTTCTAACCTTGAAACATGGTCATGTGAATTTGACTTACAATTTTTCCCCTAGTGTTAGTTATGATTGGAAAATAGTGTTAATTGTGATTTTTTTTCCGTTGGGAATAATATCATTGGAAGGGAGACTCAATGACATCATTTTCAAAGCTCCCCGTTCTACAAAACCTTGATCGAAATCCTTTGATGTGGCCAAATTCTCAACCTAGACCTCCTTCCTCAAGCCTCTCTATCAAGAATGTATAAACTGCGTTGTTGGGCTAGGGTCCACTAGGGTCAAAGTCGAGTCAATTTTTATCTATGTTGTTAAAGCGCACCATGCAGGTCAAAGGGCTTTGGGGCTGGTCAAATCTCCTTCTTCTTGTAACAGGTAAAAGGGTAAAACATGGTGCTCAAACCATTGTTTGAGTCACTAGTTTTAGCACGTCTAAGTTATATCAAAAGGGGTGTAGGAGTCAAGTCGATAAATATAATTTGAGTCATGAATTAATGATTTGTTTATGTGATTTGGGCAATTTTTTGTGATACATCTGAGTAGAGATAGGCTCCTACAGCTGTGTGCACGGATACCTAAGTCTTGAGTTGTGTGTGAGGCTCTGCGGATGTGTGCGCGAGAGAGTGTACTGTAACAATTGAAGATATACTAATACAAAGAAGTTTTGGAGAAGATATTGTGTACTTGCATGATTGCTGTTTATGTATTGATGTATTAATGTGCTTATAGATCTATTGCAATTTACTTTATTGATGTATATCTATGTGAATTGATTATATAATTGCGCAAGATCTCTATCTATTTCTATTTAAGGGTTTATGTGAGTTAGTAAATGGATAAAGTAGATCTCTATGTTTATGCAAGTTTGTTTCTGTGTTAAGGGTTTTATTGAAGATAGATATGAATCGGGCTAAAAGGCACTTGCACAAAAAAATAGTATTTAGATCAAATCAGAAGGGTTAGATCCATAACATATTTCTCCTTTAGGGTGCGGAAACCTGGTTCTAGCAATCCCCCATACTACTTCAGGTCAGAATTTGATCTGCGCAAGCAGATCACTGCCAAAAGGGCCAGTAGTTGGAGGTTTTTTTGGTTGTGCAGAAACTCTGAACCTATGTTAGGACCCCTTAAGCCAAAAAATGGTTATGTTGCTAGGATTGGGATATGTTTGAGGGATATTTGATGTTGTGGCATCTAGTTAAGCCTAAATTACAAGATTGGTTGGATAGAAAAGTGTGCGAATTCGCGATCCAAGAGAACCAGAATTCGTGATTACTTGTTGAAGAGTGGGAACAAATATTTATTTATACTGAGTAGCACGAAATTTTCTTCTTTCACTTTGCAACAGAAATATACAAGTGGTTTTCTTGGCTTGTTGAGTTTTAGACCTGTGTGAAGGACGACGCCGTCACCAAGTGGACTCCTGAGTTGATTCAACAATTGGAAAAATCTAGCAATAAGATCACCCACGCAGTAGATTACTGCATTGACATCATCTTGGGTGGATTTTTCACTAAATTTTCTATTGAAACCTTTGTGTCATACTTCGAAGCTGAAAGAAGGTCTTTTAAAGGTACTTGAGGTAAGTTCCCACAATATTTAAAGTTGTGGGTTAAAATTATATTATGTGAAAAGGGTACTCTATGCAACCATACTGAGTGAATTTTCAAAATAGGTCAACCCAGCTCTACGCGCAGTGGGAAAATTTGCAATACAGGTTCGGATAGAGATTTTGTGTACAATCCCCTCAAAGGAAAAACTGACAGTGACAAAGAGTCTGAAACAAGTAGTTCTGGTGAATCCATGCAATCTAAAGTGAGGGCTACAACTTTTCTTCAGATCCCATCCACCCCACTCCAAAATCATCCTCAAACTCCACCTCCACCACCAGTATTCGATATGGAAAACTCTATTAAGATGCAAACTTTTAAGGGTGTGAGAAATGAAGACACTAAACAGTTATGGTTCGTCGCAGAGGTTGTGTGGAAGGCAGAACAGATTAATGATGATGATGTTAAGAATGCACAATTCACTAATCCATTTCAAGAATGCACGATGGACTAGTATATGAGGTATGTAGCAAAAAACCCTAATTCGATGATAGATAATCTCAAAGATGCATTGAAGGAATGGTTCTAGAAACTGAAATAATATGCTCATTGTGTTACTGAATTAAAATATATTCATCAATAAGTGAATGAGACCGTATGGGAAGTAGACCAATGGTTAAAACACATCATCAGAGAGGGAGGCGTCATTATTTGTGATGATCAGCATAAGGAATGGTTCATTGCAATGTTGCTACTGCATTTGCACCTGCCTTTGTCTCAACAGAAGGTCGCATCCCAGGCTGAAGCTGTGGAAATAGCAATGAATCTAGAGGCTTCTTCGATCCAGAATGCATAGGCTGGGGTTCAATAGATTCAAATTCAATTGGATACCCTACACTTAGAACTACAAAGCTTGCAGAGGGAGAATATAAAGGACATGCACGCAGAGATATGGTACGTGCGATGAAAAGATAAATTACATTACAAGGAGTAATGCCCTATATTTGGTGAATATCTGGAAGTTGGAGGACCAAGTCTGATCAAGCCTACTCCAGAGGTTGGAGCACCACCAGGTGTGAACCCTCCAATATGGTGTGCAATATTTCAAGTAGTCGAACAACACCCTACAAACTACTGTCCCAGGTTTCATAAATATATTCCAATGGTGAAGAAACCCTATTGTAAATTTTTTCTATATGTAGGCCATGATGAGAAGAATTATCGAATTTTTTACCTAATGATTGACCATGCTGCTACCTATAGGATGCACTCAGAAAATAGAGGTCTAGATTCACCTGTGACACCCTCTCGACACGGAGGATTTTAGGGCCGAGGGCATGGAAGAGGAGGAGGAGCTGGTCGAGGAAGAGGCTAGATAATATGTTATAAATGTGTAGAATTCAGCCATTTCATGTGTGACTACACAAACCCAACACAAAAATCTTGTAGGTATTGTCGACAATTTGACCATGTAATTGAATATTTCCCTGTGTTGTTTGTGAAGATGAGGGAGAATAAGACTGTGACACCTACACGATACATTCAGATGATGAGGTAAAAGTCACACGATGAAGAGCCTAGAGTTAATATTATGACCAAAAGTGGTGTAATATTTGGTGAAAAAAAAGTTGAAGGTAAGAAACCTGCTACAGATGGCTGGGTTTGGAAATCTCCTAAGAAGAAGGAAGGGTTTAACTTTCAAAATGAAAAGGATACTTTTAATGAAGCTAAGAATAATTTTATGGACCACTGTGCATAAACATCAAAAGAAATTATTAAAATTGTTTATATTACAGAGGAGATTGATCCAGCTAAGAGAAAAATGTTACTGCAGGCTTGTATTAAGCTTCTACACAATAAGAAGGCGATTGAAAATATGCAAACATTGATTGATAACTGCGTTGAGAAGGAACAACCCTTCAAGGGGAAACCTCAAAGAAATGAGTGTTGTTAAAAAAATTTACAAAATCAAGAGAAGGATTAGATGATAAATGCGCTTGACTGCTCAAATAGGATATTTTGAGATGGACCAAGTCATTCTGGATATGGGATCTGATGCAAACGTGCCACCTAAGAAAACATGGTAAAGAATGGGCGAAACTAAGCTCGAATGGTCCACAGTTCAACTACACATGATTAACCAGTAGAAGATTATCCCCATGGGAAAACTCCCTAGGGTAGTAGTCAACATTGAAGGTGTCAAGGTGTTTGCTAATTTTGAAGTCATTGAGATTGTTGATGATACAAACCCATATCCTGTGTTGCTAGGCTTATACTGGGCTTTTGATAGGGATGTTATTATTAACCTCAAATGGAGGAGCATGGTATTTGAAGTGATGGGACAAGGGATGTGGTCCCTTTGGATCCAGCAGAAGGAGCACAATACAAAGAGCCGATGCACGATGACTATGCTGAAGATGATGTCCATCATGTGTAAAAATTGATTGCTATGGATGATGATTGGACCAATCCCACAACAGATAGCCAGCTTAGTTGGGAGAAGGATAGTTTGTCTTTGTTAAACTTAGATGAGGAATTGGAAAACTGACATAACTGCTTACACAAAGTATCCACATTGCATTGTAATTAGGTTACGAGATCTCTATGTTGTATATCTTTTGAGGTACGTGAATTACCTTATTATGATGGTATAGGTGATGTCAATTTATTTTTAGATGCAATGGAAATTTATGTTCCTGAGGAACAATGGTTTCACCCACTTTACATAGCTTTGCGCTCAACCCCAGCACACTGGTGGGGAAATCATAAAGAAAATATTGCTACCTGGGAGGACTTCCATCGAATGATGCACCTGTGGTTTGATAGCCCCGTCACTCAAATGAAAGTAACATACTCAAGCGTAGAGGATCCACGCATTCATTTAGTTGATTGGACTGCAGTTTTGGGAGAAGAACCACAGCTAGAATGGGTTCACATATTCATCCATACATTAGGCAGGCTACCTATGAATTGGTACTTGGATACTGAGCTGCGACATGGTACTGTTAAATGGAATAAGCTGAAAGAAAGTTTCATTTTGATGTTCAACTTTGAAAGTGGGTTCCAAGTGTTGTCAAATTAACTGGATGGAAGCCACCGACACAGTCTCAGCTGATGGATATTGAGCCCAAGTTATGTGAAGCAGCACACTACGTGTCATTGTGGGAAACAAATATTATATCGAGGGTCATGGAAAACAAAATATTTTATGTTTTTTTTTAGACCAATATTTATGAATTGGTTCAGTCCAATATTCTCTTGTTTCCAAGCTTAAATTATCGATACAAGCACATAACATACTTCAATGCTAAATTCCACAACGTGAATTTTCGCGCGAAGGCGGACATGGCAGGAGTCTGGTATGACCCACCATACTTAGTTACGGAATACAAACTAGCACAGATTACAACTGGATGGCCCCCTGTTTAGTTGAATGCAGTGACAGATGCTAGAGAAACCTTTTATACCTAGCAAAATCCATGTACATCAAATCTATGCACAAAGAAGAATTAGAAGAAGGACACTCAAAAACCTACAATGATGACAGAGACAGAGAACCACCCAAGGAAAGAGTAGATGTTCTAAGTGATGTTGAAATGGAGGATCGTGAGGGAGACACTCTAGATGCCCCCTCGACAGACAAGCGTCAACGCACCAAGAGAGGCCCTCAGTCCCCGCTGAGACAACGCCAAAAGAGAAAAGCATCCAAGAAGACTAGGACTAAAACACTGATATTAACTGATGGAGATTTCGATGAGATCAAAAATACAGTAAAGTAAGTCACCGAAGATGCATGGAGAAATATTAAGTGGCAGTACAAGTTTGTCCTTGATGATGTGCAACAAGGACTTCATCAGTTGAGATGAAAGCGAGCATGCATCAAGCGAGCGCAAGACAAGTAAGCGAGTTGAACTTTGGCCACCTATCCACTTCAAAAAGCCAAATATTTCAGGTTTCAGGCACAACACTCCACCTTGATGATGCAGGGTTGCACGCAACCCTTCATGCATGGTTTGAGATTGCAGTTGACTTGGCCGTATTTCCTAGTAGCTAGTTACATTCCATACATATAATGATCACCGATGAGCTGCATTACATAGAATAGAAGGCGTCGTTGGCCACCTCCGAAGCACAGAAGCAGGTTGACACATTGCATAAGGGGAAAATTTTGGTTGAAGAAGCTCAAAGCACTATAGAAAGACAACACACACAATTAGAGTCCCTTATCAATCGGTTGTGCTTTAAAATTCTTGAGTTGACAATACCCACCACCGTAGCGGCCACCACAAAGCTGGAAAGTCTTGTTGTCACGCTTAAAGCCTCGAAGTCAGAGATAGCTACTGTGCATGCTGAATTAGAGAAGAAAATTACATATCTACAGACACAATTTCAACCAGAGACACTGTTCGAAGTCACAACACAGTGCACTGCTATTGTTCAGGAGGCTACTGCAAGCATCACTGTTGTTGTGAAGGCATGAAACACTTTATTTAAGGATTCCATGGGAATCTAGACCTCTGTCTAGGATGACCCCATAGTTCAGTAGTTAAGGATGGACTTACGAGCTAAGGAGAATTAGTTCAACAACATCTAGGTCGATGCGTCGACCTTGGTACCAACCCAAAGATTATCCCACTTGCAGGAAGGTTGTGCCATTCAGACAACGATAGATGCGATATGCCAACGAGAGCAGTTTCTCAAAGCCATAATGTGGCCTTGGGCCGAGGAGGCACTCCAAATTTTGTAGACCATCGATAGTGCACTCAAAGGGCTCACACAGACTCAACAAAGCATCATTTTAGCAGCAGAAGGATCTACAACAGAGAAGCTGGTTGGAGACGCACAGAACGACACAGCATAGGGAAATGAGACCATCCAACCACTACAGGCTGATATCTAGGCACTCAAGGACAAGAGGTGCGAATCCCGACTTGAGTGACTCGAGGATGAGTCAATATTTTGTGTTAGGGGCCTGCTGGGCTAGGGTCCCCTAGGGTCAATTTCGAGTCAATTTTTGTCTATGTTATTAAAGCATATCATGTAGGTCAAGGGGCTTTGGGGTGGGTCAAAGCTCCTTATTTTTGTAATGGGTAAAAGGGTAAAACATGGGGCTCAAACCACAATTTGAGTCCATGGTTTTAGCACATCTAAGTTATATAAAAAGGCATGTAGGATTCAATTCGATAGGTATAATTTTATTCATGAATGAAAGATATGTTTATGTGATTTTTGAAATTTTTTGTGATATGTCTAAGTAGAGATAGGCTCATGCGGCTGTGTGTGTGGAGACATAAGTCTTGGGTTGTGTGTGAGGACTCTACAGTTGTGCGCACAAGAGACTGAATTGTAACCATTCTATATCTACTAATAAAGAGATTTTTTGGCAAAGATACTATGTACTTGCATGATTGATGTTTACGTATTCATGTATTGATGTGCTTATAGATTTGTTGCAGTTTACTTTACTGATGTGTATCCATCTTAATTTATTATATAATTGTACAAGATCTATATTTGTTTCTATTTAATGGTTTCTATGAGTTAATAGCTAGATAAAGTAGATCTTTGTCTTTGCACAAGTCTATTTCTCTGTTAAGGGTTTTATTAAAGATATATTTGAATCGGGTTAAAAGGAACTTATGCAGAAAAGTAGTAGTTAGATCATATCAGAAGGGTTAGATCCATAGCATAGTTCTCCCTCAAGGTTTGGAAACATGGTTCCAGCACCCCCCCATACTGCTTCAGGTGAGACTTTGGTATGCGCAAGTAGATCACTTCAAAAATTTCCAGTAGTTGGAGGGCTTTGTTGGTCGCGCAAAACACTCTAAACCTAGATCAGGGCCCCTTAAGCCAACACCCACCTACACCACCTTTTATCAAATTAAGTTTTGATGGTACCTCTAAAGGTAATCTTGGTTTGGCTGGAGGTAGAGGGATCTTTTTTTATGCCACCTCCAAACCTTTATGAATATATGTGTGGTCTTGCATGGTGGCTTCAAACAACTTGGTAGAGTTTCAGGTGCTTGAAAGAGGCCTTCAAATTTTAGTTAGAGAAGGGTACAATCTCCTTTAGGTTCATGGAGACTCACAGGTGGTGATTAATTGTGCGCATAAGTTGTTAGATGACCTACCACATCATAAAGTGGTTCATAGTTGGCACCTTCAGGAAGTGGTTTCAAGTATACACCACTTACTATCTAAGTTTCATTATGTCATCGTTCGTCACACACGTTGGGATGGAAACTAAGTGGAAGATGAGTTGGAAAAATTGGGTTTCCATAATATAGACCATGCTATGGATGAAGAATGGTCGAGTATATCCGATAGAAATAATTTCCAAAATTTATATAGATGGGTGGATAAAGACAAAACCATTGTTGAGGGTAGAATCCTGGATGGGGGTACCTTTTAAGGAATCTAAGAAGAGAGTTTCCGACATGATTACCATGCGAAAAAAAATGCAGGAGGAGTTGGCACTTGTTGAGGGGTGTGCCTATTATCACACCTGTCAACTCAAAGGCTTAGTGTTGCGATTTCTTAGCTCACAGGGGAAGGTTAACCTAACCCAGTCCCCTCACGATAAATTTTTTCTTGGGATATTAGTACATGGAAATCATGACATTCAGTTATATGAAGGGAAGTATTGGTCTATGGTGGAGGGATTGGTTATTACAAGTATAGTCTGTTAGTATTTACCATGAACTCATTATGGTCACTTGTGTTGGGTTGGAAATATGGGTTTTTATTGGAATGAAGCTTCTCACACCTATATTTGTTTCAACCTCGCATGCAGAGAGCTGGATTGTTTAAATTTTGTTATGCAGTGGTCATTTCGTTACTTGTAATTGCATGAAAAATATAGAATGGTGGTGGCCTTGCAGTTATACATGGGGTGGAATTCGTGTTTTCATGCTATTAGTTTCTCTTTGTCCTCTGCATCAAGTACATATTATCCCCAATGGAGAAAACCCTTATGCTCAGTTTCAGTTTCAGGACACTCGCTTCACTAATTTTTTGTCTATAAAAATTTTGTTGAGTTGTTGCAGGGTTGGACCATCAAGCTAGGGTCCATGTTTTTTGTGTTATTTCTTCAACACACAAGTATTGATCCCTCTTTTGAGTCAATTGTAGTACTCTCCATTGCGTCGCTTTAGGCTCTCAGCTCGGTGGGGGTTTTCTTCTCATGCTCGATTCTTGTCTGTGGGGTGTGGTACCTAGGAAATTTATCAATTTCGCTTTGAGGGTTTCATGTTGGTTTCATTGTCTTTTCTTCAACACTGTTTGTATGTGGATTTTTTTCCTTAGTTTCTTAAGGCAATTCATTGTTATTTCTCTATGTCTACAGTTAACATTGTGATCTTCATGGCCAATTATCCTGGAAATTCATCATCCTTGCCCTACCCCTCCCTTTTTTCCTTCCAACACGCTATCAACTAAGGGTCTGGTTAGACGATATCATGCTTCACACTCGATACCCCATATGTGTTGCATCTACTTCATCTTTTGTTGGGTTGGTGGATAATTACTTTTCCTGGGGTTCTTCACTAGTTACCCGGTGTTGTGTACCTCTCTGGGGAATCTTAATAGTCTCTTTTGTTCCTTATCCATTTACTTTAACTTCAGTCTAGGTCAGCTTTCATTCTCAAATAAATGCATTTTTTATGGTCTGTATGGATCCTTGGCAAAGAATTATCAGTGGTCAAGGTGGTTCATCAAGTTTCTCCTCACACCATTGTTGTTTGTTTGGTTGGGAATCAGTGGCTAATTTCTTTGATCCCTCTCCTCCTAAGGTAAGGAAGGAAATTCATCTTCTTGAGTCTAAGGAGTTTAGAGATTGGGCCTACTTCTTAGATCTAGAAGTTATAGGTGCTTATCTTAAATGGGTGTCATACCTGGTGTTAGTCATCAGTATTTTTCACCTATTGTTTATGACTAGATTCCTTAGTTGAGTTTTCTAGAAGCTGATCTCAAAAATGTCAACTCTGTCATCTAGAAAACACCGCAAAACAATTTTTGTCCTCCTACCCCTTCCTATCAGCCTATGATGAGAAAAAACCTATTTGTCAAGTCCTATCTGATTTCAGCAAAATAACCCTGTCCATAGCTGTCATAGCTAAAATTTATCTACTATCATTTACCCTTATTCCTCAAGCCATTCATTATCCAACTATTGAAAAAGTGTCTGCAACCCTATCCCTAGTTATTTTTCACTTGAAAATCTAATCATACCAAAGAAAACACTCAGAATATGTCAAGATCGCCCCTAAGTTAGATAGTGGTGTGTTAGGGAGTCCTTTCCTTGGAAAAAACATCCTGAGACAAAAGCCTCTGTTCTGTACCAGTCAGCCTTGAATTAGTTCCTAAACTGCAAAACAAGTCTTGTCTCATCCATAGGTCGCACACCACTAAGAGGTTACTGTGTCTCATGTTAGAAGAAATTCACAAAGATTCAGATCATGAAAAAAATAAGGTTGATCACTATTTGATGAAATATGCTTCGCTCAGGCGCAGTCTCCTTAAGACACCAAGGAAGCTCTCCAAGCCTCAAATTTTATTTTTTTACATCTCTGCAGGGGTGTGATTGCAATAATGATCAATGTGCAAAAGAGCAAGAGAACAAGGTTAAAAGGGTCCTTCATGATGAGTTAGTTCACCATCAGTAAAACAAATGAAATACAGTAAGTGAAGGGCTACTAATGGTTGTATTCTGAAAGCCAAAGTTGCCTAAAGGAACAGAGAGTAGCCTCCAAGTCATATGAATGCAAAGGGTTGATGTTATGCTAATCAACAGTGTTTTCAGCATCTCCTCCAAAAGGAAATTTCAACCTTCTTCTGCAAACACAGTCAAAGGAAGTTAGACAACTATTTCTAGCAAGCAACTACTCTACATACACAAGTCATATGATTTCTGGTCTAAGGGTTCCCAAGGATCCTTTACAAAGAATACATATCTCAGAACACATCTCATAGAGAAAATTATTGCCTATTTGACATGATACCAAGCAGAGACATATGATTTGTAGAAAGGTAATACATTTTTGAAATAGATGAAATGCCATATCTATAGTTAAAACCTCCTCCTTTAAAAGAGCAAATGATTGAAAGCACAGTGATAACCTCCTTCATTTAAAAGCAGAGGGTTAATATGTTTTAAGTAACTTCAGAAATTATAGGTCGCCTCCTTCCCAGGAATGAAACAAAGGATGCATCAGCAGTGTTTCCAGTGGTGTTTAAGTAAGTTATTTGTTTGAAAGACAAGGGTGAAAATAAGTGGAGCAAATGAAAGTTTAGAGTTTGAAAGCTTGTGTTTCATCATAAAATAAGCAGTAACATCATGATGTCAAAGGACCTCCACTGTTCTGTTTATAAATATCTCCTTCAAACTAAATATAAGGGTAAAATTTTGGCTAGAAACAACCTCATATGAAAGGCCAAAGAGAGTAGACCAAGTCTGATTTTTAAAAAACCAACTTCTGCATATGCATACAAAGAGACAGTAAGGATAAGAAAGAGACATAATTTTCAGAAGTTACATTAGTGGTTTTAGGAGTCACCTCCTTGATGAATAGCAATGGGGAAAATCTTGTTTTAAAGGAGGCCTCCTTACTTCAAAAAACAATGGATATATGGTTTTTTCAAAAGGGCTGCCATAACATTGTTTCTATGAGTCTCTTTCAGATGATGGGTCTTTATGGTGTTTTCAAAGTGATAAAATATTGAAAGCAGTGATATACCTAGAAGAAGTATACAATATGCTTGGAGAGTAGCTGTTGAAAGGTCTGGGACTGTGTCAGGGCTTGCACTTCAGTTTAGGTATCCTACTTCTTATATCAAAATGGAAGGACCTTATATTTCCACAAGATTATTGCCCTAATGGTAAGGCTATTGACAAAGAGAGTGCTTCTTTCAATGCTACCTTTTGTGAGAAAAAATATGAAAATTTTTTCCTTCACAGAGAAACAGAGGGTCAGCTCCCCAAGGATTTACACAGTTAGAAAAATCATTCAAAGATCCAAGGTGTGATGAGCCATGTTTCACTCGCAATCAAAGGGATCCTCCAATAAATGATAAGAAGCAGAGTTTTGAAGACCCGGGCAGTTTGTCAAACATAGGCCTCCTTCACAAATAAGTAGAGGGACCACCATTGTTCGAAGATATTCAAGAAAAAACAAGTGAAGGAGGTCAAATCATGCATACAAACTTCTTCACTTCATGAAACAGTCAATTTACCTTGTGGTGATGCAAGAGGCTGCAAAGGTATTTTAGAGATAAACTCTTTTATAAACAATGGTCCAAGTCATAAGTTCAACACACCTTTCACTTCATATAAACAGTGTTTTTCCAATAGTTTCAAAGGGAGGAGGCAGTGCTTTAAAATCCTCACAAGCTATAAAAACTCGAGGAAACAAGTTCATTTGTCTTTTTTCACATTTTTTGATGGGGAGAAATGAAATCAAGTCACAAATTGAAGCAGGTTTTATGTGTGGCATGCTTGTTACAACGCACGACGTGCCTGTAAGGAGGTTCTGTGCATTTTTATAAGGAGTGCGGCGTGCCTGTGCCTGGCACCCAAGGCCAACCCAACAGGCCTGTGCACGGCACGTTTATGCATTCAGAGCCCACTCGATCAACCAAGTTTGAATGTGCGTTCTTTGCACGCTACACCAACACTCAAAGGGCCTCAAAAAACTCATTTTTTAAGGTATTTCTCATCTCTTATCCAAGTTGTAGTTTCGGAGGAAGGTTTTATGATACAATTCAAAGAGAAACAATGATAAAATAAAGGCCTTGTTATTTTGAATAGCAGAAAGAAAAGTTGTTGGTTTCAAAGAGTAAACTTCCTTAATTCATCAAAACCAAAGAGACAGAGTTTGTATAGAGGGGTTTTCTAGTCAAAAGAAAATATTTCTCCTTCGGCTGTTAGATAATGAGGGATTTGGGCAGTCTCCAATAGAAAACAGAATTTTGCAAAGATTTCCAGGTTAGTTGAAAGAGTCTTTCAAAAACAGTGATGTCAAATGCGTTGCAAAGGATAAAAAATAGAGATTGAAAGTGAATATACTGTGTCAAAATCAAAAGGCATTTGTCTCCAAAACCCACAAACAGACATTGTCAAAGACTTATTTGCCCAAACACAAGTGCTAAAGGGGTGAAATGGTTCTCATTCAATTCCTACTTGTTTGATAAACTCAAAGAGAATCAGTAATCATTAAAGGAGGCAGAGTTTGTTTAAAAGGCCTATTACTCGGTAACCAGGAGACTGTTTTATGTTTTGGAAAAACATTAATCATCAAAGAAGAACATTTTGTTCAAAGGGAAAGCACATTGTTTTCAAGAGTGTACTTTTTTCTTCAATAGAAAGGAGGATAGTGACTAGAGGATAAATATTTTTATCAGTTGAAAGAAGTCATTTAAAACATTGATTTCAGAGGGCACCATGTTATCATAACCACAGAAAAGCAGAGTTTTCTAAAGGTCTTTCAAATCAATTTGAAGAGATATCCTAGCAGTGATTTCAAGGCACCATGTTGACTAAACCAAAGTCAAGACAGTTATATCAAAAGGGCAGTGTTTGAGGGGAACAATTTTTGTATCAAAAACAAAAGAGATTTGTCTCCAAAAACCACAAGCAGATCTTGGCAAAGGCCTCCTAGCTCAAACACAATACTGAAGAGGTGACTTTGTTTTCATTCAAAAAAATACTTGTTTGCTAAACTCAAAGAAGAACAGTGATTTGCAAAGAGGAAAAGGTGTGATTGAAGACTCATTTTAGTGACCACTTAATCAGTTTATCTTGGTAAGTCAAAGAAGAGAAATCTAAGCAAACTAGTGATGATGAGGAACAAGGAAAAGGGTCCAAACATGACAGTCATGAAGAAAGCAGTGACAAGTATAGACAAGATAGCCCTCAAGAAAGCAATGATGAGGGCAAGAAAACACAAAAAATAGAGCATAAAGGGAATTCTCCAATGTATGTGCTAGCTGCCTCTCCAAGGCAAGGGGCCATAACTTCTTCGCCAAAGCTAAAATGCCAAACAACAAGGAAGAAAACCAAGAAAAACTCAAAATTGCCCAAAGAGGGCGCTCGGTGAGAAAAAGTGGAACGGAAAACTCTAGGCTTGAATTTTGGCTCGAGATTTTACACATGTTTCTAAAAACCCTTAAGGGGTTTTCTCACCAAAATTGAGCAAATTTTGACATGTTCTTGTTTTTTGACATTTTTGGGCCTAATTGCATAAAATCATGGGCACCGCCATTTTTGTTTGGAGCATCATCAGCTTTTGAGAGTGGTATCATTGGATGCACTAAATTTAGGGGCATATACTTATAAAATTTCAGACCAATTGAAGATTTTTTGATCCCCCAAAGAGGCAAAAAACACTCACTTTTTCGACACTCTGCCTCACATATCAGCAAGGGCTAATTTCTGGGTTTTTTCACTCAGATCAGTTTTTAATAGAATTCCAGTGATCAATTTGGGAAAAACAAAGTATTTTCAGAAAATATACATCTAGGGCTTTCCAAAGATCCATCACAGGCCTCGTTTTGACATCAGGAGGTCCTTCAAAATTTTCCCACAAGACAGGGAATTTTCTGCTGCTATATTTCTGAAGCATTTTGGTGAAAAATGCAGTTTTCTGAAGTGGCTTTTCCAAATGTGTGTTTAGCCTTTTTTGGCCATTGTCAGTTGGGAAAAGTCAATTTAATTTCCTTTTTTAGTATTTTGAAGATATTTTCATAGATATTTTGTGCCTTGGGCTTTGCAAAGCCTCAAGGACAAAATCAGTATTTGTAATGGGCCAATGGGCTTGCTAGATTCTCTAGGAGGTTTTCCTTCTCTTTCGCCTATTTATTCCAAGAGATTTCATTGTAAACAAGGCTGAACTTGATGATATAGAGCAATACATGATATTACAAGCTTTGAAGAAACACTGTGTCTCATGATGTGGATGATTTCTTGTTTGTCTTGGATGGTGGAAGATGACTGTTTGTTGGATTCCTTGGCTTGGTAAATGGTATAGTGTTCCTATCTGTATGTTTTCCTTAGTTTATCATACATGTTTCCATGTTTCTTGCTTGCTGTAGGTCAGTAAAGAATAGATTTGAGACATGCCCATGGGGGCACCTCAAGTTTCCTGATTTTATTACAGCTTCTATGTTTTTCTTCCTTCTTAGTCATATCAAATAATTCTTAACTGCTCTTTGATCACTGAAGAACGTGTTGCTTGTTTCATTTATGGTTGTTATGCATGCTAAGTATGATTCACGGTATGCCTTGCTTACTCATGGCTATTCAAACCTCCATCTCTGAAAACTCTCTTTGAATTATTGATTGTCTTAGTTTGAACCAAGGAGGTCTTGTTTCGATCTTGCCCTTTACCTAAAAATTTTGCATTCAGTTTTCAAAGTTCCCAATAGCTCAAAATATGATGTGTAGAAGTTCCCTCTTCGTAAATTGAGATGTTTTTCCATCTTATTTGTTTTCCCAAAAATCTTAAGGTGATTTCCCAAAGTTGGAGATTCTTATCCTTCCATGCATCACTGGAATGTTTATTTTATGCATTTATTAGTTTAAGTTTCATTCATAGAGACCAATGGTTAGTCCTAACTTATGAATTCTTGCTGATTAACTATTCATGTTTAAAATATCTTTGTATTTCACAAACTTAGTTTCCATCCCATTTCATTCAGCCTAAAATAATCCATTTTACCTCGACCAAATTGGCCCTACAATATACCTTCTCCACCCTTTGAGGCAGTCTTGACCTTATTGACCCCATAGCCCAGTTGATCTGATATCTTGTTATCTATTTATATTTTGATCAGTTCTTCCCTCAAAAACCTAAAATAAACCAAAACACACTAAAAAACTAGCCTAAAATCAGAAACATAGAAAGCAAACAAGTTTAAATCCTTTGCACAAATAGAGAGAACTCTCTCTGAGTCTAAGAAGGCTAGGTCCTTGGGCTCCAAAGTTGGTTTGATTTTACCCTATCATTTGGCTTGCCAATCTACCAAATCATGGGACCCTAACATAATGGTGATCACGGTGGGACTCTGAGTGACAAACAAACTTAGATTCCCTAAACCTTCAGAGACCTTTGAGAATACTATCTTGTGGACTTATCCCACCACTCACTAACATGGTGGCGATCATGGTGGGACTCTGAGTGATAAACAAACTTATATTCCCTAAAACTTTAGAGACCTTTGAGAATACTATCTTGTGGACTTATCCCACCGCTCACTAACATAATGGCATTCATGGTGGGACCTTCTGAGTTAGTGACAATATAAGTATACCTTAGGACTTCAGAATCCCTCAACCTAGAAGTTTTATCAAAGAGTAGAATCTAGTTGTCTCACCATCCTAGCAAAATGATGACCCAGCTATAGGATACTCTTACAAACCTTAGGGCTACAAAAAACTCAGAAAATCCCAAAACATCCTTAGATTGGCTTTTTATCAGTATTTGTGGTGGACCATACACATATCTCTAAAAAAACTAAAAACATCCACCTGGCGACTCCACTAGCCTCCAGTAGGCCTATTACTCCACTAGTCCTTATAAAATCTCCTGGAATGCATTAAGCAATCTCAATCATGCTAATGGTGGATAGAAAAGTTCAAATCTTCCACCTGGCGACTCCACAACCCTCAATAAACCAAAAGACTCCACTAGTAGAGAACTTTAGACTGGTTGAAAGGACACAGTAACTCTTTCTGGTAAACTAAGATGGATCCAAGAGAGAACAATAGAAAAGTTGGAAAAATTGGTATATATGTTCACCAAACTGATGCCTCTACTTTATAGGAAAAGAGAAAGACACAAATTTAATGTTAACACTGCTTATTCAAACCAACCTACACTTCTTCCTCAGGATGAACACACTCAACTATTACAAGACAAGAGTACCAAAAAAAATGTGCCTAATGAGAAAGTTGCAAATAAAAACATATAAGAATGCTCTAAAGAAACTATCAGCCATCTTGAAATCACAGATTCTGAAATGGAAGAAGAATCAAAACATTTAGATCTCTACCCTTATGCTTTAATTCATTCCATATTTTGAAAGGAAATTTCCATCCTAAAGATCTCTTAACATGCATTTAGGAAACCCTTGCTCAAGTTAACTCTCACATAAATCAAGAAGATTTGAATGAAAATAAATTCAAAACTGAAATAGAAGACAAATCAAAACCTGTAGGATCTCTAACTTTATGCTAGGAGTCATTTGAGTTCATACAAGAAAATTGGCCTCCTAGGAATCTATGAGAGGAAACTCCTGAATCCCATGTTTATTATCTAAAACATCAAGAAGAGTTGATTGAGGATGAATTCAAATATAAAATAGAAGATAAATCAAAACCTGCAGGATCTCTACCTTTATGCTAGGATTCATTTGAATTCATACAAGAAAATTGGCCTCCAGAAAATCTATCAGAAGAAAATCATGAATTACATGCTAACTATCCTCAACATCACAAAGAATTGGTTGAGGATGAAAACAATAGAGAAATGAAAGAGAACCCGTAGGATCTCTCTAAAGGCATAAGTGATGATTCATCATCTCTCATAGGTGAAGCCCAAAAATACATTCATCCTCCAAATCAACTTTCCCAAGAGAAAGAGGATTATTATAGTTATATCCAAAGGGAGATAAAAACGCCTCCCTTTTTAACTGAAGAGGAGATAGATCAACATATAAACATGCAAACAACCTCTAAAACTTCATATGAAAAAAAATTTTCTGATCTTTCTCCTACTAATATTGCATACCATAAGTCAAAAAATAGATTTTTAAATCAATTTAAAGATAAACAATCTGATAGTCAATATGAATGGCTGGTGACATTACTTAAATTGATGATTCTCCAAGTTTTTATCAATATATTGATGATTATGATATCCAAGCAGAAGCTAACCTTGCAGAGCCATCAAAGGTTGATGTGTGGGATGAAGTTCACTGTAATCAGATTGAAAGCATCAATCATCCAAGACAGGTCACCTATGACACTGATAAGGAGAGCCTTGAGAGTTTAGAAGTAAGTGAAGAGTCTCTGACTCTTTGCTCTACTTCACTTCAGTCCATCAGAAATAACATTCACATAATTGGAAATCAGAAGTCTTTCAGCTTTGATGATGAGGTTGAGGAAGATGATGAGATTCTTGAGAAAGTTATCAATAAGAAGCCTTCTCCTGTAATGGTTGAGGAAATCATTTTGGACATGGAATCCTCCTTAACTCCAGATTTGCAACCACCAAGTTCCATTGAGTTACAAATTGCAGATGAATAAATAGAGGTTGATAAACACATGAGAGTTGTCACACTATCCTTTCAAGAGGATTTACTACCAAAGTGTATCCCTACTCATCAACATGATGAACTTCACACAATTTTCAGTCCACTTAATTAGAACACATCAGCTTGGAAAGAAGACTACACTACAATATATGATGAGTATGACAGTTCAAGTGATCATGAGCATGGGGAAGAGTTGCTTTACGAAGAGAGTCCCAAATATAGCCAAGTGGAAGAAAGAGTAGTCATGAATGAAGCCTATATATCAAATCCTCTAGATCAGGTATTATTCTAAGATCCATTTGTTGTTTTCCTTGAGAAATTTGAAGGAGTAGTGTGTTCTGCCCAGAACAGTCTGTTGCAAAGAGTGAAAAAAAATTAGGCACTACTATTTGAAAACAAGCAAAGTGGAAGTGGCCTTTTCATTGCCTCAACACTCTAAAAAGCTGAAACTAAATCCCTCATGGAATCATCTGCTAGATTGGCTTTGTTGGAAAAGAGATTTTACTAAATGAATGTATATTGTGTATAGGTTATATTAGGATAGATAGATAGGTGTGGAAAATAAGGTCAGCTTTGTGAGCATCTTTTTAGTTCTAGATAATTTGAAGAAATAAATCCAAAACAGAAAATACAAAAACAATTCAAAAGTAGAAAAGAGGGCAGTTTGAGAAACAACAGAAAAGCCCCATGTTCAAAAAATAGTCATTCTAAAAGTGCGCAAGTCTAAATGCCACTACTAGTGCTCAAAAGTTATCTTGTTCAGTTATCTAGCATAATCATAACTGGACATGTTTTAAATTTATTGCTGATAAGTTAGTGAAAGAAGTGATAGTCAAATTGTGTAAGCTTGACTTGTCAAAGAAAATAGATTAGGAAAAGATATGGGTTCCACACTCTCAAAACAAAACCAAAGAGGAAAACAGGGATGAAAAACAAACTATGTATGCTAGCCCTGATTTTTCAAAAATCTTGTTTTCATGCAAAATAATACTTGTGTGCAACTTGTCTTTTATGCCACAAATACATGACACATCAGACTGTCTACTCCTGATTTGGTCATTTTTTAATTTCATGTTTTAGTATAGTGAATAAAATCCTGTCAAACAGCTTAATCTTGACATTCGATCTAGCATAGGTAGAGAATCAAAGGATTTCTTCAGTTTAATCTGAACTCCCGGCAGATATAAGTGTAGAATTAGATAGTGTTCTTTTCAAAAATATCATGTCAAAGGGTTGCTAGTCCAAATGCACCTAAAAGAAGAAAAAAATTTAGGGAATATAGCTGGGTAGGTAGAGATGGCTTTGATGCTAATCATGCTGTCAATTTTCAGAAATAGCATCAAGAAGGAAAGAAATTTGCGCCAATGGATAAGGCACTGCTCTTCACAAGCCAAAGATCTAAAATTTTGGACACCTCCTGAAAAGGAGCTGCCCTGCCCAAATGGAGCCATTGTTAGTCATCAGTATTTTCACCTGTTGTTGATGACTAGATTCCTTAGTTGAGTTTTCTAGAAGCTGATCTCCAAAATTTCAAGTCTGTCATATAGAAAACACCCCAAAACAATTTTTTTCCTCCTACCCCTTCCTGTTAGCCTATGATGAGAAAAAAACTATTTTTCAAGTCCTATCTGATTTTAGCAAAATAACCCTGTCCATAGCTGTCATAGCTAAAAGTTATCTACTGTCATTTACCCTTATTCCTCAAGCCATTCATTATCCAAGTATTGACAAAGTGTCTGCAACCCTATCCATGGTTATCTATCACTTGAAAATCTAATCATACCAAAGAAAACACTTAGAATACGTCAAGATCGCCCCTGAGTTAGATAGTGGTGTGTTAGGGAGTCCTTTCCTTGGCAAAAAAATCCTGAGCCAAAAGCCTCTGTTCAGTACCAATCATCCCTGAATTAGTTCCTAAACTACAAAATAAGTCTTGTCTCATCCATAGGTTGCACAACACTAAGAGGTTACTGTGTCTCATGTCAGAAGAAATTCACAAATATTCAGATCATGAAAAAATAAGGTTGTTCACTATTTGATGAAATATGCTTCGCTCAGGCGCAGTCTCCTTAAGACACCAAGGAATCTCTCCAAGTTTCAAAGTCATATGTTTTTACATCTCTGTAGAGGTGTGATTGCAATAATGATCAATGTGAAAAAGAGCAAGAGAACAAGGTCAAAAGGGTCCTTCATGATGAGTTAGTTCACCATCAGTAAAACAATTGAAATACAGTAAGTGAAGGGCTACTAATGTCTGTAGTCTGAAAGCCAAAGTTTCCTAAAGGAACAGAGAGTAGCCTCCAAGTCATATGAATGCAAAGGGCTGATGTTATGCTAATAAGTGGTGTTTTCAGCATCTCCTCCAAAAATAAATTTCAACCTGCTTCTGTAAACACAGTCAAAGGAATTCAGACAACTATGTCTAGCAAGCAACTACTCTACATACACAAGTCATATAATTTCTGGTCTAAGGGTTCCCAAGGATCTTTTACAAAGAATACATATCTCAAAACACATCTCATAGAGAAAATTATTCCCTGTTTGACATGATACCAAGCAGAGACATATGATTTTCAGAAAGGTAATACATTTTTGAAATAGATGAAATGTCATATCTACAGTGAAAACCTCCTCCTTTAAAAGAGTAGATGGTTGAAAGCACAGTGATAACCTCCTTCATTTAAAAGCAGAGGGTTAAGATGTTTTAAGTAACTTCAGAAATTATAGGTCACCTCCTTCCCAGGAATGAAACAAAGGATGCATCAGCAGTGTTTCTAGTGGTGTTTAAGTAAGTTCTTTGTTTGAAAGACAAGGGTGAAAATCAGTGGAGAAAATGAAAGTTTAGAGTTTGAAAGCCTGTGTTTCATCATCAACTAAGCAGTAACATCATGATGTCAAAGGACCTCCACTGTTCTGTTTATAAATATCTCCTTCAAACTAAATATAAGGGTAAAATTTTGGCTAGAAATAGCCTCATATGAAAGGCCAAAGAGAGTAGACCAAGTCTGATTTTTAAAAAACCAACTTCTGCATATGCATACAAAGAGACAGTAAGGATAAGAAAGAGACATAATTTTCAGAAGTTACATTAGTGGTTTTAGGGGTCACCTCCTTGATGAATAGCAGTGGGGAAAATCTTGTTTTAAAAGAGGCCTCCTTACTTCAAAAAACAATGGATATATGGTGTTTTCAAAAGGGCTGCCATAACATTGTTTCTATGAGTCTCTTTCAGATGATGGGTCTTTATGGTGTTTTCAAAGTGATACAATATTGAAAGTAGTGATATCCCTAGAAGAAGTAGACAATATTCTTGGAGAGCAGTTGTTGAAAGGTCTGGGACTGTGTCAGGGCTTGCACTTTAGTTTAGGTATCCTACTTCTTATATCAAAATGGAAGGATCTTATATATCCACAAGATTATCACCCTAATGGTAAGGTTGTTGACAAAGAGAGTGCTTCTTTCAATGCTACCTTTTGTGAGAAAAAATATGAAAGTGTTTTCCTTCACAGAGAAACAAAGGGTCAGCTCCCCAAGGATTTACACAGTTAGAAAAATCATTAAAATATCCAAGGTGTGATGAGCCATGTTTCACTCGCAATTAAAGGGCTCCTCCAATAAATGATAAGAAGCAGAGTTTTGAAGACCCATGCATTTTGTCAAACATAGGCCTCCTTCACAAATAAGTAGAGGGCCCACCATTGTTCGAATATATTCAAGAAAAAACAAGTAAAGGAGGTCAAATCATGGTTACAAACTTCTTCACTTCATGAAACAGTCAATTTACCTTGTGGTGATGCAAGAGGCTGCAAAGGTATTTTAGAGATAAATTATTTTATAAACAATGGTCCAAGTCATAAGTTCAACACACCTTTCACTTCATATAAATAGTTTTTTTCCAATAGTTTCAAAGGGAGGGGGCAGTGCTTTAAAATCCTCACAAGCTATAAAAACCCAAGGAAACAAGTTCATTTGTCTTTTTGCACATTTTTTGAAGGGGAGAAATGAAATCAAGTCACAAATTGAAGTGGTATTTATGCACGACACACCTATTACAACGTGCGGCGCGCCTATAAGGAGGTTTTGTGCATTTTTATAAGGAGTGCGGCGCGCCTGTGCCCGGTGCCCAAGGCCGACCCGATAGGCCTATGCGCGGAACATTTATGCGATCAGAGCCCGCCCGATCAACCAAGTTTGAACGTGCTTTCTTTTCACGCTACACCAACACTCAAAGGGCCTCAAAAAACTCATGTTTTAAGGTATTTCTCATCTCTTATCCAAGTTGTAGCTTCGGAGGAGGGTTTAATGATAAAATTCAAAGAGAAACAATGATAAAAGAAAGGCCTTGTTATTTTGAATAGCAGAAAGAAAAGTTGTTGGTTTTAAAGAGTAAACTTCCTTAATTCATCAAAACTAAAGAGACAGAGTTTGTATAGAGGGTTTTTCTAGTCAAAAGAAAATATTTCTCCTTGGGCTGTTAGATAATGAGGGATTTGGGCAGTCTCCAATAGAAAACAAAATTTTGCAAATATTTCCAAGTCAGTTGAAAGAGTCTTTCAAAAACAGTGATGTCAAATGGGTTGCAAAGGATAAAAAATAGAGATTGAAAGTGAATATATTGTGTGTCAAAATCAAAAGGCATTTGTCTCCAAAACCCACAAACAGACATTTTCAAAGACTTCTTTGCTCAAACACAAGTGCTAAAGGGGTGAAATGGTTCTCATTCAATTCCTACTTGTTTGATAAACTCAAAGAGAATCAGTAATCATTAAAGGGCGCAGAGTTTGTTTAAAAGGCCTATTACTCAGTAACCAGGAGACTGTTTTATGTTTTGGAAAAAAATTAATCATCAAAGAAGATGATCCGGATTTATGCAGGAATGAAATAGAATAAACACATAACCATAAATACAGAGATGCAACGGAAATAACACTTCATTTCATTAATATCAAAGAACTGAAATTTTCTTACAGACAGAATGGAAATAAAACTAGCTAGGGCGCTGGTAGATATCTCTGAGAAGAGATGTGGCGGCTACAGGCCTCTGAAATGAGTTACAATGAGGCTCGAGGGCCTATTTATTATTGAAAAATAATGGAGAACTCTAAACATCCAAAACCTTAACCCTAGGAGATGAAGCGCCAAAACTATGGGCCCCGTTTGGGTAAATTGGTGTTTCAACTTCCCAGGGACGTAACTTTGGCATACTATCTCCGTTTGATGCACATGATACATCATTAGAAATATCTATCCGAGGACTACAACTTTCACCATGAATATGAATTCTAGAATGGAATGATATTCGCTAGAGGCGTGATGCCCAAAAAACGTCGTTTAGGGCCTCAAAATGGCTCCGAAAGTTCAGGACCTGAAAAACTACTAAAAATAGTAAGTTGTGCCGAAACTGAAAAACTGATAGAGTCAATGGTGGGGCCCCAAGTGGAATAGGCGGGTGGCCACCAATATCCACCTGGATCAGAAGAACAGTTTGTTCAAAGGGAAAGCACAGTGTTTTCAAGAGTGTACTCTTTTCTTATAGAGAAAGGAGGATAGTGACTAAAGGATTAAGAGTTTTTTCAGGTGAAAGAAGTCATTTAAAATATTGATTTCAGAGGGCACCATGTTATCATAACCACAAAAAAGAAGATTTTTGTAAAGGTCTTTCAAATTATTTTGAAGAGATATCCTAGCAGTGATTTCAGGGCACCATGTTGACTAAACCAAAGACAAGACAGTGATATCAAAAGGGCAGTGTTTGAGGGGAATAATTTGTGTATAAAAAAAAAAAAGATTTGTCTCCAAAAACCACAAGAAGATCTTGGCAAAGGCCTCCTAGCTCAAACACAAAACTGATGAGGTGACTTTGTTTTCATTCAAAAAAATACTTGTTTGCTAAACTCAAAGAAGAACAGCGATTTGCAAAGAGGAAAAGGTGTGATTGAAGACTCATTTCAGTGATCACTTAATCAGTTTATCTTGGTATCTCAAAGAAGAGAAATCTAAGAAAACTAGTGATGATGAGGAACAAGGAAAAGGGTCCAAACATGACAGTCATGAAGAAAGCAGTGACAATGATAAACAAGACAACCCTCAAGAAAGCAATGATGAGGGCAAGCAAACACAAAACATAGAGCATAAAGGCATTCTCCAAAGTATGTGCTAGCTACCTCTCCAGGGCAAGGGTGTTGGAAATGTTGTCATTGATGGAAAAGGAGGCAGAAAAGACAGAGACAGGAAAAGGAGGCAGCAAGGACAGAGACAGGCAAAGGAGGCAGCAAAGACAGAAATAGGCAATGGAGGTAGCAAAGAAGCAAACGAAGGAAGCAAAGGAGACAGGCAAAGGCAGAGGAAGCAAATATAGAGGCAGAACCATTATCAGAGGCAGAGGCAGAGGCAGAGTCATTATCACAACAGTAGAGACAGAGGCAGAGTGATAGAAGCAGTAGAGGCAGAGGCACAGCCGTTATTCCAAGAATCTCTACCTCAGCTGGAGGATATATATAAAATTCCGAGAATCGCATACCCCACTGGAAGATACGCTAAATATTGGAGCGGCAATGTAATGCATATATATATAAATCTCATTCCGGGAATCGTATACTCCGGCGGCAAAGTATATATTGCGCTTTATATACAAAGGAATATAGTATATATATATATATATATTTATAGCCATATGTAGCGCAAGATTCAAAGAACCAAAGTACCATAAGGTGGAACCTGAAGCGTCGAGGAAGAAGTGGAACCGTGAACGAGAGGAACAGTAACGGTGGTTTGGAGTTGAACGATGGTTTTTATCGCACCACTTTTGCGGGTTGAGCGGTATTCAAGAGGTTGGCTCCGATTCCATAGAACGGGCGACACGCGTCCTTGTACGACTCCACAAAACAACTTGTCACTGCGCGCCATTGCGCGTTATTGTTCAACTCAGGATGACCAGCGATATTGTTGAACGTCGTTGATCTGGGAAGGGGTCATCGGACGGCGGTCACTTGCTATAGATGTGCGAAGGTTACCCAAGGTACGGCGTGCCATCGTGCGTTATTTTCCATGCAAGTTGCCCGAGCAGTATCCATCGAATCATCAGAAGCCGTGCAATGTGATGTCCGCCTTTGGATGCAGTAGATCGTTAACACTGGGGCCCAATCCAAATCGCAACTATCGCAATATCGCAACCATCGCATCCATCGCAACCATCGCAACTATCGCAATATCGTAGTTGGTTGAAACTGCACAGCAACTATCGCAAATAGAAGTTTACGATTGCGATTGCGATTAATTGCATCACATCGGAGAAGGAGTCATCGCATCGCATCAAATTGGAGGCAGCTCATCGCATCAGCGGATAAAAAAATATCGGAAAGTGGGCCCGAAAGGTTGTTTCCTATGTTAAGTGGGTCTATTATTAAATCGCCGAAAGTTACATAAGAAAGGGTTCATATACATAAAAGTGCGAAGAAAGGTGTTATAAACGCCGAGAGTTGTTTTATGTAACGATTGTGATTGTATTGAAATATGCCGCGTGGTCTGTGGACCCACGGGCCTTGGCTAAAGGTGGAGGGCGATTATTAATATACAACGATTATTGTGGTGTATGTATGTTCCACTTGCGGAACTCGCCACATCAACAAGACACTTGCTGTGTGTAAAGGGTTGGAATTTGCCCAGATTTAACGCCAGTTGTTACATATTTATATAAAATGCACTGATATAAAAAGCACAGTTACACGTATGCAACAGTTACACTGCAGCAGAGGACAGAAGAGCAAACAGAGCTGAAAAGAGATAAAACACAGTCACAGAAAAGACAAACACAGTCAAAGAAAAGCCAAAAGACTAAATGAGTTGAGCTAGAATTCTCATTGTAATTTGAATGTAAATGTTTTTAATTGATTTTTTATTGTTTTTGATGCATTGGCAAGTTTCCTGAGGAAAACAAAGCTCCCACTGTAATATTGAAATTAATGCATGTTGGTATATTTTCTGAATGAGCAAGTGAAAGAAATGAAAAGGCAGAAAGCGAAGAGGTATGGCTGTCCATTCCAAATTCATTGAGGAATGCTAACAGTCACAAGAAAATCCTTATAAATAATATCATCTTGATATGAAGAAAAAAAAAAGGTGGAGAGAGCAAAATATAGAATGCAAAGTATAGAAGAGTGAGGCAGAGAATATTAAGAAAAGAAGAGCAGAAAGAGAAGCTACAGAATAGATCTGATATCTGAGGTAAATTAGCAAACATTAAGTTTGATAAATTGAGGAAGTTGGAGCTTCCCTATCAAGTTGCAGCTTGATAGTCGTCAGTTGTAGCTGACTGAGTTTGGAGCCTCCTGTAGGTTGGTGCCTATAGAAAATTGAAGGGAGTTGGTGCTTCCTTGCAAGTTGTAGCTTGCTGAATTGAGGTTGGAGCCTCCTATAGGTTGGTGCCTGCATAAAATAGTGGTGAGAGGGAGTTGGAGCTTGCCTTTGCATCACAACAATAATAAGATGTGGTTTTCTCCCTTTATGGGTTTCCACTTATATCTAGTGTCTCTGTGCATGATGTTTATGTGTTGATCTGATTTATATCATCTGCTTAATACCTACTTCTCTCATATTAAGTCTGTTGTTATATTATATTAATACTTGCTGCTCACATTCTAAGATTACTCACATATTAAGTTGGATATGAAATGAAGGTGTAAATAAGGCTTAATAGAAAGTTTAAAACATCATGAATGTGTTAAACTGATTCACCCCCCCCCCCCTCTCTCAGTTTAACTAAGGGTTCAACAATTGGTATCAGAGTAGGTTCCTTTGTACAAGTCTAACAACTGAAAGGAGATCCTAGGTTCCCAAGATGGCTAGTAAAGAAGGATGCTCAACCAATAAAGCCCCTTTCTTCACTGGTGAAAATTATGCTTTTTGGAAAATCAGAATGAGGACATACATAATGTCTCTAGGAATAGAAGTCTAGGCTATTGTGGAATTAGGATATGCCCCAAAGGCAACTGACACAGAGAAAGAAACAAAACAAGATTTTGTGGCTAACGCAAAAGCCATGAATGCCATCCTGAATGGATTGTGTGAAGCAGAGTTTATTAAAGTAATGCACAAAGACACTGCCAAAGAAATATGGGATACTCTTGAGAACATACATGAGGGAGACAAGAAAGTAAAGACTGCCAAACTTCAAGTCTATAGAGCCCAGTTTGAGAACTTAAAAATGAATGATGATGAAGACATTGCTAGTTTGTTCCTAAAAGCTACAGAAATTATTAACAATATAAAAGCTCTTGGATAAAAAATGCCAGAAAGTATAATTGTGCAAAATATTCTAAGATCTCTTCCATCCAAGTTTAATCCAAAGGTGTTTGCAATAGAAGAAACAGCTGATTGGGAGACCTTGACCATGAACTAGCTACTTGGAAATCTAACAGCCTATGAAATGAGGCTCCTACAGAAGAAGCCAAGTACAAGGGAAGCAGACTTTAAAACAGAAAAGAAGAAAGAAGAAGAGGGAGACATATGCTCTTGCTCGGATGAAGAAGAGGCAAAGTTTGTCAAGAAATTGGATAGAGGCTCAGGTAAATACAAAGGTAAACTCCCCTCCAAATGCTTAAACTGTGGAAGAGTGGGACACTATGCTGCTAAGTGTCCTCACAAGAAAGTAAAGAATCAGGCTCAAGAGTCAGAGAAAAATAAATCAAAGAACTGGCAGAAAGGAAAGAAGTTCAGTAGAAAATCCTTCTATGCTCAACAAGACAGCGGTACATCTGAAGATTCAGATGAATCCTCAAGTGAAGAAGGAACCTCTGAATTCTTATTGATGGCCATAGAATATCTTGAAGGTCTCTTTCTAGAAGATGAAGAAGAAGAAGGTGAAGTCGACCTTGAGGGGGAGCTAAGAAGTGCTCTAGAAGAGATTGATACACTCAAACTGAAATGCAGAAAACAAAAGGACATTCTCCTCAAGTATGTACGAGAAGAACAGAATTCAGAAGTCCTTAAGCAGCTAAAGATAGAGCTTGAAGAAGCCAAGAAGATAGAGGACATGTTACTTAAGCAAATCAAAGAAAAAACTCAAGAACAAGAAAAGTTGGAAGAATAAGTAGTATGTCTCAGGAAGAAATTAGAAAATTCTCAAAGGAAAGTGGTTACAAACTCTTCTCAAACAACAAGCTCTAGTAAGTTGAATGAAATTCTGGTTTCTCAAAGATCCCCTATGATAAAGACTGGAATAGGCTATGAAGGAGAATCAAGTAAAGGAAAAGAAAAGGTTGACAGAGAAATTACTTTTGTAAAAGCAAAGAAGAATGATGAAGCAGCTCAAACAATTCCTACAAAAGAAGAAATCTGCAATAAGGAAGACAGAGATCAGAAGAAACCACTAGTAGCAAAGAATGTAATAAATACTAAGACCCCTGAATATGTAAAATTTGGAAACCATCGAAGGAGATTCTTCCCTCCTATGAAGAATGCCACCTGTTATGCTTGCCACAAGCTAGGACACATTGCTACATATTTTCATGCAAGGAGGAGTAATTCAAACCAGCAAAAGATGCAAACATTGAAGAGACTGCCTCAAGCAAACAAATGGAAGAGACAACCTTACATCAGGTATGCAAATAGCTTCTATGGTTACTTCTTTTATTGTAAGGAATTTAGCCATAAAATCATTGAGTGTAGAAAGTATGGACAAAGATTGATGTTTAACACCTCATGGAGGTTTATGAATCAAAGAAATTTTGTTCATACTCATAATTCTAAAAAAATTATGATCAAATGTTGTGTATGAAATCAAATTGGACATATACCTTCCAAATGTCCTCTTAGAAGATATAGTTCACCACCTCACAAAAGATACCAAACAAAAGGGTGCCTCTAGTGGATAAAGAAGGTGAATAAATGTGACTTGGCTTTAACTGCTCAAGATCTGAAAATCCAGTGGTATTTGGATAGTGGCTGCTCAAAACACATGACTGGAGACAGAAGCAAGTTTATAACTCTTGATTAAAAGAAGTCTGGCAATGTTACTTTTGGCAATGATAAATCAGGTAAGATCAAGGGAAAAGGCTCAGTCAACATAGAAAATGGCAGAGGAAAGGCCCAAGACGTACTATTTGTAGATGGGCTGAAAGAAAATTTACTAAGTGTCAGTCAGATGTGTGACAAAGGTTGTGAAGTTCTTTTTAGAGCACAATATTGTGAAGTCAGATCAAGCACCACAGGTAAGACTCTGCTCAAAGGAGTTCGAACAGAGAGTAATGTTTACATTGTGAAAGAGGAAGATGAAGCATGTCATCTTAGCAAACTTGAGGAGTCATGGTTATGGCATAGGAGATTGGGACATCTTAGCTTCGACCATATCATCAGATTGAGCAAGAAGAAAGCTGTCAGAGATATGCCAGAAATAAAAAGGCCTTCAAATACCATATGCAAACCTTGTTAATTGGGCAAACAGACCCGTACATCATTTAAGGCCAAAGATGAGTTATCAACAAGAAGACCTCTCCAGCTTGTGCACATGAATCTGTGTGGACCTGCTAGAACTAAGACACCAAGTGGAGAATCCTACTTCATACTGATAATAGATGATTTCTCCAGAACGACATGGGTTTCTTTTCTCAAGAATAAGTTGGAAGCTCTGGACAAATTCAAAATATTCAAAGCATTAGCAGAAAATCAGACAGGATGCAAGTTGAAATGCATCAGATCAGATAGAGGAGGTGAATTCACTGATTATGACTTTGCAGACCTATGCAATGAACATGGCATAAAACAACAATTTACTATTGCAGGGACACCTCAGCAGAATGGAGTAGCAGAAAGACAAAACAGATATGTTCAACAAATTGCTAGAGCCATGATGCAAGAGAAGAATATTGCTCAAACCTTCTGGGCAGAAGCAGTGCACACAACAGTACATATCCTTAATAAAGCTCACTTAAGGCCAAGCAGTGACAAGACTCCCTATGAACTGTGGCATGGAAAGCCAGCTTCAATCAAACATTTCAGAATCTTTGGAAGAAAATGTTACATAAAGAATAATGATGAAAATCTTGGAAAATTTGATGCAAGATCAGATGAAGGGATCTTTCTAGGATATGCTTCCAAAAGTAAAGGGTATAGGTGCTACAACAAGACTCTTTTGAAAATAGAAGAAAGTATTGATGTGAGATTTGATGAAGAACTTCCAAACAATACATGAGATACAGACTGCTGCAGTCCATCAAACAACCATGAAGAAGAAAACCAAGATGATGAGGAAACAAGTAAGACAACAGAAGATACAGAGCTGAGTTCTAAAGCTCCCTCAAGATATACTCAGAAGAACCATCCTAAAGATCAGATCATTAGAGACAAGAGAGTAGGGGTCCAAAAAAGAAGGCAGCTAATAGAACAAACTGAAGAGGTATACATAGCCATGTTGTCACAAATAGAGCCAAAGAAATTTGAAGAAGCTAGCCAGGACAAGTCTTGGGTAAAAGAAATGAATGAGGAATTGGACCAAATTGAAAAGAAAAATACCTGGGAACTAGTTCCTAGACCAATTGAGAAAAATATCATTGGTTAAAAATGGGTATTCAAAAACAAAATGAATGAGCAAGGACAAGTAATCAGGAATAAAGCCAGACTAGTCTGCAAAGGATATTCACAAGTCGAAGGACTTGATTACGATGAAACATTTTCCCCTGTAGCCAGAATGGAAGCTATCAGAATGTTCCTGGAATTTCTATGCTACTAAGACTTCAAGGTATATCAAATGGATGTAAAATCTGCTTTTCTTAATGGAGATCTAGAAGAAGAAGTCTACATGGAACAACCAGAAGGCTTCTCATTGACAAACAAAGAAGACTATGTGTGCAGACTGAAGAAGGCTCTATATGGACTGAAACAAGCTCCTCGTGCTTGGTACTCAAGACTGGATAAATATTTGCAAAAAAAAAGGCTTTAAGAGAGGTGGAGTAGACAACAATCTGTACATAAAAGCCCATGAAAATGAACTCCTGATTGTTGTAGTATATGTTGATGACATTATGTTTGGAAGCAACAGAGAAGAACTAGAAAAAGGGTTTGCTGATGAGATGAAAACAGATTTTGAGATGTCTATGATTGGAGAGCTCAGTTTCTACTTAGGACTTCAAATTCAGCAAAAGAACACAGGTTCATTCATCTCACAGGAAAAATACTTGAAAGAAATGTTGAAAAAGTTAAAAATGGAGGACTGCAAACCTGTGTCAACTCCCATGATCACGGGATGCAAGTTGTGTGTTGATGATGGATCTGTTGATATAGATAAAAAACTCTACAGATCCATGATAGGAAGTCTGTTGTATCTGACTGCATCAAGACTAGACATCATGCTAGCAGTAGGACTAGTGGCTAGATATCAAGCAGCACCTAAACAAAACCATTTTCTGGCAGTCAAAAGAATATTTATATATCTACAAGGAACAGTACAGTATGGACTTTGGTATCCTAAAAGAAAAAGCTTCACCTTGACAGCCTACATAGATGCAGATTGGGCCAGCTGTATGGATGACAGGAAAAGCACAGGTGGAGGTGCTTTCTATCTAGGAGAAAGTCTGGTGGCATGGTTAAGCAAGAAACAAACATCTATCTCTCTGTCTATAACAAAAGCAGAATATATAGTAGCAGCAGCATGTTGTACACAAGTCATGTGGATGAAGCAGACTCTTCAAGACATGAAGGTAAGAATTAATGAACCTATCTCAATTAAATGTGATAATACAAGTGCTATAAGTATATCTAAAAATCTTGTGCTTCACTCAAAAACTAAACATATTCCAATCAAGTATCATTTTCTCCGAGAACAAGTGGCTCAGAAGATAGTAAAACTGGAGTATGTACCAACAAAAGAACAGACAGCAGATATATTTACCAAACCACTTGCTAGAGAGCCATTTGAATATTTGAGAAACAGACTAGGGGTAGTATCTGTAGATGCTACTCTCTAATATGAAGAGAAAGCACAGTTTCAGGGGGAGAACAGAAATGAAAATATCATTCCAGGGGGAGATCAGCCAACAAGGGAAGCATGAAAACAGGTCCTCGGGATCAAAGGGATTATGGCAATAATACAGTCAACATAAAAGAATCAATAAAAAGGAAAAAGGGTCAGTGGTGCAGAAGAATAATGGTGAAACTGACGTGAACTGAACACGGAACAATAGTAAACTCAACGTGTATCAAATCCAAAGTTTGGAGCAGCAGCGTACGAAGTCAGGAAATTTAACCCGAAAATGCATGAAATGTTGAAAAAGGATAAAAACACAGCATCAGAGAATAGAAGCTTCACTAAAAATTTGAACCCCTTGCCATTGATGTCAAAGGGGGAGGAAGAGAAAGCAATAGTAAGAAGAGCAAGCAACATGAGAAAGGATCCTATCAGGAAAACAGAGGAAGTGTATTGCCATCAATGCCAAAGGGGGAGACTGTTGGAAATGTTGTCATTGATGGCAAAGGAGGAAGCAAAGAAGAAAACGGAGGAAGCGAATATAGAGGAGACGGGTAGAGACAGAGGAAGCGAATATAGAGGCAAAGTCGTTATCACAGCAGGAAATACAGAGGCAGAGTGACAGAAGCAGCAGAGGCAGAGACACAGCCGTTATTCCGAGAATCGCTACCTCAGCTGGAGGATATATATAAAATTCCGAGAATCACCCAAGCTGGCGGATATATATATATGTACCTTAATTCCAAGAATTACCCAGTCGAGCGTTATATATATATATATATATATAAATAAATTCCGAGAATCACCTACCCCACTGGAAGATACGTTATAGATTGGAGCGGCAATGTAATGCATATATATATAAATCTCATTCCGGGAATCGTATACTCCAGCGGCAAAGTATATATTGCGCTTTATATACAAAGGACTATAGCATATATATATATATATAGCCATATGTAGCGCGAGATTCAAAAAAACCAAAGTACCATAAGGTGGAACCTGATGCGTCGAGGAAGAAGTGGAACCATGACTGAGAGGAACAGTAATGGCAGTTTCGAGCTGAATGGTGGTTTTTATCGCACCACTTTTGCGGGTTGAGCGGTATTCAAGAGGTTAGCTTCGATTCCATAGAACGGGCGACACGCGTCCCTGTACGACTCCACAAAACCGCTTGTCACTGCACGCCATCGTGCGTTATTGTTCGGCTCAGGATGCCCAGCGATATTGTTGAACGTCGTTGATCTGGGAAGGGGTCATCGGACGACGGTCACTTGCTATAGATGCACGAAGGTTACCCAAGGCACAGTGCGCCATCGTGCGTTATGGTCCGTGCAAGTTGCCCGAGCGGTATCCGTTGGATCATCAGAAGCCGTGCAATGTGATGTCCACCGTTGGATGTGGTAGATCATTAACGCTGGGGCCTAGTCCAAATCAAAACTATCGCAATATCACAAATATCGCAACTATCGCAATATCGCAAATATCGCAACTATCACAATATCGCAATATCGCAATATCGCAGTTGGTTGAAACTGCACAGCAACTATCGAAAATAGAAGTTTTCGATTGCGATTAATCGCATTGCATCGGAGAAGGATTCATCGCATCACATCAAATCGGAGGCAGCTCATCGCATCGACAGACAAACAAAGATCGGAAAGTGGGCCCAAAAGGTTGTTTCCTATGTTAAATGGGTCTATTATTAAATCGCTGAAAGTTACATAAGAAAGGGTTCATATACATAAAAGTGCGAAGAAAGGTGTTATAAACGCCAAGAGTTGTTTTATGTAACGGTTGTGATTGTATTGAAATATGCCACATGGTCTGTGGACCCACGGGCCTCGGCTTAAGGTGGAGGGCGATTATTAATATACAACGATTGCTGTGGTGTATGTATGTTCCGCTTGCGAAACTCGCCACATCAACAAGACACTTGCTGTGTGTAAAGGGTTGGAATTTGCCCAGATTTAATGCCAGCTGTTACATATTTATATAAAATGCACTGATATAAAAATCACAGTTACACGTATGCAACAGTTACACTACAGCAGAGGATAGAAGAGAAAACATAGCTGAAAAGAGATAAAACACAGTCACAGAAAAGACAAACACAGTCAAAGAAAAGCCAAAAGGCTAAATGAGTTGAGCTGGAATTCTGATTGTAATTTGAATGTAAATGTTTTTAATTGATTTTTTATTGTTTGTGATGCATTGGCAAGTTTCCTGAGGAAAACAAAGCTCTCACTGTAATATTGAAATTAATGCATGTTGGTATATTTTCTGAATGAGCAAGTCAAAGAAATGAAAAGGCAGAAAGCGAAGAGGTATGGCTGTCCATTCCAAATTCATTGAGGAATGCTAACAGTCACAAGAAAATCCTTATAAATAATATCATCTTGATATGAAAAAAAAATAAAGGAAGAAGAGGTTAGAGAGAGAAAATATAGAGAAGGCAGAGTATAGAAGTGTAAGGTAGAGAAGATTAAGAAAAGAAGAACAAAAAGAGAAGTTATAGAACAGAGCTGATATCTGAGGTAAATTAGCAAACATTCAGTTTGATAAATTGAGGAAGTTGGAGCTTCCCTATCACGTTGCATCTTGATAGCTGTCAGTTGTAGCTGACTGAGGTTGGAGCCTCTTGTAGGTTGGTGCCTGCAGAAAATTGAAGGGAGTTGGTGCTTCCTTGCAAGTTTTAGCTTGCAGAATTGAGGTAGGAGCCTCCTGTAGGTTGGTGCCTACAGAAAAACAGTGGTGAGAGGGAGTTGGAGCTTGCCTTTGCATCACAACAATAATAAGATGTGGTTTTCTCCCTTTATGGGTTTCCACTTATATCTGGTGTTTTTGTGCATGATGTTTATGTGTTGATCTGATTTCTATCATATGCTTAATACCTGCTGCTCTCATATTAAGTCTGCTGTTATATTATATTAATACTTGCTGCTCACTTTCTAAGATTACTCACATATTAAGTTGGATATGAAATGAAGGTGTACATAAGGTTTAATAAAAAATTTAGAAGATCATGAATGTGTTAAACTGATTCACCCCCCCCCCCTCTCAGTTTAACTAAGGGTTCAGCAAAGGGGCCATAACTTCTTCGCCAAAGCTAAAATGCCAAACAACAAGGAAGAAAACCAAGAAAAACTCAAAATTGCCGAAAGAGGGCACCTGGTGAGAAAAAGTGGAAAGGAAACCTCTAGGCTTGGAATTTTGGCCTGAGCTTTTACACATGTTTCTAAAAACCCTTAAGGGGTTTGCTCACCAAAATTGAGCAAATTTTGACATGTTCTTGTTTTTTGACATTTTTGGGCCTAATTACATAAAATCATGGGCGCCACCATTTTTGTTTGGAGCATCCTCAGCTTTTGAGAGTGGTATCATTGGATGCATTAAATTTAGGGGCATCTACTCATAAAATTTCAGACCAATTGAAGATGTTTTTGATCCCCCAAAGAGGAAACAAACACTCACTTTTTTGACACTCTGCCTCACATATCAGCAAGGGCTAATTTCTGGGTTTTTTCACTCAGGTCAATTTTTCATAGAATTCCAGTGATCATTTTGGGGAAAAAAAGTGTTTTCAGAAACTATACATCTAGGGCTTTCCAACGAGCCATCATAGGCCTCATTTCAACATCAGGAGGTCCTTCAAATGTTTCCCAAAAGACAGGGAATTTTCTGCTGCTATATTTCTGAAGCATTTTGGTGAAAAATGCAGCTTTCTGAAGTGGCTTTTCCAAATGTGCGTTTAGCCTTTTTTGGCCATTGTCAGTTGGGAAAAGTCAATTTAATTTCCTTTTTTAGCATTTTGAAGGTATTTTCATAGATATTTTGTGCCTTGGGCTTTGCAAAGCCTCAAGGACAAAATCAGATATTTGTAATGGGCCAATGGGCTTGCGAGTTACCCTAGGAGGTTTTCCTTCTCTTTGGCCTATTTATTCCAAGAGATTTCATTGTAAACAAAGCTGAACTTGATGATATAGAGAAATACATGATATTACAAGCTTTGAAGAAACACTTTGTCTCATGATGTGGATGATTTCTTGTTTGTCTTGAACGGTGGAAGATGACTGTTTGTTGGATTCTTTGGCTTGGTAAATGGTACAGTGTTCCTATCTGTATGTTTTCCTTAGTTTATCATACATGTTTCCATGTTTCTTTCTTGTTGTAGGTCAATAAAGAATAGATTTGAGACATGCCCATGGAGGCACCTCAGGTTTCCTGATTTTATTACAGCTTCTATGTTTTTCTTCCTTCTTAGTCATATCAAAGAATTCTTAATTTCTCTTTGATCACTGAAGAACTTGTTGCTTGTTTCATTTATGGTTGTTATGCATGCTAATTATGATTCACGGTACGCCCTGCTTACTCATGGCTAGTCAAAGCTCCATCTCTGAAAACTCTCTTTGAATTATTGATTGTCTTAGTTTGAACCAAGGAGGTCTTGTTTCGATCTTGCGCTTTGCCTAAAAATTTTGCATTTAGTTTTCAAATTTCCCAATAGCTCAAAATATGATGTGTAGGAGTTCCCTCTTCGTAAATTGAGTTGTTTGTCCATCTTATTTGTTTTCCAAAAAATCTGAAGGTGATTTCCCAAAGTTGGAGGGTCTTATACTTCCATGCATCACTGGAATGTTTATTTTATGCATTTATTAGTTTAAGTTTCATTCATAGAGACTAATGGTTAGCCATAACTTATGAATGCTTGCTGATTAACTATTCATGTTTAAAATATCTTTGTATTTCACAAACTTGTTTCCATCCCATTTCATTCCACCTAAAATAATCCATTTTACCTCGACCAAATCGGCCCTGCGATATACCTTCTCCACCCTTTGAGGCAGTCTTGACCTTATTGACCCCATAGCCCAATTGATCTGATATCTTGTTATTTATTTATCTTTTGATCAGTTCTTCCCTCAAAAACCTAAAACAAAGCAAAACACACTTAACAACTAGCCTAAATCCAAAAACGTAGAAAGCAAACAAGTTTACATCCTTTTCACAAATAGAGAGAGCCCTCTCTGAGTCCAGGAAGGCTAGGTCCTTGGGCTCCAAAGTTGGTTTGATGTTACCCTGTCATTTGACTTGCCAATCTGCCAAATCACGGGACCCTAACATAATGGCGATCACGGTGGGACTCTGAGTGACAAACAAACTTAGATTCCCTAAACCTTCAGAGACCTTTGCGAATACTATCTTGTGGACTTATCCCACCTTCACTAACATAGTGGTGATCACGGTGGGACTCTGAGTGATAAACAAACTTAGATTCCCTAAACCTTCAGAGACCTTTGAGAATACTATCTTGTGGACTTATCCCACTGCTCACTAATATAATGGCGATCACGATGGGACCTTATGAGTTAGTGAAAATCTAATTATACCTTAGGACTTCAGAATCCCTCAACCTAGAAGTTTTATCAAAGAGTAGAATCTAGTTGTCTCACCATCCTAGTAAAATGATGACCCAGCTATAGGATACTCTTACAAACCTTAGGGCTACAAAAAACTCAGAAAATCCCAAAACATCCTTAGATTGGCTTTTTATCAATATTTGTGGTGGACCATACACATCTCTCTAAAAAAATTGAAAACATCCACCTGGCAACTCCACTAGCCTCCAGTAGGCCTATTACTCCACTAGTCCTTATAAACTCTCCTGGAATGCATTGAGAAATCCCAATCATGCTGATGGTGGACAGCAAAGTTCAAATATTTCACCTGGCGACTCGACAACCCTTAATAGACGAAAAGACTCCACTGGTAGAGAACTTTAGACTGGTTGAAAGGACACAGTAACTCTTTCTAGTAAACCAAGATGGATCCAAGCGAGAACACAATAGAAAAGTTGGAAAAATTGGTATATATGTTCACCAAACTAATACCTCTACTTTACAGGAAAAGAGAAAGACACAAAGTTAAGGTTAAAACTACTTATTCAAACCAACCTACACTTCTTCCTCGGGATGAACATACTCAACTATTACAAGACAAGAGTAACATAAAAAATGTGCCTAATGAGAAAGTTGCAAATGTAGAAATTTGAATAACTGTTAAATTATTCACCCAGATTATCCTGATCACACACTATTTGAGCTTCATGCATAATACATAACCTCTTCTACTATTTATTATTAATTGCGGAAATATAAACAATCGCATGCGCACATTAAAACCATAAACAATCACACATATAAACACAGTATTTATGGGAAAGCTTAAAGCTGAAAACCCCCAAATATCTATATATTATAATGATAGATATCATGTAGCAATCATTGTACAAACTCCTCACAAGCTCTTAGTACAATCTCCAATTGTTACACACTACACAAGCTCAGATCTAGCAAAACACATGCTCCAATCAGCTCCACCTGTTGGCCTGCCTCTACTGCGCAATCCAAGATGAATAATAGCTTTGACTGAGTTCGAATCCACTTGGTATGCACTGCGCAATCCTCATTGGAATCTCCATCAATGTGTGGTGCAAACTCATGCACCAGTATAGTCACAACTGATAGTCACACTGCTCTTTCACCTATCTCTCCACTGGTCTCCACTGAAACTGTCCATGCACTGAAGTTAACTGATGTATTCTTTAGTTTATTAATGAGTTTATAATTAGTGAATTAATTAATAATTAATTCACACCACTCTCACTAGTGTATCGATCAGTTAGACTAGATACAACTAGCTCAACTATGTTTAATTCAGTTAAACTGAATACAACTCCACTAACTTCCTCAATAACTCCACCAAACTCTGTCACATGAGTTCTAACTGAAGTCTCCATGCAATAGCTCCACTTAACCCTCGGGAATAGCATAATTCCTTTTGTCAGCCCCTGTGCCACATCTGTGCACTTAACTGAAGTGCTCCAAGAGAATAAGATAATGTTTATAGTCCAAATATTATTAAGAGCTAATAATATTCGACATATCTATTTTTAGACTGGCAATCTAAAAATAGATTCCGCCCAATATGTCTAAAAATAGAAGTCCATCTATTTTTTCGAACTTGACCAACCATCCACAAATAGCATCCTGCAACTCATAGAACATGATCCATATGTCTAAAAATAGACATAGTCTAAAAATAGACTTTGCGCCAAAAATAGCATGTGGGCCCACTTAGTGAAGGCGACTTCTTTTCACTAAGCTCATCATCTTGTTGCAATATCAACACTCCCTCTCAACAAGATATGGATTATCTGCAACCCCTATCCTGCCTCTGTGGTATTCAAATTTTCTTCTGGTGAGTGCCTTCGTCAAGATATCAGCATCCTCATCCTCCGTAGGAATGTATGAAAGTAACATGATCTTCCACTTCACACAATATATGATATGATGATACCAGATGTCAATGTGTTTATATCTATCATGAAATACTGGATTAACCAAGAGTTTGATGCAACTCTGATTATCACAATAAATCACAGTAGGATCCAAGTGTGAACCAAACAACCCGACCAGGATCTTCCTCATCCATATAGCCTACATGCAGCTTCCAAAACTGTTGCCATATACTCGGCCTGTTGAACTAAGTGCAGATCTCGAATACTGTTTGTGCCAAAGAAACTTATGTTGACGGAGTATACTAAAAATCCCTCCGGATATTGCTCTTTACGACCGTTGGTGCTGCAATGCGCGCATCAGTGAAGCCACACGGCTTCACTCATCGATTGTGTACCACAATCCATATCCGTGTCACCCCTCACAGAGATATCTCAATACATGCTTCTTTCAAGAGCTTGGTAGGCTTAACCATAGCTTTTGAAAGCTGGTTAACAGCATAGCATATGTCAGGTCGTGTATTGACCAGATACATAAGCGACCCCACCAACTGTCGATAAACAGTGGCATCCACTACCTCCGCTGAAGTAGCATCCTCCTTCCTCCAACCACCAGGAAGAGGAGTATCAACAGGCTTGCAGCCATGCATGTTGAACTTCTCCAGTATCTCCCGGGCATACTTACCCTGAGAAACAAACAGTCCACCACTGCGCTGCCAAATTTCCAATCCCAGGAAATAATGAAGGAGGCCCAAGTCCTTCATCTCAAACTCTTTGCAAGATCCTCCTTGCATGAGAGTATCAACAGCTCATCACCTGTCAAAATCAAATCATCTACATAAAGTACAATGATCAGCAACTTACCCTCCACCACAATCTAGTATAGGTTAGGATCCACCTCACTCTTGGAGAATCAGAATAAAATTGGCTACTGTCTGTCAGTGTGTACCAAACAGGTGCTTGTTCCTTATAGCAACTCTCTTGAGCACACTGCATAAAGCCTCTGCGAAGATCTCGAAACCTTCGGGCTACTCTATGTACACCTCCTTCTCAATCACCCCATTGAGGAACACAATCTTCACATCCATCTGATGAATGTGCCACCCCATCTGCACTGAGTGAGCAAGAATCGTCCGTATGGAAGAATACCTTGCGACAGGTGCAAAGGTTTCCTCATAATCGATCCCCTCAATCTGTGAGAAGCCTCGGGCAACAAATCTTGCCTTGTACTTCTCCACACTCCCGTCAGCTCCTTGCTTCACTTTTTAGATCCATCTCGAAGCCACTGATTTCCCTTCCGGCCTTGGGACAATCTCCCATGCACTATTTCTGACAATCGAATCATACTCTTCCACCATGGCATCTACCCATGTAGGATCCTCCACAGCTTCCTCGAAAGAGGATGGCTCTGTCATGATACACTTGCTTATTAGAGCCATGTATCCAGTGTACCGATCAGGTGACTTCTCTGTCTGCACTGTGATGTAGGTGCTCCTACAATCCTCTCTGCATCTTGAGCCAGTCACTCAACTTTTGTAGTGTGCTTCCGCCCTCTGATGGTTGGCGCTGCATGAGTGGTCTCTTCCACTCCATGAACCTCATCTTGTAATCCCTACGAGGCTGTCTTAGAATTCATGGCTCATCTTACGCATGCAAGTGTGACCCTCTCAAGTGAACATACCATTTTCTCCTCACGGAATTTGATATCCCGTCGCACAACAGTCTTGCGACTGTTTGGCAAATACACACGATAGTTGTGGGGCGTATCAGTGTACCCCACAAATATCCCAACCTATGCGGTCGGCTCCAGCTTCTTCCTGGCATCCTTCGTCACATGAATGTAAACAGGTGAACCAAAAATCCTCAAATGGGAAATATCGGGCCTCTTACTAGAAAACGCCTCCTCGGGTGTACTCATGCCAAGTATCCTGTGAGGACAACGGTTACTTTATATCTTTGGGATGCATCCACCACAAGTGAATGGGTAGGCACGATCTCATGCAACATCACCGTGTATGTACCCACGATCGTTGTCTGAACATAAGCTCGGCAACCAGTTCTGCGTGGGTTGCTGAGGTCTTGTAGACTCTCTTCAGATGCTCTGCTGCACAAAGTGGGGTCTTCCCCACAGGAGGATGAATTCACCACCATTATTTCTCCTAAGAGCCTTCATCTGCTTCCCCGATTCTTTCTCAACCAGTGCCTTGAACTCACAGAACTTTGAGTATGTCTTGCTCTTCTTCTCCATGAAGAAGATCCAGCACTTCCGAAAAAAATCGTCAACAAAGATCACATAGTACCTGTTCTTTGTTGTCGAAGCTACTGAGAAAGGTCCACACACATCTGTGTGAATTCTCTCAAGGATCGTCGTGGCGTGACTATCCTTCTTGTGAAAGGTGGATTTCACAAATTTTCCCAAGGTACATCCCTTGCACTGATCTAACTACGCAAGATTAACCTTAGGAAGCCCAGCAGAAATCTGCTGCAGTATCTTCAAGCTCCATGGTGAAGGTGGCCCAATCTCCGGTGCCACAACTCACCATCATCCCGGCTCACCACTCCTTCTGCCTTTCCTACCATTTCTGCGCAGCCATCTACCTGCAATTGATAAAGGTTCTTAACTTGAACCCCTATCCTCCGGGTCTCACCAGTTGCCTTACTGTGCAGGAAAGCCTTCCCCTCGATAAAGACAACATCATATCCCTTGTCTTCTAACATCGCCATATAGATAAGATTCTTCTTCAATCCTGGAACATGCATCACTTTCTTCAATACGAAGGGTTTAACAGACTCCCTCTCAAAGGAAATGGTAGCGATACCGGTCGCACTGTATCTACCATCATCACCCATCTCGATGTGCACTCCAAGATCTTTCTCATCCAGATCAGAAAACAAATCTCGATCTCCTGTCATGTGAAAAGACGCACCACTATCTAGAAACCATACTGAACCCATCACACTTGATACCAAGCATACGATGAGAAAAAAATCCAGCTCAAAATACGAGGCTAAGGCCTCTCCAGCTGCAGATCTAGAAGCCTACTTATTTTTCTTCTTCTGCAGACAATTTGTGGCATAATGTCTGTGTTGGTGACAGTGAAAGCACTTCACCTTGGATATGTCCTGCTTCTTGCCTTTCGCACCGGAATGAGAAGCCTTTTTTCTCTTCCCCTTCTTTTCTTTGGTAGCCAAAGCGCAATTCTCTTCATCAGAGTACTTTGATGAAGATCCATCCCTGGTACTTTGCCTTATCTCCTCTTGCACAAGATCCGACCAAAGTCGCTCCCATCCTGGAAATTTCTCCCGACCATTGACAGAGTCCTGGTAGGAATGCCAACTCTTAGGAAGCCCAAGGAGAGCCAATCTCACCAAGTCCTCATCATCAACAGTCACCCCCACACTTCCCAGCTCATCCCTGCATTGGGTGAACTTCGTGAGGTACTGGGGCATACTATCGCCTTTCTCCATATTTATGTTTCTGAGTTTATCCTTAAGTGCCAACTTCCTCTAGTCGCTCTTGCTTTGGAATAAATCTGTCAAGGCTTTCCACATCAAGAATGGAGAAGCCTTACCATGAAGGCTGGACACTATGTGATCCTTCACGCCCTCCAACAGAATCCTTCGACACTTTGTTGTCTTATTTTTCCATGCGTCAAGTACGGCAGCATCTGTAGAAGTAGGCTTTGGGACTTCAGCATCTATTGTTTCAGGGAATTAACACCCTAGAGGTTGGTTGGGATACAACCTCCACAGAGCCGGGGCATGCTACTTATCAGAGACTCACACAACCATGCACGTTCTGAAAAACTAAATAGAGCAGAACGAGAGGGTTACCCGTAGGTCCTACGGTTGAAGTAGATCCAGTTGGGGTCCAAACCCCCAGCAACCGTCCTTCCTTCTTAACCTGAAAAACAAGAAGAAACCAACACAAAGGACAGGTTGTACAGTATATATCTACTCTAAATGTCAGTGAGATTCATATAAAACATTAAATAAATCATAATGAATGCTTGTATAACAAATATTCTCATACATATAAGCATACACTAACACGTTTATTTCTCTGAGAAATGGATGGTACTTCACAGAGGATGAAATAGCAGCACGACAAAAGCAATAAAGTGGAGAGATCACTCGATCCTTCCAAGGCCTTCGCACCGTCTCCCGATCCGTCCAACCCTTGCCTCGCTAAGACCTTCCGCTAAGACTCCTTCCAAATCGGTGCATACGAGATAACATATAAAGGGATGTATCTCAAGGAAACAAGGTTTCCTACAATGAACCGGGAAAGTGCAGAGGCACGTGGAATCAGACTTGGATAGGGAATACCAATGTAGTATAATATCAATAATTCTCTCTCTCCCTTAGGCCATACACATGAGGGCTTTTTATAGTCCTTCCAAGTAGTTTCAGAAGTTGGAAACATTTGGCCACGGGCAGGGGTGGTTGAACTACCTGAGTAACCATCAAACCCGCGCAAAATTAGGGAGTTTTTATATATTTTTTAATCATTTTAATGGCATACGCAGAAAAGTCTAGCTGGACTCGCGTATACACGTGGAAAATCACGGGCATAGTCGCGTATGAGGAATTTCACACTGTTTTTAAGTGAATTTGTCAAAGTCTATAGGAATGGGTGCCCAAAAGCCATGAAGCAATCATGAATCATGTCAAAGTGAGAAATGATGCTATAACACTCCCTCAGGCCATACACATGAGGGCTTTTATAGTCCCTCCAAGTAGTTTCCGGGCATTGGAAACAAGGCACATTTGGTCATGGTTGAACCACTCAGTAACCATCAACCCGCCGCGTAAAAAATTAGGGATTTTTATATATTTTTTAATCATTTTAATGGCATACGAGGAAAAGTCTAGCTGGACTCGCGTATACACGCGGAAAATTATGGGCATAGTCGCGTATGGGGGATTTTACACTGTTTTTAAGTGAATTTGTCCAAGTCTGTAGGAATGGGTGCCCAAAAGCCATGAAGCAATCATGAATCATGTCAAGGTGAGAAATGATGCTATAACATCTATGAACTCCTTCAACCCATTTTCATCTAGCACCACCTCCATCCTGTCCTTCCATGCAATATAATTCAAGATTCCCTCAAGGGCATACTCCAATCGCAATCCGTTGAAAGACATCTCAACTTCGACACCAAAAAAACACTACTGCAAATTTGAATTCCACCAGCTCAAAACTCAACCGCTTCAATGTTTTGCAATTGCTCCAATGATCAATATCGCTTTGATACCATAAATAAATTTGAATAATTGTTAAATTATTCACCGAGATTATCTTGATCACACACTATTTGAGCTTCATGCATAATACATAACCTCTTCTACTATTGATCATTAATTGCGGAAATATAAACAATCACATGCGCACATTAAAACCATAAACAATCACACATATAAACACAGTATTTATGGGAAAGCTTAAAGCTGAAAACCCCCAACTATCTGTATATTATAATGATATATATCATGTAACAATCATTGTACAAACTCCTCACAAGCTCTCAGTACAATCTCCAATTGTTACACACTACACAAGCTCAGATCTAGCAAAACACATGCTCCAATTTGCTCCACCTGTTGGCCTGCCTCTACTACGCAATCCAAGATAATAAATGGCTCTGACTGAGTTCGAATCCACCTGGTATGCACTGCGCAATCCTCATTGGAATCTCCATCAATGTGTGGTGCAAACTCATGCACCAGTATAGTCACAACTGATAGTCACACTGCTCTTTCACCTACCTCTTCACTGGTCTCCACTGAAGTTAACTGATGTATTATTTAGTTGATTTATGAGTTAATAATTAGTGAATTAGTTAATAATTAATTCACACCACTCTCACTAGTGTATCAATCAGTTAGACTAGATACAACTAGCTCAACTATGTTTAACTGAGTTAAACTGAATACAACTCCACTAACTTCCTCAATCAACTCCACCAAACTCCGTCACATGAGTTCTAACTGAAGTCTCCATGCAATAGCTCCACTTAACCCTCAGGAATAGTGTAATTCCTTCTGTCAGCTCCTGTGCCACATCTGTGCACTTAACTGAAGTGCTCCAAGAGAATAAGATAATGTTTACAGTCCAAATATTATTAAGAGCTAATAATAATTGACATATCTAGTTTAGACCGGCAATCTAAAAATAGATTCTGCCCAATATGTATAAAAATATAAATCCATCTATTTTTCCAACTTGACCAACCATCCACAAATAGCATCCTGCAACTCATAGAACATGATCCATATGTCTAAAAATAGACATAGCCTAAAAATAGACTTTGCGCCAAAAATAGCCTGTGGGCCCACTTAGTGAAGGTGACTTCTTTTCACTAAGCTCATCATCTTGTTGAAATCTCAACAGAAAATAAAAACATAGAGGAATGCTCTAAAGAAACTATCAGCCATCTTGAAATCACAGATTCTGAAATGGAAGAAGAATCAAAACCTTTAGATTCTCTACCCTTATGCTGTAATTCATTCCAGATTGTAGAAATTTGATAACTGATATTTTATACACCGATATTCTCCTGATCACACACTATTTTAACTTCATGTACAATATAGAATCTCTTCTACCATTGATCATTAATTGCAGAAATAAAAACAATCGCATGTGCACATTAAAACCATAAACAATCACACATATGAACAAAGTATTTATGGGAAAGCTTAAAGCTGAAAACCCCCAACTATATGTATATTATATGTCATAGAGATCATGTAACAATCATTATACAAAGCTCCTCACAAATCTCTCATTACAATCTCCAATTGTTACACTAATCAAGCCCAATCTAGCAATTCACATGCTTCAATCTCTGTCACCTGATAGCCTGCCTCTACTGTGCAATCACTCTTGAAGAATGGCTCTGAATGAACTTGAATTTGTCCAACCTTTCTCACGCAATCCTCATTGGCATCTCCAATCACTGGTTGTTGCAAATCATGCAACACTATAGTCACAACTGATATTCACACTGCTCTTTCACCTACCTCTTCATTGGTCTCCACTGAAACTGTCCATGCACTGTAGTTAACTGATGTATTCTTTAGTTGATTAATGATTTAATAATTAGTGAATTAATTAATAATTAATTCACACCACTCTTACTAGTGTATCAATCAGTTAGACTAGATACAACTAGCTCAACTATGTTTGACTCAGTTAAACTGAACACAACTCCACCAACTACCTCAATAACTCCAAAAAACTCTGTCACATGAGTTCTAACTAAAGTATCCATGAAATAGCTCCACTTAACCCTTAGGAATAGCGTAATTCCCTCTGTCATCTCCTGTGCCACATCTGTGCACTTAACTGAAGTGCTCAAAGAGAATAAGATAATGTTTATAGTCCAAATATTATTAAGAGATAATAATATTCGACATATCTATTTTTAGACTAGAAATCTAAAAATAGATTCCGCCCAATATGTCTAAAAATAGAATTCCGTCTATTTTTCCAACTTTACTAACCATCCACAAATAGCATCCTGCAACTCATAAAATATGATCGACATGTCTAAAAATAGACATAGTCTAAAAATAGACTTGCGCCAAAAATATCCTGCGGTCCCACTTAGTGAAGGTGACTTCTTTCCACTAAGCTCATCATCTTGTTGCAATCTCAACACAGATTTTGAAAGGAAATTTGCATCCTAAAGATCTTTTAACAGGAATTCAGGAAACCCCTGCTCAAGTTAACTCTCACATAAATCAAGAAGTGTTGATTGAAGATGAATTAAAATCTGAAATAGAAGACAAATCAAAACATGTAGGATCTCTACCTTTATGCTGGGAGTCATTTGAGTTCATACAAGAAAATTGGCCTCCTAAGAACCTATCAGAGGAAACTCCTGAATCCCATGTTTATTAGCCCAAACATCAAGAAGAGTTGATTGAGGATGAATTCAAATCTGAAATAGAAGATAAATCAAAACCTGCAGGATCTCTACCTTTATGCTGGTAGTCATTTGAATTCATACAAGAAAATTGGCCTCCTGAAAATCTATCAGAAGCAACTCATGAATTACATGCTAACTATCCTCAACATCACAAAGAATTGGTTGAAGATGAAAAAAATCAAGAAATGAAAGAGAACCCGCGGGATCTCTCTAAATCCATAGGTGATGATTCATCATCTCTCATAGGTGAAGCCCAAAAATACATTCATCCTCCAAATCAGCTTTCCCAAGAGAAAGAGGATTATTGTAGTTATATCCAAAGAGAGATAAAAATGCCTCCCTTTTTAACTGAAAAGGAGATAGATCAACTTATAAACGTGCAAACAGCCTCTAAAACTTCATATGAACAAATTTTTTTTTTTATCTTTCTCCTACTAATATTGCATACCATAAGTCAAAAAATAGATTTGTAAATCAATTTAAAGATAAAAAATCTAATATTCCAATATGCATGGCTGGTGACATTACTTACATTGATGATTATCCAAGGTTTGATCAATATATTGATGTTTATGATATCCAAGCAGAAGCTAACCTTGCAGAGCCATCAAAGGTTGATGTGTGGGATGCAGTTCACTATCATCAAATTGAAAGCATAAATTAGCCAAGACAGGTCACCTATGACACTGATAAGGAGAGCCTTGAGAGTTTAGAAGTAAGTGAAGAGTCTCTGAATCTTTTCTCTACTTCACTTCAGTCCATCAGAAATAACATTCACATAATTGGAAATCAGAAATATTTCAGCTTTGATGATGAGGTTGAGGAAGATGATGAGATTTTTGAGCAAGTTATCAATAAGAAGCCTTCTCCTGTAATGGTTTAGGAAATCATTTTGGACATGGAATCCTCCTTAACTATATATTTGCAGCCACCAAGTTCCATTGAGTTACAAATTGCAGATGAACAAATAGAGGTTGATAAACACATGAGAGTTGTCACACTATCATTTCAAGATGATTTACAACCAAAGTGTATCCCTACTCATCAACATGATGATATTCACACAGTTTTCAGTCCACTTAATCAGAACATATCAGCTTGGAAAGAAGACTACACTGAAATATATGATGAGTATGAAAGTTCAAGTGATCATGAGCAAGGGGAAGAGTTGCTTTACCAAGAGAGTCCAAAATATAGAAAAGTCGAAGAAAGAGTAGTCCTGAATGAAGCCTATATATCAAATCCTCTAGATCAGGTATTATTCCAAGATCCATTTGTTGTTTTCCTTGAGAAATCTGAAGGAGTAGTGTGTTCCACCCAGAACAGTCTGTTGCAAAGAGTGAAAAAAAATTTAGGCACTACTGTTCGAAAACAAGCAAAGTGGAAGTGGCCTTTTCATTTCTTCAGCACTCTAAATAAGTTGAAACTAAATCCCTCATGGAATCATCTGCTGGATTGGCTTTGTTGGAAAAGAGATTTTACTAAATGAATGTATATTGTGTATAGGTTAGATTAGGATAGATAGATAGGTGTGGAAAATAAGCTCAGCCTTGTGACCATCTTTTTAGTTCTAGATTGTTTGAAGAAATAAATCCAAAACAAAAAATACAAAAACAATTGAAAAGTAGAAAAGAGGGCAGTTTGAGAAACAACAGAAAGGCCCCATGTTCAAAAAATAGTCATTCTGAAAGTGTGCAAGTCTAAATTCCACTACTAGTGCTCAAAATTTATCTTGTTTAGTTATCTAGCCTAATCGTACTGGACATGTTTTAAATTTATTGCTGATAAGTTAGTGAAAGAAGTGATAGTCAAATTGTGTAAGATTTACTTGTCAAAGAAAGTAGATTAGGAAAAGATACTGGTTCCACACACTTAAAACAGAACCAAAGAGGAAAACAGGGATGAAAAAAAAACTATGTATCCTAGCCCTGATTTTTCTAAAATCTTGTTTTCATGCAAAATAATATTTTTGTGCAGCTTGTCTTTTATGCCACAAATACATGACACATCAGACTGTCTAATCCAGATTTGGTCATTTTTTAATTTCATGTTTTAGTATAGTGAATAAAATCCTGTCAAACAGCTTAATTTTGACAGTCGATCTAGCATAGGTAGAGAATCAAAGGAGTTCATCAGTTTAATCTGAACTCCCAGCGGATTTAAGTGTAGAATTAGATAGTGTCTTTTTCAAAAATATCATGTCAAAGGGTTGCTAGTCCAAATTCACCTAAAAGAAGAAAAAATGTTAGGGAATATAGTTGGGTAGGTAGATATGACTTTAATGCTAATCATGTTGTCAATTTTCAGAATTAGCATCAAGAAAGAAAGAAATTTGCACCAATGGATAAGGCACTGGTCTTGACAAGCTAGAGATCTGAAATTCTGGACACCTCCTGAAAAGGAGCTTCCCTCCCCAAATGGAGCCACTGTTAGTCATCAGTATTTTTCACCTGTTGTTGATGACTAGATTCCTTAGTTGAGTTTTCTAGAAGCTGATCTCCAAACTATCAACTCTGTCATCTAGAAAACACCCCAAAACAATTTTTTTCCTCCTACCCCTTCCTGTCAGCCTATGATGAGAAAAAACCTGTTTGTCAAGTCCTATCTGATTTCAGAAAAATAACCCTGTCCATAGTTGTCATAGCTAAAAGTTATCTACTGTCATTTACGCTTATTCCTCAAGCGATTCATTATCCAACTATTGACAAAGTGTCTTCAACCCTATTCCTGGTTATCTGTCACTTGAAAATCTAATCATACCAAAGAAAACACTCAGAATATGTTAAGATCGCCCCTAAGTTAGATAGTGGTGTGTTAGGGAGTCCTTTCCTTGGCAAAAACATCATGAGAAAAAAGCCTTTGTTCAGTACCAGTCAGCCCTGAATTAGTTCCTAAATTGCAAAATAAGTCTTGTCTCATCCATAGGTCGCACAACACTAAGAGGTTACTGTGTCTCATGTCAGAAGAAATTCACAAAGATTCAGATCATGAAAAAATAAGGTTGTTCACTATTTGATGAAATATGCTTTGCTCAGGCGCAGTCTCCTTAAGACACCAAGGAAGCTCTCCAAGTTTCAAAGTCATATGTTTTTACATCTCTGGAGGGGTGTGATTGCAATAATGATCAATGTGCAAAAGAGCAAGAGAACAAGGTCAAAAGGGTCCTTCATGATGAGTTAGTTTGCCATCAGTAAAACAAATGAAATACAGTAAGTGAAACGCTACTAATGGGTGTAGTCTGAAAGCCAGAGTTTCCTAAAGGAATAGAGAGCGGCCTCCAAGTCATATGAATGCAAAGGGCTGATGTTATGCTAATCAGCAGTGTTTTCAACATCTCCTCCAAAAGGAAATTTCAATCTGCTTCTGCAAACACAGTTAAAGGAAGTCAGACAACTATGTCTAGCAAGCAACTACTCTACATACACAAGTCATATGATTTCTGGTCTAAGGGTTCCCAAGGATCTTTTACAAAGAATACATATCTCAGAAGACATCTCATAGAGAAAATTATTGCCTATTTGACATGATACCAAGCAGAGACATATGATTTGAAGAAAGGTAATACATTTTTGAAATAGACGAAATGTCATATCTACAGTGAAAACCTCCTCCTTTAAAAGAGCAGATGGTTGAAAGCACAATGATAACCTCCTTCATTTAAAAGCAGAGGGTTAAGAGGTTTTAAGTAACTTTAGAAATTATAGGTCACCTCCTTCCCAAGAATGAAACAAAGGATGCATCAGCAGTGTTTCCAGTGGTGTTTAACTAAGTTATTTGTTTGAAAGACAAGGGTGAAAATCAGTGGAGCAAATGAAATTTTAGAGTTTGAAAGCCTATGTTTCATCATCAACTAAGCAGTAACATCATGATGTCAAAGGACCTCCACTGTTCTATTTATAAATATCTCCTTCAAACTAAATCTCAGGGTAAAATTTTGGCTAGAAGCAGCCTCATATGAAAGGCCAAAGAGAGTAGACCAAGTCTAATTTTTAAAAAACCAACTTCTGCATATGCATACAAAGAGACAGTAAGGATAAGAAAGAGACATAATTTTCAGAAGTTACATTAGTGGTTTTAGGGGTCACCTCCTTGATGAATAGCAGTGGGGAAAATCTTGTTTTAAAGGAGGCCTCCTTACTTCAAAAAACAATGGATATATGGTGTTTTCAAAAAGGCTGCCATAACATTGTTTCTATGAGTCTCTTTCAAATGATGGATCTTTATGGTGTTTTCAAAGTGATACAATATTGAAAGCAGTGATATCCCTAGAAAAATTAGACAATATTCTTGGAGAGCAGCTGTTGAAAGGTCTGGGAATGTGTCAGGGCTTCCACTTCAGTTTAGGTATCCTACTTCTTATATCAAAATGGAAGGATCTTATATATCCACAAGATTATCGCCCTAATGGTAAGGCCATTGACAAAGAGAGCGCTTCTTTCAATGCTACCTTTTGTGAGAAAAAATATGAAAGTGTTTTCCTTCACAGAGAAACAGAGGGTCAGCTCCCCAAGGATTTACACAGTTAGAAAAATCATTCAAAGATCCAAGGTGTGATAAGCCATGTTTCACTCACAATCAAAGGGCTCCTCCAATAAATGATAAGAAGCAGAGTTTTGAAGACCTAGGCAGTTTTTTAAACATAGGCCTCCTTCACAAATAAGTAGAGGGCCCACCATTGTTCGAAGATATTCAAGAAAAAACAAGTGAAGGAGGTCAAATCATGGATACAAACTTCTTCACTTCATGAAACAGTCAATTTACCTTGTGGTGATGCAAGAGGCTGCAAAGGTATTTTAGAGATAAACTCTTTTATAAACAATGGTCCAAGTCATAAGTTCAACACACCTTTCACTTCATATAAACAGTGTTTTTCCAGTAGTTTCAAAGGGAGAGGGCAGTGCTTTAAAATTCTCACAAGCTATAAAAAACCGAGGAAACAAGTTCATTTGTCTTTTTTCACATTTTTTGAAGGGAAGAAACGAAATCAAGTCACAAATTGAAGCGGGTTTTATGTGCGAAACGCCTGTTACAACGAGTGGCACGCCTGTAAGGAGGTTCTGTGCATTTTTATAAGGAGCGCGGCACACATGTGCCGGCACCCAAGGCCGACCCGACTGGCCTGTGCGCAGAACGTTTATGCGCTCAGAGCCCTCCAGATCAACCAAGTTTGAACGTGCTTTCTTTTCACACTACACCAACACTCATAGGGCCTCAAAAAACTTATGTTTTAAGGTATTTCTCATCTCTTATACAAGTTGTAGTTCCAGAGGAGGGTTTTATGATAAAATTCAAAGAGAAACAATGATAAAAGAAAGGCCTTGTTATTTTGAATAGCAGAAAGAAAAGTTGTTGGTTTTAAAGAGAAAACTTCCTTAATTCATCAAAACCAAAGAGACAGAGTTTGTATAGAGGGTTTTTCTAGTCAAAAGAAAAGATTTCTCCTTGGGTTGTTAGATAATGAGGGATTTGGGCAGTCTCCAATAGAAAACAAAATTTTGCAAAGATTTCCAGTTTAGTTGAAAGAGTCTTTCAAAAACAGTGATGTCAAATGGGTTGCAAAGGATAAAAAATAGAGATTGAAAGTGAATATATTGTGCGTCAAAATCAAAAGGCATTTGTCTCCAAAACCCACAAACAGACATTGTCAAAGACTTCTTTTCCCAAACACAAGTGCTAAAGGGGTGAAATGGTTCTCATTCAATTCCTACTTGTTTGATAAACTCAAAGAGAATCAGTAATCATTAAAGGAGGCAGAGTTTGTTTAAAAGGCCTATTACTCAGTAACCAGGAGACTATTTTATGTTTTTGAAAAACATTAATCATCAAAGAAGAACAGTTTGTTCAAAGGGAAAGCACAGTGTTTTCAAGAGTGTACTCTTTGCTTAGAGAGAAAGGAGGATAGTGACTAGAGGATAAAGAGTTTTGTCAGTTGAAAGAATTCGTTTAAAACATTGATTTCAGAGGGCACCATGTTATCATAACCACAGAAAAGAAGAGTTTTGTAAAGGTCTTTCAAATCAGTTTGGAGAGATATCCTAGTAGTGATTTCAAGGCACCATGTTAACTAAACCAAAGACAAGACAGTGATATCAAAAGGGCAGTGTTTGAGGGGAATAATTTGTGTATAAAAAACAAAAGAGATTTGTCTCCAAGAACCACAAGCAGATCTTGGCAAAGGCCTCCTAGCTCAAACACAATACTGAAGAGGTGACTTTGTTTTCATTCAACAAAATACTTGTTTTCTAAACTCAAAGAAGAATAGTGATTTGCAAAGAGGAAAAGGTGTGATTGAAGACTCATTTCAGTGATCACTTAATCAGTTTATCTTGGTAAGTCAAAGAAGAGAAATCTAAGCAAACTAGTGATGATGAGGAACAAGGAAAAGGGTCCAAACATGACAGTCATGAAGAAAGCAGTGACAAGGATAAACAAGACAACCCTCAAGCAAGCAATGATGAGGGCAAGATAACACAAAACATAGAGCATAAAGGGCATTCTCCAAAGTATGTGCTAGCTACCTCTCCAAGGCAAGGGGCCATAACTTCTTCACCAAATCTAAAATGCCAAACAACAAGGAAGAAAACCAAGAAAAACTCAAAATTGTCCAAAGAGGGCGCCCAGTGAGAAAAAATGGAAAGGACACCTCTAGGCTTGGAATTTTTGCCTGAGATTTTGTGCATGTTTCTAAAAACCCTCAAAGGGTTTTCTCACCAAAATTGAGAAAATTTTGACATGTTCTTTTTTTTGACATTTTTGGGCCTAATTACATAAAATCATGGGCGCCGCCATTTTTGTTTGGAGCATCCTAAGATTTTGAGATTGGTATCATTGGATGCATTAAATTTAGGGGCATCTACTCAGAAAATTTCAGACCAATTGAATAAGTTTTGATCCCCCAAAGAGGCAAAAAACACTCACTTTTTCGACACTCTGCCTCACATATCAGCAAGGGCTAATTTCTGGGTTTTTTTCACTCAGGTCAATTTTTCACAAACTTCCAGTGATCAGTTTGGGGAAACCAAATATTTTCTGAAACTAGACATCCTAGGATTTCCAACGAGCTGTCACAAGCCTCGTTTCGACATCAGGAGGTCCTTTAAAAGTTTCCCACAAGACAGGGAATTTTCTACTGCTATATTTCTGAAGCATTTTGGTGAAAAATGCAGTTTTCTAAAGTGGCTTTTCCAAATGTGCGTTTAGAATTTTTTGGCCATTGTCAGTTGGGAAAATTCAATTTAATTTCCTTTTTTAGCATTTTGAATATGTTTTCATAGATATTTTGTGCCTTGGGCTTTGCAAAGCCTCAAGGACAAAATCAGATATTTGTAATGGGCCAATGGGCTTACTAGTTGCTCTAGGAGGTTTTCCTTCTCTTTTGCCTATTTATTCCAAGATATTTCATTGTAAACAAGGCTGAACTTGATGATATAGAGAAATACATGATATTACAAGCTTTGAAGAAACACTTTGTCTCATGATGTGGATGATTTCTTGTTTGTCTTGGATGGTGGAAGAGGACTGTTTGTTGGATTCCTTAGCTTGGTAAATAGTGTAGTGTTCCTATCTGTATGTTTTCCTTAGTTTATCATACATGTTTCCATGTTTCTTGCTTGTTGTAGGTCAATAAAGAATAGATTTGAGACATGCCCATGGAGGCACCTCAAGTTTCTTGATTTTATTACAGCTTCTATGTTTTTCTTCCTTCTTAGTCATATCAAAGAATTCTTAACTGCTCTTTGATCATTGAAGAACTTGTTGCTTGTTTCATTTATGGTTGTTATGCATGCTAAGTATGATTCACAGTATGCCCTTCTTACTCATGGCTATTCAAAGCTCCATCTCTCAAAACTCTCTTTGAATTATTGATTGTCTTAGTTTGAACCAAGGAGGTCTTGTTTCGATCTTGCCCTTTGCCTAAAAACTTTGCATTCAATTTTAAAAGTTCCCAATAGGTAAAAATATGATGTGTAGGATTTCCCTCTTCATAAATTGAGTTGTTTTTTCATCTTATTTGTTTTCCCAAAAATCTGAAGGTGATTTCCCAAAGTTGGAGGGTCTTATACTTCCATGCATCACTGGAATGTTAATTTTATGCATTTATTAGTTTAAGTTTCATTCATATAGACCAATGGTTAGCCCTAACTTATGAATGCTTGATTATTAACTATTCATGTTTAAAATATCTTTGTATTTCACAAAATTAGTGTCCATCCCATTTCATTCCACCTAAAAGAATCCATTTTACCTCGACCAAATCGGCCCTGCAATATACCTTCTCCACCCTTTGAGGCAATCTCGACCTTATTGACCCCATAGCCCAGTTGATCTAATATCTTGTTATCTATTTATCTTTTGATCAGTTCTTCCCTCAAAAACCTAAAACAAACCAAAACACATTTAACAACTAGCCTAAAATTAGAAACATAGAAAGCAAACAAGTTTACATCCTTTGCACAAATAGAGAGAGCCCTCTCTGAGTCCAGGAAAGCTAGGTCCTTGGGCTCCAAATTTGGTTTGATGTTACCCTGTCATTTGGCTTGCCAATCTGCCAAATCATGGGACCCTAACATAATGGCAATCACGGTGGGACTCTGAGTGACAAACAAACTTAGATTCCCTAAACCTTTAGAGACCTTTGAGAATACTATCTTGTGGACTTATCCCACTGTTCACTAACATTATGGCAATCACGGCGGGACTCTGAATGATAAACAAACTTAGATTCCCTAAACCTTTAGAGACCTTTGAGAATACTATCTTGTGGACTTATCCCACCGCTCACTAACATAATGGCAATCACGGTGGGACCTTATGAGTTAGTGACAATCTAAGTATACCTTAGGACTTGAAATCACGGTGGGACCTTATGAGTTAGTGACAATCTAAGTTGCAAATAAAAACATAGAGGAATGCTCTAAAGAAACTATCAGCCATCTTGAAATCACAGATTCTGAAATGGAAGAAGAATCAAAACCTTTAGATTCTCTACCCTTATGCTTTAATTCATTCCAGATTTTGAAAGGAAATTTGCATCCTAAAGATCTCTTAAAAGGCATTCAAGAAACCCCTGCTCAAGTTAACTCTCACATAAATCAAGAAGAGTTGATTGAAGATGAATTCAAATCTGAAATAGAAGAAAAATCAAAACCTGTAGGATCTCTACCTTTATGCTGGGAGTCATTTGAGTTCATACAAGCAAATTGGCCTCCTAAGAATCTATCAGAGGAAACTCCTGAATCCCATGTTTATTATCCCAAACATCAAGAAGAGTTGATTGAGGATGAATTCAAATCTGAAATAGAAGATAAATCAAAACCTACAGGATCTCTACGTTTATGCTGGGAGTCATTTGAATTCATACAAGAAAATTGGCCTCCTGAAAATATATCAGAAGCAACTCATGAATTACATGCTAACTATCCTCAACATCACAAAGAATTGGTTGAATATGAAAACAATCAAGAATGAAAGAGAACCCGCAGGATATCTCTAAAGGCATAAGTGATGATTCATCATCTCTCATAGGTGAAGCCCAAAAATACATTCATCCTCCAAATCATCTTTCCCAAGAGAAAGAGGAATATTGTAGTTATATCCAAAGAGAGATAAAAACGCCTCCCTTTTTAACTGAAGAGGAGATAGATCAACTTATAAACATGCAGACAACCTCTAAAACTTCATATGAACAAAAATTTTCCTATCTTTCTCCTACTAATATTGCATACCATAAGTCAAAAAATAGATTTGTAAATCAATTTAAAGATAAACAATCAGATAGTCCAATATGCATGGTTGGTGACATTACTTACATTGATGATTCTCCAAGGTTTGATCAATATATTGATGATTATGATATCCAAGCAGAAGCTAACCTTGCAGATCCATCAAAGGTTGGGGTGTGGGATGAAGTTCACTGTCATCATATTGAAAGCATCAATCAGCCAAGACAGGTCACCTTTGACACTAATAATGAGAGCCTTGAGAGTTTAGAAGTAAGTGAAGAGTCTCTGACTCTTTGCTCTACTTCACTTCAGTCCATCAGAAATAACATTCACATAATTGGAAATCAGCAGTCTTTCAGCTTTGATGATGAGGTTGAGGAAGCTAATGAGATTCTTGAGCAAGTTATCAATAAGAAGCCTTCTCCTGTAATGGTTTAGGAAATCATTTTGGACATGGAATCCTCCTTAACTATATATTTGCAGCCACCAAGTTCCATTGAGTTACAAATTGCAGATGAAGAAATAGAGGTTGATAAACACATGAGAGTTGTCACACTATCATTTCAAGAGGATTTACTGCCAAAGTGTATCCCTACTCATCAACATGATGACCTTCACATAGTTTTCAGTCCACTTAATCAAAACACATCAGCTTGGAAAGAAGACTACACTACAATATATGATGAGTATGACAATTCAAGTGATCATGAGCAAGGGGAAGAGTTGATTTACCAAGAGAGTCCCAAATATAGCCAAGTGGAAGAAAGAGTAGTCCTGAATGAAGCCTATATATCAAATCCTCTAGATCAGGTATTATTGCAATATCCATTTGTTGTTTTCCTTGAGAAATCTGAAGGAGTAGTGTGTTCCGCCTAGAACAGTCTGTTGCAAAGAGTGAAAAAAATTTTAGGCACTACTGTTCGAAAACAAGCAAAGTAGAAGTGGCCTTTTCATTTCTTCAGCACTCTAAAAAATCTGAAACTAAATCCCTCATGGAATCATCTACTATATTGGCTTTGTTGGAAAATAGATTTAACTAAATGAATGTATATTGTGTATAGGTTAGATTATGATAGATAGATAGGTGTGGAAAATAAGCTCAACCTTGTGAGCATCTTTTTAGTTCTAGATTTTTTGAAGAAATAAATCCAAAGCAGAAAATACAAAAACAATTGAAAAGTAGAAAAGAGGGAAGTTTGAGAAACAGCAGAAAGGCCCCATGTTCAAAAAATAGTCATTCTGAAAGTGCACAAGTCTAAATGCCACTACTAGTGCTCAAAAGTTATCTTGTTTAGTTATCTAGCCTAATCATAACTAGACATGTTTTAAATTTATTGCTGATAAGTTAGTGAAAGAAGTGATAGTCAAATTGTGTAAGCTTGACTTATCAAAGAAATTAGACTAGGAAAAGATATTGGTTCCACACGCTCAAAATAGAACCAAAGAGGAAAATAGGGATGAAAAACAAACTATGTATCCTAACCCTAATTTTTCTAAAATCTTGTTTTCATGCAAAATGATATTTGTGTGCAGCTTGTCTTTTATTCCACAAATACATGACACATCAGACTGTCTAATCCTGATTTGGTCATTTTTTAATTTCATGTTTTAGTATAGTGAATAAAATCCTATCAAACAGCTTAATCTTGACATTCGATCTAGCATAGGTAGAGAATCAAAGGAGTTCATCAGTTTAATCTGAACTTCGAGTGGATATAAGTGTAGAATTAGATAGTGTCTTTTTTAAAAATATCATGTCAAAGGGTTGCTAGTCCAAATGCACCTAAAAGAAGAAAAAATGTTAGGGAATATAGTTGGCTAGGTAGAGATGACTTTGATGCTAATCATGCTGTCAATTTTTAGAAATAGCATCAAGAAATAAATAAATTTGCACCAATGGATAAGGCACTGGTCTTCACGAGCCAGAGATCTGAAATTCTGGACACCTCCTGAAAAGGAGTTGCCCTCCCCAAATGGAGCCACTGTTAGTCATCAGTATTTTTCACCTATTATTGATGACTAGATTCCTTAGTTGAGTTTTCTAGAAGTTGATCTCCAAACTATCAACTCTGTCATCTAGAAAACACCCCAAAACAATTTTTTTCCTCCTACCCCTTCCTGTCAGCCTATGATGAGAAAAAACCTATTTTTCAAGTCCTATCTGATTTCAGAAAAATAACCCTATCCATAGCTATCATATATAAAAGTTATCTTCTATCATTTACCCTTATTCCTCAAGCCATTCATTATCCAAATATTGACAAAGTGTCTGCAAACCTATCCCTGGTTATCTGTCACTTGAAAATCTAATCATACCAAAGAAAACACTCAGAATATGTCAAGATCGCCCCTAAGTTAGACAGTGGTGTGTTAGGGAGTCCTTTCCTTGGAAACAACATCCTGAGCCAAAAGCCTCTATTTAGTACCAGTCAGCCCTGAATTAGTTCCTAAACTGCAAAACAAGTCTTGTCTCATCCATAGGTCGCACACCACTAAGAGGTTACTGTGTCTCATGTCAGAAGAAATTCACAAAGATTCAGATCATGAAAAAATAAGGTTGTTCACTATTTGATGAAATATGCTTCGCTTAGACGCGGTCTCCTTAAGACACCAAGGAAGCTCTCCAAGTTTCAAATTCATATGTTTTTACATCTCTGGAGGGGTGTGATTGCAATAATCATCAATGTGCAAAAGAGCAAGAGAACAAGGTCAAAAGGGTCCTTCATGACGAGTTAGTTCACCATCAGTAAAACAAATGAAATACAGTAAGTGAAGGGCTACTAATGGGTGTAGTCTGAAAGCCAAAGTTTCCTAAAGGATCAGAGAGTAGCCTCCAATTCATATGAATGCAAAGGGCTGATGTTATGCTAATCAACGGTGTTTTCAGCATCTCTTCCAAAAGGAAATTTCAACCTGTTTCTGCAAATACAGTCAAAGGAAGTCAGACAACTATGTCTAGCAAGAAACTACTCTACATACACAAGTCATATGATTTCTGGTCTAAGGGTTCCCAAGGATCTTTTACAAAGAATACATATCTCAAAACACATCTCATAGAGAAAATTATTGCCTATTTGACATGATACCAAGCAGAGACATATGATTTGAAGAACGGTAATACATTTTTGAAATAGATGAAATGTCATATCTACAGTGAAAAACTCTTCCTTTAAAAGAGAAGATGGTTGAAAGCACAATGATAACCTCCTTCATTTAAAAGTAGAGGGTTAAGATGTTTTAAGTAACTTCAGAAATTATAGGTCACCTCCTTCCCAGGAATGAAACAAAGGATGCATCAGTAGTGTTTCCAATGGTGTTTAAGTAAGTTCTATGTTTGAAAGACAAGGGTGAAAATCAGTGGAGAAAATGAAATTTCAGATTTTGAAAGCCCATGTTTCATCATCAACTAAGCAGCTATATCATGATGTCAAAGGACCTCCACTGTTCTATTTATAAATATCTCCTTCAAACTAAATCTAAGGGTAAAATTTTGGCTAGAAACAGCCTCATATGAAAGGCCAAAGAGAGTAGACAAAGTCTGATTTTTAAAAAACCAACTTCTGCATATGCATACAAAGAGACAGTAAGGATAAGAAAGAGACATAATTTTCAGAAGTTACATTAGTGGTTTTAGGGGTCACCTCCTTGATGAATAGCAGTGGGGAAAATCTTGTTTTAAAGGAGGCCTCCTTACTTCAAAAAACAATGGATATATTTTGTTTTCAAAAGGGCTGCCATAACATTGTTTCTATGAGTCTCTTTCAGACGATGGGTTTTTATGGTGTTTTCAAAGTGATACAATATTGAAAGCAGTGATATCCCTCTTGCTTGTAGTTCAGTTTAGGTATCCTACTGCTTATATCAAAATGGAAGGGTCTTATATATCCACAAGATTATCGCCCTAATGGTAAGGCTGTTGACAAAGAGAGTGCTTCTTTCAATGCTACCTCTTGTGAGAAAAAATATGAAAATGTTTTCCTTCACAAAGAAATAGAGGGTCAGCTCCCCAAGGATTTACACAGTTAGAAAAATTATTCAAATATCCAAGGTGTGATAATCCATGTTTCACTCGCAATCAAAGGGCTCCTCCAATAAATGATAAGAAGTAGAGTTTTGAAGACCCAGGCAATTTTTCAAACATAGGCCTCCTTCACAAATAAGTAGAGGGCCCACCATTGTTCGAAGATATTCAAGAAAAAACAAGTGAAGGAGGTCAAATCATGGTTACAAACTTCTTCACTTCATGAAACAATCAATTTACCTTGTGGTGATGCAAGAGGCTGCAAAGGTATTTTAGAGATAAACTCTTTTATAAACAATGGTCCAAGTCATAATTTCAAAACACCTTTCACTTCATATAAACAGTGCCTTTCCAATAGTTTCAAAGGGAGGGGGCAGTGCTTTAAACTCTTCACAAGCTATAAAAACCCAAGGAAACAAGTTCATTTGTCTTTTTGCACATTTTTTGAAGGGGAGAAACGAAATCAAGTCACAAATTGAAGCGGGTTTTATGTGCGGCACGCCTATTACAACGCGCGGCGCGCCTGTAAGGAGGTTTTGTGCATTTTTATAAGGAACGCAGCACGCCTGTAGCACTGCACGACGCGCTTGTAGCACTGCGCATCACACCTATGCCTGGTGCCCAAGGCCTTCCCGACAGGCCTGTGCGTGACACGTTTATGCATTCAGAGCCCGCCCGATCAACCAAGTTTGAATGTGCTTTCTTTGCACGCTACACCAACACTCAAAGGGCCTCAAAAAACTCATGTTTAAAGGTATTTCTCATCTCTTATCCAAGTTGTAGTTTCGGAGGAGGGTTTAATGATAAAATAAAGTCCTTGTTATTTTGAATAGCAGAAAGAAAAGTTGTTGGTTTTAAAGAGTAAACTTCCTTAATTCATCAAAACCAAAGATTTGTCCTTGGGCTGTTAGATAATGAGGGATTTGGGCAGTCTCCAATAGAAAACAAAATTTTGCAAAGATTGACAGGTCAGTTGAAAGAGTCTTTCAAAAACAGTGATGTCAAATGGGTTGCAAAGTATAAAAAATAGAGACTGAAAGTGAATATACTGTGTGTCAAAATCATAAGGCATTTGTCTCCAAAACCCACAAACAGACATTTTCAAAGACTTCTTTGCCCAAACACAAGTGCTAAAGGGGTGAAATGGTTCTCATTCAGTTCCTACTTGTTTGATAAACTCAAAGAGAATCAGTAATCATTAAAAGAGGCAGAGTTTGTTTAAAAGGCCTATTACTCAATAACCAGGAGACTATTTTATGTTTTGGAAAAACATTAATCATCAAAGAATAACAGTTTGTTCAAGGGGAAAGCACAGTGTTTTCAAGAGTGTACTCTTTGCTTAGAGAGAAAGGAGGATAGTGACTAGAGGATAAAGAGTTTTTTCAATTGAAAGAAGTCATTTAAAACATTGATTTCAGAGGGCACCATGTTGTCATAACCACAGAAAAGAAGAGTTTTGTAAAGGTCTTTCAAATCAGTTTGAAGAGATATCCTGGCAGTGATTTTAGGGCACCATGTTGACTAAACCAAAGACAAGACAGTGATATCAAAAGGGAAGTGTTTGAGGGGAATAATTTGTGTATCAAAAACAAAAGAGATTTGTCTCCAAAAACCACAAGCAGATCTTGGCAAAGGCCTCCTAGCTCAAACACAATACTGAAGATGTGACTTTGTTTTCATTCAACAAAATACTTGTTTGCTAAACTCAAAGAAGAATAGTGATTTGCAAAGAGGAAAAGGTGTGATTGAAGACTCATTTCAGTGATCACTTAATCATTTTATCTTGGTAAGTCAAAGAAGAGAAATCTAATCAAACTAGTGATGATGAGGAACAAGGAAAAGGGTCCAAACATGACAGTCATGAAGAAAGTAGTGACAAGGATAAACAAGACAGCCCTCAAGCAAGCAATGATGAGGGCAAGCAAACACAAAACATAGAGCATAAAGGGCATTCTCCAAAGTATGTGCTAGCTTCCTCTCCAAGGCAAGGGGCCATAACTTCTTCACCAAAGCTAAAATGCCAAACAACAAGGAAGAAAACCAAGAAAAACTCAAAATTGCCCAAAGAGGGTGCCCGGTGAGAAAAAGTGGAAAGGACACCTCTAGGCTTGAAATTTTGGCCCGAGATTTTACACATGTTTCTAAAAACCCTTAAGGGGTTTGCTCACCAAAATTGAGCAAATTTTGACATGTTCTTGTTTTTTGACATTTTTGGGCCTAATTGCATAAAATCATGGGCGCCACCATTTTTGTTTGGAGCATCCTCAGCTATTGAAAGTGGTATAATTGGATGCATTAAATTCAGGGACATCTACTCAGAAAATTGCAGACCAATTGAAGATGTTTTGATCCCCCAAAGAGGCAAAAAACACTTACTTTTTTTACACTCTGCCTCACATATGAGCAAGGGCTAATTTCTGGGTTTTTTCACTCAGGTTAGTTTTTCACAGACTTCCATTGATCTGTTTGGGGAAAAACAAGTATTTTCAGAAACTAGACATCCAGGTATTTCGAACGAGCCATCACGGGCCTCGTTTTGACATCAGGAGGTCCTTCAAAAGTTGCCCACAAGACACAATTGTCTCATTGCCATATTTCGAAGCATTTTGGTGAAAATGCGTTCGAAGTGGCTTTTCAAATGTGATTACTTTTTGGCAATTTTCAGTTGGGAAAGTCAATTTATTTTCATTTTTTAGTATTTGAAGATATTTTTCATAGATAGTTTGTGCCTTGGGCTTCTGCAAAGCCTCAAGGACAAATTCCAGAGTATTTTGTAATGGGCCAATGGGCTTCATATTTCTAGGGATATTTTCTCTTTCTCTTTGGTCTATTTATTCCAAGATATTTCATTGCAAACAAGTATAGAACTTGATGAGATAGACAAATACCAAGAGTATTACAAGCTTTGAAGAAACACTTTGTCTCATGATGATGATTTCTTGTTTGTCTTGGATGGTGAAGAGTGATTGTTCACAGATCTTTGGTTTGGTAAATGGTATAGTGTTCCCATTCTTCCCATTCCGTATGTTTTTCTTAGTTTATCATAGTATACACACGTTTCCATGTCTCTTGCTAGCTGTAGGTCAGTAAAGAATATATTTGAGACATGCCCATGGAGGCACCTCAAGTTTCCTGATTTTATTACAGCTTCTATGTTTTTCTTCCTTCTTAGTCATATCAAAGAATTCTTAACTGCTCTTTGATCACTGAAGAACTTGTTGCCTGTCTTAGTTTGAACCAAGGAGGTCTTGTTTCGATCTTTCTCTTTGCCTAAAAACTTTTCATTCAGTTTTCAAAGTTCCCAATAGCTCAAAATATGATGTGTAGGAGTTCCATCTTCGTAAATTGAGTTGTTTGTCCATCTTATTTGTTTTCCCAAGAATCTGAAGGTGATTTCCCAAATTTGGAGGGTCTTATACTTCCATGCATCACTGGAATGTTTATTTTATGCATTTATTAGTTTAAGTTTCATTCATAGAGACCAATGGTTTGCCCTAACTTATGAATGCTTGCTGATTAACTATTCATGTTTAAAATCTCTTTGTATTTCACAAACTTAGTGTCCATCCCATTTCATTCCACCTAAAAGAATCAATTTTACCTCAACCAAATCGGCCCTGTAATATACCTTCTCCACCCTTTGAGGCAGTCTCGACCTTATTGACCCCATAACCCAGTTGATCTGATATATTGTTATCTATTTATCTTTTGATTAGTTCTTCCCTCAAAAACATAAAACAAGCCAAAACACACTTAACAACTAGCCTAAAATCATAAACATAGAAAGCAAACCAGTTTACATCCTTTGCACAAATAGAGAGAACCCTCTCTGAGTCCAGGAAGGCTAGGTCCTTGGGCTCCAAAGTTGGTTTGATGTTACCCTATCATTTGGCTTGCCAATCTGCCAAATCACGGGAACCTAACACCCAGGTAAATTTTGGAAATGAAAACTTCACTTCATACACTTTATCGTAATGCACCAGAAAATGGAAACTCTTATGTGTATGGTCATCTGGGAAAAATAGGTGGATAATTGCAATTTTTTTATGGGGAAGGAGGGCATCAAATGAATCCTCAAGGACATTCGCTACAATCTAGATGACATTGTCACGCGTCTTTCAAGGGTGGAGAAATATATTTTCTCGGACTCTAGCACTAAATCGGAGGAGGTCAACGATACACATAATGTCACAAATGAGCCTTCACCCAATGTTTCTCTCCTAGATGACCTTCCTCATGGGAATTACTCACCCCTCTCATCTATCACTATCTCGAACTGACACCATCAATGTCATGGCAACACCAGGTTCACTTTGTTTCTCGCTTAATGTTGTTAGCGGTTGTGGTATTACTGTTCTCGTGGGAAATCTATATATATATTCCCTTTTCAAGTAAAATATGGGTTTTAGATGTTTGTTCGACATCATTGGTTTTTGCTATTATGTTAAGAACTGAAATGATGTAGAAATGCTCCTTTTTTTAGTTTTGTTACATGTAATATTGTTAGTTATATTCTGGAATCCTTATCTCTTTGGGATTACAGGGTACCTCTTACAGAAGCCTCTGTCTCATGGGGCATTGTTAGGGAGAAGAGAAAAATCCTTCATGTTTGATGTAAATTTTTTTTATAATAGAAATTTTTTGATGAAGCTTGCAAAAAACAGAAAATCTTAGTGGAAGGGACCTTAATGTTACTTTTGACTTCTCTATCAAACGTAATTCTTCGTAGTAGATAAATGAACTCTTTTGCCAAATAATATGTATATATTAAAATATCACTTAATGGAAAAAATGATTTTTAAGATAAGTCACGCTAGAAGATTATATATCGATTTATTTGCATGCTTATCTTATTTGATAATTTCCAAATTACAATGATGGAAAGCAGTATATATATAACATATAGGTGATAAATAAATATATGATTTATAATTGTTGTAGTCACATTTATTATTAGTTAGATTGTAATAATATTAGTCTAATTAATGGACAACATAATCTTTTATGGGTATTTTTCTAGTCAATACTTTGAGTTTAAGTTCTTTAATTTGTAGAATTCTAGTACTCTCGACATTTTTCAAGGCATCGAATTCATTTATACATTCAAAAACATATTTTAAAAAAGAAATAATCACAATCTCACTTTAAATTGTACAACAAAAAAATATATATCATTTATTAGTTAAATTACACCAATTATAATATGCCTTAAAAAAATAACTTAACAATTATATAAGTAAATCTCATATAAAATAAATTTATTATTATTTATATTATTTTTGACAATTATATGCTTAAATTTCATATGAAATAAATTTATTATTCATTTATATTATTTTGAAGAGAAAGAATACTCAAGTTTCTATATGATTATGATTATTCAAAAACTTTCTATATCATCTCTTACCCTTATCACAAATCCTATTCACTATTAACTTTTGGTTAGATTTCTCCATTGTGGATAGCAATAATGTCATAGCCCAAGTTATTAACCGATAACTAAATGTTTATTTTAATAAAAATACATTTTCATTTTTATATTTAGTATTTCTATTTTTAAAGTGTTTCTTTTTATCATAAAATTATTATTGTGATTGATATAGCTAAAGGCTTCATAAATATAACTTAAAAAACTATTGCAATATTAAGAATGTCACACTAATGTACACATTTCCTTTATGTATGAAAAGGCTATGGGTCAACTTTAACTTAAAAAGAAAAAAATTACACATCTTTTTCTTATTGTAAAATGGATCATTTTGCTAAATAAAATTTTCTTATTGTTACACAGTAATTTGTCACCGTCCCTACCATTCCCCGTCCCGCACAATGGAGGACCCATTTTGTGACCTGTGAACATTGTCATGCCTTGAAAACATCATCAATGCATTCCTCTAAGCATGAGCCTCATTTGCCCTTGAGACATCTCCCTGCAAAAATCATGAAAAACATCCCTTTTGGCATTGGCGCGGGAAGGCAGTTCAGTACTCGCGCCAATGGGGAAGATCCTGCAAATAGGTCGCGCCAACTGGCGCTCTGTCATAAAGCAGTAGTCGCGCCACCCAATTTAGGGACTGTTTTTTTAAATAAAGATGGCGGAAGTTGAGTTCCAACAAACTCACAAACCATTGCCTATATTGAGTTGGGAGGTTTGGCTGTGGGAGTTCTATGGAAGGGAGGTGGTTTTGCCACCTCCCATGGAACCTTCCTTGTTGATAGGGCCAATCCCATAATAATAGGGATCCCAACTCCCTCCTTCCCCATCTATAAAAGCCTGCTCAATCCCATGACAAGCTAGTCTTGAAGTGCCTAAGCTCTGAATCTCCATATTCCCAAAAGCCTTTGTGTTGTAAAGAATCCCCTCTTTCCCTTAAGGCTGACTCAAGTAAGGAGACCATTGTCGAGAGACTCCAGAGAGGTTTTCCCTTTCCTTGGCGAGCTTTGTGAGACGTGGACGACCAGAGACCCGTCCGAAGGAGACCGCAACGTCAGAACTTGGTTGTAATCTCTCTTCGTTTATTATTTAATAGATGATTATGATTATGGTTCCACTCTGTTTTCCACCATGTTAATATGAGTAACGTCCTTTCTGACTGATGTTTAGTTACGTATGCTGGTTTCTATGCTTGTATCTGTTCGTTTCTTCCATGTGCAGGTGTTCATCCGCGGAGATCGTGCAAGGATTGTGATCTGCCGGGGCTGAAGAACGGGGACGCTTCTTCTTCAGATTATAGCGTTGGAATCCAGGTAGGCTTCTATTCCTAGTCTTTCCATTCGTAACTAGGAGCTTGCGTCATAACATTGTTTGATTGTTGCTAGACCCCTGTTGGGCTAATAGGGATCGCCTCTGTCCGCAGAGGGGATTTACCTCCTCAACAATTTGGCGACTCCGCTGGGGAACGTCTGGATTTCATTGTCTCGTTTATGTTGTCTCGCTTTGATTGTTTTATGTTTTCCCTTGCTTGATGAACCTTCTGGGTTGGGTTATTTCACTGTTTTTGCTTCTTGGTTTGCTTAGCTTGCATTGGTCTGCTTCTGGAGTAGCTTGTTTTTAATTTTTGGCTGAGAAACTCGACTGGCGCGGTTTTTTACCCGACAGTCGCGCCAATTGGCGCACGTTGCCTTTGTCTAGCCCGCGCCAATTGCTTTCTGGCGCCAGTTTCACACTTATAGTCGCGCCACCCCTGTAAGTTTTTTGAGTTTCCTCATTTTTGAGCTCTCTGGATTTGATCAGTGTTTTTCTTCTTGATTTCCCGACTGCCTGAGTGTGTTGGAGTCCTGTTTGACTGGGAATTCACCTATGTCCTTTGGTTGTTTGCTTTTATCTACCGATTTCACGTTTTAAGCCCTAGGGCATCTAGTGGCTTAGTGTATCGAGCCCTCCTTGGGATTTTTGGTGTTTTGATGGTCCTGTCAACTATTTGATTGATTCTCCGCATCCTCTAAGTAGTTTTTCATTGTTTTATTGCGATTTTTGGGTGGTTGTTCATTCCTTCATTCGAAATTCGTTTGGTCTTGCCTTGGACCTAGATCACACGGTCCATTGGAAGCTTTTGAGTCTTTTCTTTGTTTTGAGAGACTTTGGTCGATTTGGGGATCTGATTGCTTGTGTTGTTGAGTGAAATTTGTTTGTTTCGCTCTCTTGGAAATCGTTTCTCAAGTTGTTCCGTTTGTTTTCAAGTTTGTTTAGTGCATATTAGCTATTAAACATTGAAAATCAAAAAAAAAAAAATCTCTTTTGCTTTTGTTAATTAGTGCAAATTGTGATCTTTTCCATATCGCTAGTGATTAGTGTTTTGAATGAAAAGTTTTCAATTTCATTAGTTGCATTAGAGATCTCATTGTTTGTCTTCCGTCCATTTCATTTGTGTAAAAGCTCTCAACTCTTTTCTAACTAGTTTTCATCGAACGAAATGTTGCACTGTGGCATATAGCTTTGCATTTAGGAGTCTTTCGAGACACTACATACGATAGGGCCTGGAAATTGAAACTTAATTGAAGATCAACTGTAAATTTTATTTCAATTAACCTAAGGCAGCATTGGAACTTAACGAAACATATTTAGAAGGTCTAGGCTAGAGACGTGTTCCGGCGTCGTTAAACCTAGCAGCTGTCGTTCGCCTGTTGGCTTTAGACAGCGCTAGTACGGACTTGCACTCCCCGTACCGTCGCGTATATAAAGGGAGACCCCTCTAGGTTTTCAATCCTTTATCCACGGGAAGCCGAGTCTGCCGCCCTATACCCGTGATACACCGAACACAGCATTCGGGGAGACTACCTGCACGTACGGAAAGTCCTTGGTCAATTTCTGTTTCATTATTGAAACCAAGGTGTATATTGCAGTTCACGGATATTTGGTACACCCTTTGTGCCTAGTTTTTCTTGAGCAGTCATTTGGTCTTTTCTGACTCCCTAAACTTGAAAAGACCGTCAAGCGCTTGTCCTTTCACGCTTGTATCAACTCTGAAAGAGATAGAGTCATCTTTTTATCGTTTCTCGACTCTTAAAACATGAAACGGTAGAATTTCTTATTTTCCAATGTGGTAAAATCAATCTCCCACGATTTCACACCCGTTTAGACGTTGCTTGTGACTGTTTGATCGTGTGTCCTAACTCGTTTTCAGCCCGTGTGTGTGTTTGCTCTCTTCTTCTAGTCTCTTGCCACGGTGGCGGAACCTTCGGTTTCGTCTACTGGTAGTCCTTACACGGACGATTCTTCAGAGGCTTCTCAGCCTTCTGTTGAACCACAGCAGCCTATTGTTTCCGAGTTCCCTGACGGGGGACCGGTCCTCGCCGAGAAACCCTTTGGAGAACCAGTTGAGTTCAACTGGCCCTTTTCGGACCCTGTGTCTGAATTGAGATTAGGAGCTGATTTCCTTTCTCTTACATCGGGTTCACCGTTTGTTGCTGTTGTTTTTCCTCCTAGTCCTCGCCGTCTTTTGCGTGATTTAACGGCAGGATCAACCATGAGTGATTCTGGTGAGGAAATTCCTGGTGAAGACTATCAGCGCATCCCGCGTAGATTGTTTGAGGGAGACGACTTTGAGCTGGCTACCATGTCGTCAGCCAGTCCTTCTTTACCACAGGGATACAGATCTCTAGGTCAGATCATTTCAGCTGCGGCCTCTATGGGAATATCATCTCCTGCTTCGAGGCCAGCTGTCACTACACCCGGGGTGTCCCCTTCGACGCCCGTCACTTCTGTTCCCGTTCGGCCCACTATTTGTGTGGCTGCCTCCTCTTCCGTTGTCTCAGCTACCAGGGCTGGGCCAACTCCTGAAGATGTGTATCTAGCTACTGCTATACCGGAGAATATCTCTCTGGAGGAGTATCGGTTGTCCTTGCAACAGCCGAACGCCGAAGCTGGACAATTCCCCCAAGATCCTTACCGATCTTTCTTTTCGCACTATGCACGGGATGGCACTCCCGTGTATGCTTTCCCAGGTCAGTTTGACAAGCACGAGGAGGTTTTGCACCTTCCTTCTCCTGAGGCTTATCTGTATGCTCAAGGTTTACCGTACAACCAGGCTTATAACTCGCAGGGACAGCCCTTCCAAGGCCAACCTGCGGGCCAACCTGGCTATCTGTATGACCCACAGGGACAGCCCATCCCGAGCTACTGCCCCGGCCGGGCCAGCAAGGGCCATTCTATAATCCGCAAGGACCATGTGCCAGCCCCTCTTTTGGTCAGCACCTTCGGCCCTCGGGCGGGGTATCGGCCCCGAGGACCGGCATGGTCACGGGGGGCAAATCCCGGCCTTCTTCTTGGGTACGACCGCGGTATCCTGTTGTTTCTAATGTTGCATATCAGCCAGGACCACCCTATGGTTCTGCTTCAGGTCAAACTGGTTTCCAGCAAGCACTTGGTCCTGTTCCACCACCAGGCCAACCGGCTCATCCGGTACAACCTGGTGTCCCGCCTCCAGGCCAGCCGGCCCATCCGGTACAACCTGGGGCCCACTTACAACCAGGTCAACCTGCACAACCAGCGCCGCCTATTTATCCGGGCCAACCTGGTCATTCAGGCCAGCCCCCTCACTCGGGTCAACCTGTTCATTCAGGGCAGCCCTCTCATTCCATTCACTCTGCTCGACAGCCTGTTCATTCAATGCCGCAGCCAAATCAACAGCTGCGCCCTACGTACCAGGCTCCGCAAGGTTCCACTTATCAGCAGCCTACTCATCCTCAGAGTGGTCATTATCCTCATGGTCAGTCTCAACCGAACTATAACCACCCTGTAGGCTCTCAGTATTATCCTCCTCCACCCGGTTCTACCTACGCTCAGCAGCCAAATCCAAACGCTGCTTATACAGGGCAGACGCCTAATCAGGGCCCGAACCCTGGTTATCAAGCCCCGCACTATGGTTACCAGAATCCAAATCAGTCTGGTTATACGAACTATGCCCCCTACGGTCAAAATCCTTCGGGACAAAACCCGTGGGGGCAGGGATATTCACAACCATCGTGGAGCATGGGTACCGGACCTCATCCTGGGACTGGCATGGCAGTTAACCCTCCATTGCCATTCCTGGCTACCTTGGAACTGCCGGATGTTTCAAAGTAATGATCCGATTGCTCATAATCCATATTGGCCCCCGGTTCCGACCAAGATACCAGGTGATTGTCCCAAGTTTGAGGGCAAATCTGGCGAAGACCCCCAGGCGCATGTGATGACGTATCACCTCGGGTGTTCGTCTAACTCTTGGACTGACGATTCGGTTCGTCTGCGTCTTTTCCAGCGTACTTTAACAGGAGCTGCTGCTAAGTGGTACATAGAGCTATCCCGTGGTATTTTTCAGGATTTCAACTCGTTAGTTATGGCTTTCCTCACGCATTTCTAGTTACCAGTCCGGTATGAGACTGGGACGCACCTCCTGTCTTCCCTGAAGCAGGACTCGGCCACTCACATCTCGGATCACATCCATGAGTGGCGGCGCCGTCGTCGGCTGATCAAGTTTCACATACCTGATCAGATTTTGACTCACTGGTTCACCACCTCCTTTGTGAATAAAATCGCTCAGGATATCGCGATGGGAGCGTGTGTGACGGAGGAACAAGCTATCACGCGTGCCCAGTACCTGGATCTTGTCTATTCGCAGTCTGGCACGCTTTATGACATCTTGACTGATGCTCCACGGCCCGGAACCACTAAGGCTATGCCTACCCCTACGGTGGATGGTGTCATTGGTTCCGTTTCTCAAAATTCGAAGAAGTCTTCGAATGGGAAGCAGAAGGCTAATTCTTCCAACAATACCTCTGCTAATCCCGTCTCATCCGATTCTGGTAAAACCGCGGAGGTGAAAGCCGTCCAGGCCAATCCTGCGGACAAATCCTCCAAGGGGAAGAAGAAGGGCAAAGGCAAATCAAAATCTGATGCCCCGAAACCAGAATCTAAATCTCGAACTGAGGATGGCTCCCAACGTAAGCCGAAATTCCCTTGCCTCATCTGTGAAGGTGACCATTACACTAAGGATTGTCCACGACGGTCCGAAGTTAGTCAAATTCTTAAAGGCTCAAAAGGGACTCCGGCTGTTTTAAAAGAGCCATTTCCATCTCAGCAGACCCAGATGGTCGAACAGGCGTCACCATCTGCACCGTTTGGGTCTCAGGTTTTCATGATGAAGACTAATGCACCTATCACTATCACTACGCGGTCGAAGGATTACAATGAACCGCGGCAGGCACCCGGGAAGGAAGTTGCGGATGGGCCGCCTCCCCCACCTGCCTCCGGTCCATTGGAAATCGAGAAGCCGACTCCCGAACCCATTGTGAAACCACCTCCCAAGGGTGTTCTTCGAAGATCCTCTTACAATCCAAATGCTCGTGCCGCTCAACATTACAGTATCGTTGAGGATCTGGCACAGGCGCCATGTGCCATGTATGCACTTGAGGTTCTTCAAAGTTGTCCTTCACAACGGAAGGCTTTACTGTCTGCCATCGGTGGTATCGATCCCGCCGACTCGAGCCTTCTCACCTTTGATCTGGAGAATTTTACTCCCCGGCTTCCACATCAAATTGCTTTGGTCATTCAAGTCGGGATTAACGGTCTAAACATTCATAGGGCCGTCGTAGATGAGGGTGCATCTACCTGCGTTATGTCCTCCGCTTGCTGGAAGGCCATCGGCTCTCCAGCCTTGTCGTCATCTCCCAATGCCCTTGAGGCATTTGATGGTCGGGAATCTAAACCCCTGGGCGTTCTCGAGAGTCTAGCGATCACATTACAGGGGAAAAATGTCAACGTGGAAGTGGAAGTGGTTGACGCTAAACTCAACTACAATATACTTCTTGGCCGCAGCTGGACCCATGCCATGCTCTGTGTGCCATCCACCGTCTTTCGATTCATTAAGTTCCCTCACGAGGGCAAGATTGTCACGGTGGATCAGTTGTCATTTTTCACCTCTTCCTCTGAGAACAACGTGCCATACGTGGATCAAATTCCGAATCCCCCAGACAGTGTAGGACCTGGTCTCTTCAAAGACCCAGTCCTCATGGGTATATTCCCCGCACCACCACCGAATACCGCTCAAGTCAACATGTTGTCCAGGTCCGATGACCCCTGGCTTATTCCTACACCTGAGCAGGTATATGAGTTTGGAGAATCCATGCCTTTAACGCCAGTAGAGATCAGCTACTGTGAGATTGTTGCCGCATCAGACCCTCCACCTCCTCAGCATGCTCCGATAAGCATGGCTCTCGACGTCTACTCGCAATCCCCCTGGCTTGGTCAGGCTGATTCACCTGATCCTCTCAGAGAGACTTTTCCTTCAGATGAGGCTATCATTGAAACCATGTCTCTTGAGGAGCTACCCTGGGGCGATGGACATCATCGCTCCTCGTTTACGCCCAGCTTGGGGGCAATGACTGATTGTTTGGAGCGTTATGCTACTCAGGTTCCTTCCCCTCCTCTTCAAACACCGATCTTAATGCACGAGGTCTTTTCGGAGGGTAATCTGAGTAACATTACTCAAACTGTTCCAATCAACATCTCCGTTAAACCGAGGATTGTTGAGAACATTCATGTGGGTGTGACTTGTTCTCCCGAGGAGATTCAAGTCTATACTGAGCTTTTCAAAGAATTCAGAGATGTTTTCGCATGGTCTTACGAGGAAATGTCGGGAATTGATCCTAGTATTGTCGTACACGAGATTCCAACCTATCCAGGTGCGAAACCCGTACGCCAACGCTTACGTCCCATGCATCCTCGGAAAGCCGCCGCTATCAAGGCAGAAGTTGAAAAACTTCTGAACGCGGGTTTTATTTATCCTATCCCCCTTACAGAATGGGTGTCCAACATTGTCCCTGTCGATAAAAAGCAGGGTACAATTCGAGTCTGTGTGGATTATCGCGACATCAATCGCGCTTGTCCAAAAGATAATTATCCCACTCCGTTTATCGACCAGATTATCGACGAATGTGCCGGGAGTGAGATCTATTCCTTGATGGACGGTTTCTCAGGCTATAACCAAATCAATATTGCACCTGAGGATCAACATAAGACCACATTCATCTGTCCGCGGGGCACTTTCGCGTACAAAAAACTCTCGTTCAGCTTAAAAAACGTTGGCGCCACGTTTCAGCGTGCGATGTCCTACGCTTTTCATGATATTCGCCATATTGTCCAGCCTTATCTGAACGACTTGCCAGCCCATTCGGGTAAGCGAGAGGACCATCCTGAGCATCTTCGCCAGATATTTCTTCGTTGCAGATGCTACAATATCAGGCTCAATCCTCATAAGTGCGTCTTCTGCGTTGATTATGGCCGTCTTTTAGGCTTTATAGTCTCGAAAGATGGAATTCGCCTTGACCCTCTAAAGGTTGAGGCCATCGTAAATCTCCCATCACCCTCCTCCCTGTATCAGTTACAGAGTCTGCAAGGGAAAGCGAATTTTCTTAGGCGCTTTATCCCGAATTATGCCGAGGTGGCCAAAGGATTCACTCGTTTGTTAAAGCAGAACGTTCCCTTTCACTGGGACGAAATTGCTTAGGAATCCTTTGAGAAGCTGAAGGCATTGCTAGTCAATGCTCCGTTGCTTCGTCCTCCGGACTACCACCGCGACTTCACTTTGTATCTAGCCGCCGCATTTAGCACCATCGCCATGGTCTTGGTGCAGGATGACGATAACGGTGATGAACATGTTGTTTATTACCTGTCTCGGAACCTTCTCGACCCAGAAACACGTTACGCACATGTCGAGAAGCTGGCCTTAGCAGCAGTACACGCCGTACAACGCTTTCGCCATTACATCCTTTTGCGCACGATAACAGTGGTTTCAGACTGCAACCCTATGACATATATCCTTTCTAGACAATTACTAGGGGGCAAGTACTCCAAATGGATCGTGATCCTGCAGGAGTTTGACTTGGAGTTCACCACTGCCAAGTCAACTAAATCACTGGTCTTCACGGATTTGATATGTTCTCTCCCTACAGACTCTGTTCCCTCACACTCTGAAGACCATATACCGGACGAAACACTTTTTCTTATCAGTACTCGTGATCCTTGGTACGGTGACATCATAGTGTATCTTCGGACCGCGACTTTTCGGTCTGAGTTGGATAAAACTGCCCGCCGTCGGATTCGGCACCAGTCCCAACCCTACCGTATAGTAGGAGATACCTTATATCGCATCGGAGTAGATTCGGTGCTCCGACGATGCCTTACCTTAGAAGAGGCTGAGAAAGTCTTAAATGACTGTCACAGTGGCGCCTGTGGCGGGCATATGTCCGGGTATGCTACTGCCCAAAAGATTCTGCGGGCAGGTTATTTCTGGCCTTCCATATTCAAGGATTGTATCACTGCAGTCCGAAAATGTCATCCATGCCAGATTTTTCAGCGCAAGATGTGCGCGCCGCCGTTTCCATTGCATCCTGTTATTACCGTCGGCCCTTTTGCGAAATGGGGCGTGGATTTTATGACGTGTAACCCTCACTCAGCCGGGGGGCATGCATATATCATTGTCGTCGTCGACTACTTCACTAAGTGGGCCGAGGCGATGCCTATACTAGCTGCTGACGGGAAAACGGATGCTTCATTTATATTCAACCACGTTATTGCACGGTTCGGGGTTCCTCAAGCCATCGTCACTGATCACGGTACTCATTTCCGCGATTACATGATGGCGGAGCTGACCTCAACGTTGGGCTTGCATCACGACAGCTCAACACCATACTACCCTCAAGCGAATGGTCAGGTTGAGGCGGTGAACAAGGTTTTGGTCACTATGCTTCAGCGAACAGTTGGGATTCATAAATCCAATTGGCATCTCCAACTGTTCTCAGCTCTCTGGGCATACCGAACATCTGCTAAGAGTGCAACCGGATTCACACCATTCCAATTGGTGTACGGTCTGGAACCTACTCTGCCGGTTGAATGTGAAATTCCTTCGCTTAAATTAGCTGTGGAGCTCTTACCGGATACTTCTCCTGAGGAAGAACGTCTTCTATATCTCGAACGGTTGGATGAAACCCGTCGTCTAGCTGCTTTGATCATCGAAGCACAAAATAAGAGGGTCAAAACTCATTTTGATCAATCTGTTTCTCCTCGTTCTTTCATTGAAGGAGACCTCGTCCTCTTGTACGATCAGGCACATGATAAGCTTGGAGCCGGTAAACTCCAGCCTATGTGGCACGGGCCCTATATAGTAAAGCGCGTTTTGAAAAATGGGGCCTATGAGCTTATAGATTACGAAGGAGTTCCACTGGCGCAGCCCAGAAATGGGTTGTACCTTAAAAAGTACTATCCCTGAAGTGATTTCATGGTGTGGTGTGTGTACATAGGTGTGTGATTGTCATTTTTGTGCATAGTGTGGTGTGCTTTGTCAACATCTTTCTGTTGATCGGGTCTTCCTGGTTGTGCAGATGTCTATTCATCCATTTGTTGGTTTCGCGGATGGTGCCTCTCGCAGTACCAGGAATCTGTCTTCCGCAGCCTGGGTAATCTACGATCCTGCTGGTGAGTTGATTGACCTGCAAGGTGTGTGTCTAGGACGTACCACGAAAAACATCGCGGAATATAGTGCCGTGTTGGAATTATTAACCGAGGCAGTAAACCTTGGTATCCGTGAATTGCTCGTGTACCTAGATTCACAACTTGTAGTGTTACAGCTGAACGGACACTATTCGGTAAGAAACCCGTCCATATTACGTCTGTATTTGCATATTCGATTACTGGAAAGGAATTTTGACTACATTACATATCATCATATACCCAGGCATTTGAATACATTAACAGATGCAGTAGCAAATTTGGTATTAGACAGACATTTGCGCAATTTATAAAACATCATCACATGTAAAGAAAGACTCATCCAGAAATATATATGTATATATATAGATATCGAAATGTTTACATAGAGTGTGTCACATAAAACTCAAAAAATATACATAAACGTCTTAGTACATCCAGAGACGCTATGTCTCTCAAAAATAGGTGTGGTATAAATCCTAAGGACTAATCCGCATGGTGCTCATGATAGCACGTGACTGCACGCACTAAGCGCCTCAGGATTCGGTGGATCCGACTCGGAACTCCCACCGTGTGGCACTGGTATGCCATCGGTACGTCTGCTAGCCGGGCATAGTCTGGAATCCCGTGGGCAATCCCCTCGATGTTCTGGATCAGTTCATCTCCTCCGGTACCTTCTCCCTGAATCTCAGGGGCGAGTTGTGTCCTCCGGGAGATTGGAGACATCCCAGCTGGTCTCTCAGGTCCTACATCTGCATGCATATATAATTGTGTTAAGACGAATGTGTATTAACAAAAAAACATATAAACATAAAATCGAAAATATGAGGTCTTACCCAGCTCCTCGTCCCAGTCATCTCCTTCTGGTAGTGGGAGATCTGGGTCCCCAGTAAAGTCAGTTCCCGAATAGGGCCAGTCTTCCACGACGATCAGCTGGCGTCGTAACCACCTAAAGAACTCTGGCCTCCAAGACATCTGTTGGCCACCTCCAGATCTGGGCATCAATGCTACCCAACGAACCATTCGTGGCTCTCGTGGTATCGGACTCGCCACTGCGGCCCCTTGGCCCTGGAAGATTGGTAAGCGTTCCAGAATGAACGATACCAAGATGGAACCATAACCGAACTGTTTCAGTTTCCCTTGTTTGCACCTTGTGAGCTGCCTTTTCATATTGATAGTTACTGCTTCCGCCCAGTTGAACAGTAAGGGACCCATGCATTCTGAGGCCAGCAGGAGTTGGGTCTTCGTGGCCTCGTGCGGAGCCTGCGACCCAGCAGCCCGCGTGATGGTATGGAGAACCACTCTCAGTGCCAGATCAGGGATGGTGTGGATATCCACTTTCTTGCTTCATGATCCTGTTTTCCCCAGATGGTCTGCTTCCAGTCAGTACAGGGATTGGACCTCTGCGGGACAATCCAGTGATGAAATAAACGTCGGTGACCTCCAGTTCTAACACCTGGTCTCGTAACCTGAACACCTGTTCCTGTTCGTCCCAGATACTGATTAAATACTGGAGGAGCTCGGGCTGAGCTCATAAACATGGAGTGAGGAAGAACTTTTTCAATCCACAGTTTCTAAGTGCATTCATGCAAGCTTGGCTTTGCATGGCCTGTTCATCCTCTTCTCCGTGCTCTCGTTCCTTCCATTCGATTTCCATTTTGAGTGATTATCTGCATTCACATGGTCAAAAACCCTTAGTTAGATCTTTGATGAACTTCAAATTCCATGCAATTTGGTCTAAATGTCGAAATTTTGGGCGAAATTTAAGGTTCGGCCGCTGGCGCGGCTGTTTTGCGAACAGTCGCGCCATGTGGCGCGAGCCCTTTATAAAAAAGAGCTCATTGGCGCGGGTCCGTGCCCGATACCCGCGCCAATGGGCGCAGCCCTAAAATTCTAAAAATGACCACACAAAACTGATTTCTAAGGGAAAGCTATTAAAAAATGAATGAAAATGAAGAGCAAAAGAGCGCCTCTTACCTGTGACAGACGAGAAGCTGAATGGTCGACTGGATTTGTCGCAATCACCGTCAGAAGTTTCTGCTCCAAAAGGACCACTGTTGCTTTCCACCAAGGTAAATAGTAAAAAGTAATTTTATTTTTACCAATTGGACATATTTATAACTTTTTCGACGTTAAATGAGTTTTAAGAGTTATTTTTATTAAATATTTGCATATGTTATGTCGAAAATGGGTTTTACGCTTGTTTGGTATGTGCAACAGCAGGGTTTGCGACTTAAACGATGGAAACGAGTTGTATTTTATACTTTTTCGGACTCGGTAAATACACGAAAAAGTCACTCTGGAGTCATCTTTCAGCTCTTTTCTGACTCTCTAAATATGAAAAGATCGTCGAGGCCCTTGTCGTTTCGATCTCGTTAAATTGGACACGAATCGACATCCACCCAGTATAATTTTAACCCTTTTTCGGGCTGGGATGGATTGATTACGAAAAAGGAATACCCTAGCCTATTGCGACTAGGAGGTTTTCCCGGATATTGTTTTCTACCTTTTCGGATCTGGGGAACTATTTACGAAAAGGAACCTGTGGAGTTTTCTTTTCCGCTGTCTTTTCAAACTCTCTAAACATGAAAAGACGCCGAGTTCTTCCTTTGTCAGACTCGTTAAACCCTGATGACATTGGATTTCGTCGAAATGACGTTCTCCGAGTTTCTCCTTCCTAGGACTCGTTAAATGCACTAGGATGGATTCGCCCGAAGGGCGGACTTATATCGCAAGCATATGCTATCCCCTTCAAGCTTGTTATCAAAAATAATTGGGGTACTCGCCAGAAATGGTGGGGGAAAAATGGAACCATCGTCGTTGTCGTCGGCAGTATGTCGCTCTTGAACATGGCACTTGTCTGCATTCGTGTCGGGTTGGGGACCTCTCATCTCGTTGCTTCACTTTGCTTCCATGGGTTTGGGTAATCTCTTTTGACCTCTCATCTGTTCACTGCCTCGTCGCCATGACCTTTGATCTGTTGATGTCAAATACTGCCAAGTCCATTGTCGTGCCGTTCACATGTTCAAGAGAAGTTGACCTCTGCGAATATCAACCTTCCTCTGTTTCTCATATGATCCTGATTCACAACAAAACATTATGTTCCTCTGTCTCGTGTCGATGATGTGGGAATCATTATGGCCCACCTTCGATCAAGGTCACTTCCTGTCGACATCAACTCATTATCCGGGAAGTTGGTCTAGAGACTCCTTATGGTACCTTGGAGCCTGCATGCCTCAATGGCAGGTTCGTCGCATTCGACGTGAGGTTTACATCATTGACCTCCGATCGAATGATTCTGTGGGTGTTCGACGTCAACTCATTTATTCGCACGCCGTAGATTGTACCTTAGTACCTTGAGGACCATTGTCATTATTGGTGGTTTCTCTCGCGTCTGTTAACGGCTTTCATCATTGGCTGGTAATCAGACGACGTTCTTGCATGTTCGACTTCAGCTTACATATTCACATGCTTGAACTTGTACTCTGTTGGGTCGAGATGGAGCGCAAGACCCTGGATTGTGTCTGTTGTAATCCAGGCTGCGATTGTGGATTATTATCGTTATGTACATGACTCACTGATTGGATGGTTGCGACCATACCTGAGTCTATTTGTTTGGTCTTAGTTGGATGGCTGCGCCCATACCATGGATCCGGATTATAGCATACTCTGATTGGATGGCTGCGTCCATACCACTTTTACATCATGTACTTGAGATATCAGTTGTATCTTTCTGTGCAGGTTTTCCGACGGCGGGCCTTCAGTTGAACATGTTCTCGTAAAGCATTTCACCCCTCTCTCTCTCGGGCCTCATACTTTAGGGGGCATCTGTTACACAGTAATTTGTCACCGTCCCTACCATTCCCCATCCCGCACAATGGAGGACCCATTTTTTGACCTGTGAACATTGTCATGCCTTGAAAACATCATCAATGCATTCCTCTAAGCATGAGCTTTATTTTCCCTTGAGACATCTCCTTGCAAAAATCATGAAAAACATCCCTTTTGGCATTGGCGCGGGAAGGCAGTTCAGTACTCGCGCCAATGGGGAAAATCCTGTGAAGAGGTCGCGCCAACTGGCGCTCTGTCATAGAGCAGTAGTCGCGCCACCCAATTTAGGGACTGTTTTTTAAATAAAGATGGCGGAAGTTGAGTTCCAACAAACTCACAAACCATTGCCTATCTTTAGTTGGGAGGTTTGGCTGCGGGAGTTCTATGGAAGGGAAGTGGTTTTGCCACCTCCCATGGAACCTTCCTTGTTGATAGGGCCAATCCCATAATAATAGGGATCCCAACTCCCTCCTTCCCCATCTATAAAAGCCTGCTCAATCCCATGACAAGCTAGTCTTGAAATGCCTAAGCTCTGAATCTCAATATTCCCAAAAGCCTTTGTGTTGTAAAGAATCCCCTCTTTCCCTTAAGGCTGACTCAAGTAAGGAGACCATTGTCGAGAGACTCCGGAGAGGTTTTCCCTTTCCTTGGCGAGCTTTGCGAGACGTGGGCAGGCCGTCAAGGAAGTTGCGACGTCGGAGACTTGGTTGTAATCTCTCTTCGTTTATTATTTAATAGATGATTATGATTATGGTTCCTCTGTTTTCCACCATGTTAATATGAGTAACGTCCTTTACGTGATGTTTAATTTACGTATCTTTGGTTCTATGTTTGTATGCATTCGTTTTCTTCCCATGTGCGGGTGTTCATCCGCGGAGATCGTGGAAGGATTGTGATCTGCCGGGGCTGAAGAACGGGGACGCTTCTTCTTCAGATTATAGCGTTGGAATTCAGGTAGGCTTCTATTCCTAGTCTTTCCATTTGTAACTAGGAGCTTGCGTCATAACATTGTTTGATTGTTGCTAGACCCCTGCTGGGCTAGTAGGGATCGCCTCTGTCCGCAGAGGGGATTTACCTCCTCAACACTTATATATAAACGAATGTTATAAATAATAAGGAGGAACTTATGAAAAATAAACTTATTATTGGAAGAATTTCAAATCCCTAGGAAATTAGTGGGTGGAGAGTCACGTGGCACATATATAATTTTTTTAATTTATTAAAAGTGGACCATTTTGGTAAATAAAATTTTCTTATATATAAATGAATGTTATAAATAATAATGAGGAATTTATCATGTAGGAACTTATTAGAATTGGAATAATCTCAAATCTTTTGGAAATTGGTGGGCGGGAAGCCACCTAAATCAACCTAACAAACTCTGTAATACACTACAATCATTGATAAGCATTAAGACTAAGCATATGTTGAGCATATCCCCTTAAGAATAAATCTAAGCTCTCCCCATCCACCTTAAGTTGAAATAAGAAGCTTTTGGCAATTAAAAGTCCTTAGGAAATTGGTGGGTGGAGAGCCACGTGGCACTAATCTAATTTTCAAAATTTATTAAAAGTAATGGACCATTTTGCTAAATAAAACTTGCTTATATATAAATGAATGTTATAAATAATAATGAGGAACTTATCATGAAGGAACTTATTAAAATTTGAATAATCTCAAATTCTAAGAAATTGGTGGAAGAGCCAACTGGCATGAATCTAATTTTTTAAAATTATTAAAACTCAATGCAACCTAACAAACTCTTACATTAGAGTCTTTGATATCATTAAAACTAAGCATATGCTGAACTAATTCCCTTAAGAATCAATCTAAACTCTCAATTAAACAAACAAAAAATATCAACATATTCTCATCCGCCTTAAACATATTAATATGTTTACTAATTTATCTGATTGATTGGTATGATTAGTATGTTGACTAATTTAAAGAGAAGCCTTGCCAACGGTTTTATGGTTGACTAATTTAATTTCCTAGTGTTATCCTGGTTTTCTTTTGTCAATACTCGTCACTATTTTTGGCTATGGGTTCTCGTCTAAGGTTTGTTTTATTTGCAAATTCAAAATGCCTCACGTAATTTTAATAATTCACATTTTTCTCATCACATGTTTTGTTTTACCTCAAAAGGTTTTGTGTTGAGACCTTTGCATCACCAATCCCAATACCTATATTATATAAATGCATATCTTATTCACCAAAGTTGCAATCTTTCCAAAAAAATATGTTGTCACATTTACTATGGCCTCCCAACTAGACTATCCATACCTGTCACATTGGTCAATTATTAACCGTAAACTCAAATTTCTATGGACAATAAGTAACGATTTGCTTCTTTCCCAAATAGATGTACCTTCTTTCCAAGTATTTTGTGGTACCCTCCAAACCAATGGAACAATACACTATAACTCTTCGATTGATAATTATTTATATATTATTTATACATCATTTATATATTTATATTATTTTTTCAATAATTGATATGAATATAGTTTATATAGAAAGTCATTTCCAATGTGGTTTGAAGCCTTTAATTCTAGGTACCGTTGTCAAGGACCCTTCTCTAAAGACATTGGATGTCTCTACAAGTTTTTCCAGTGACTAAACTTATTTCAGTGGTTATGAATTTTGGGTAATAGTTGTATATATTTTGATAGAACTAGATTATTGTCCATTGTTATTAGTACTGGTTTATTTTGTAGTAGATTGTGAAAGGACTCAGTTCAAACAATGATATCTAGTTTTCTATGAAATTTTTTGAGGCAATTAAATTTTAAATCAACAAAAAATTAATTAATTAATGAATATAAATATAAAATATTTTAATTAGTAACTATGTCTATAGACATGTTTATTTTGGAATAGGGCTTCCATATTTTTACTTTAATTATCAATAATTATTAAGTGGATGGTAGGGATTTAATCTCCATTAAATATTATGTAATATTTTTAGTAATATGCACAAATCAAAAGTTTATTTTAATCTCAAAAGTAGATAAGTATTTTCTTTCCTTTTAATTAAAATCTATTAATTAAAAAAATGTAATTTGAACATGTTTCATATGGCATGTGGTATTAGTAAGCCATGATGTTGGCCCATGGTAGTCTAACAAATCATATTTTAAAAATCTACATGGTAAGTGGGGGTGAATTTCCCTCATTCAAAATCTTGTTACATGTTTCTTTAGAGGTATTTATGTTTAAGTCATACAATATTTTTTTTTTATATAATAAATAATAATAATAATTGAAATAAAGTTATAATTTAGTTAATTTTCATGGTTTTTTTTAATGTTGACAATATGAGATGTATCATGTGGTAAGTATTTTGATGCCAGTTGACATTAACTAGCCATTAACTTTTATGACTTTTTTTATTCTTAACATTTTTATGCCAATGGGCATGTTTATTTTGGAATAGGGCTTCCAAAATTTTAATTTAATTATCAAGAACTATTAGGTGGATGGTAGGGATTTAACTTCCTCAAAATACTCTAGAATATTCTTAGTATTCACAAACCAAAGGCATGAGATTCATCTTCAAAGTAGTTATGCCCTTTTTCCATTTTAATTAAAAAAAATAGTATATGAACGAGTGTCACATGAAATGAGTTCTGGTTTTTTGGGCATCTACTATTGATAAGCATGGTATTGGCCATGGTATTGTAACAAAGCCTATTTATAAATTAAGAATCTTCAAGATAAAGTGGAGGTGAACCTCCATGGTTAAGAATTCTTTTTATTTAAATGTATATATGTTTAAGTTGTATATTAATTCTATTTATCATTACTACTAATACTAATTTAAAATAATCATATAATTTAGTTAAATTTTACGGTTTTTTAATTTAGAAAATGTGAGACACATTTCCTTGTGCTTAATAATGCATTATTAAAATGTGCTAATCATATTATTTTTTCTCCAGATCGAGCTAGTCCCTTCTGTTGGTGTTCCCATGTTTTGGCCAGGTTGACAGAGACCAAAAGATGAGACAACATAGAACCACTTTCAGACCTTAGGATCTAGCCCTCCTAGGTCCAGAGAGGGATCTCTCTATGATTATCAAAGGATATATGTCTTTGAAGTTCTCGATTGTGATTTTAGGCTAGTTATAGGCTCAAGGTTGTTTGTTTGATTGTTTGAGTTTGGTTGTTGAGAATCAGGAAGGAAGGTTTCATCATAAGACAAGGATGGGTAAAGAAGGAGCTAGGCAAGAATAGATAACTCAGGGAACATCAAGGCCATTGGGCAATGGAGTCAAGAAAGGATTTACTTATGTTCAATGTGTAAGCTTCAGTTGGGCTAGTCATCTAGAGCATTCAGATCTCAAAGGCTGATTGGTGGGGTGGAACACTAAGGAATGAGAATGAAGGATGGAAAACCATCTGATTCCGTCTATAGATCAGGCCAGAGGTCATTTAACTCCAGGCCTGCTTGGACAAAACCATAGGCAACACAAGGGGTCTTGAAAAGGTTTGTATGGAAGGGCAGGTTATGAAGAGGCAGCGACTGGCTTTACACCTCCCAATGTTCCTAACCTCTTTCAATTAAATCTTAACAAAGACATCTGAACACTGATTCTATCAACTTGCACATTAGAGAGAAGGCAATAATCATCCACTACACTGGTTTAGTCAATTAAAAACAATATTCATATACACATATGAGCAGAAAACATTAAAGACTGAGAGAGCTGGGACATAAGGTACCTAACAAGGGTAAATCTTATGTCATGCATTCAGATGTCAGTCAGAAGAACATGAAATGAAATGGAAATAAACACAGAGATAAGAAAAACATCACCAAATGTTGTAGATCAGGATCCAATGAAAACTGCTTATCATGTTAAACACAACACCAATCAGGTACATCACTGCCCAAAGCTTTTACATTCAGCCTGAATACATCATACTTCTCAGCCTGTCATACAACTATTACACAGGAAACTTGGCTCGGGACAAAAAATGCTTGCAATTCACTGATAATCCAACAACAACCCTTACAATGATATCCCTGTGTGCTTTATAGCAGAAGAGACACAGAGGACCGACTGAGGAGGTAGGTGAATCTTTAAATGTTACATTTAAACACAAAAATGAATGCAGGGCCGAGGCCCATTCTGCTTGATACACTGTATATTTAATCACTGTCACCTTCCTCGTGAAAGAAAGATCTGCTCCGGATACGATTTGACCTTTTGGCTGTAGTACTCCAGGTGATTTGATCCAAATAAAAGAACTTGCTGAGAGGTCTGCCTCATGGGTGTTAGATTGTTTTGAACTATAGCTGGGACGAGAAATTCCTTCAAGGACACGGCGCGTAATAAAGACTGTATGGGGGACCTGTCCTTTATGGAAAAACATTCTGTTGATAAGAAAACCTTGATATTACTTCTTATTGATGTTCAGGATCTCCAGAATCGATCCTCAGGGTCTTCAAAATGATGCTTTGCCTCTTTAAACCTCTGTTCAGAGCTCAAGATCTTCGTTGATGCGCACTAATCCCTCTGCTCTGTACTGAAACTCCTTGTTGCTTCATTACTGCCTCTGCCGAGTTAGCTCGAGCCTTTAATGGCGCCGGAAGGATTTCGGCGTTTGAACTCTGTCTTCCTTTAATGTGAGTCCTGGCGGCCCCATTCCATGACTTTCCTGATGGTACTGGCTCATTAGATTTGATCCTGACTGCGCTGCTCGCCATTGAGGTAGTACATTGAACAGCGGCGGCCTCATCCTCTAGAAACTCTGCAACACGACGAACTTATGAAGAAAACGGTGGACGGGGCGATGAGTGCAGGGTGAACGAAATGGCGGTGCGGCGGTGGTGGAAACCAAGCTATTATGATGAAAATGCAGTGGAGTGGTGGAATGCACGGACAATAGGTTTTGGTAGAAATATGCAGCGCAGACCGTTAGATTCTGGCCTGGAGACGAAGATCAACGATGGAGATTGAATGGCATAATCGATATATGAAACTAACCAAAACAAACAAAATGAACGAAATGCGGCGGAGATGAATGAAAGAGTGGGACCTAGCGGAGGCGGAGGGCGATTAAACCTGAGCCGTCAGATCCGGGAGAAGACGGACGATGGAGATGCAATCGGAGGATTGCAATCGCAAGGGCACAAAAATGAGACACTCACAAACTTCCGATTGCGATCGACAGGGGAGAGCGATAGCCGTTGGATCGCGAAACAAACGAACGGCCAGGATTTAATCGGGAGACAGAGGGAAGGCTTGCGATCAGCGATTAGAAGGGGAAGCGATTGAGCGCTGGCCGTTGATCTCGGGAAGAATGGACGGTCAGGATGCAATCGGAGGATGGGAAGAGGGACTTACGATTGCGATCGGGAAGGGGAAGCGATTAAGCGCTGGTCGTCGATCTGGAGGAGGAACGGACGGCTATGATTTAATCGGAAGATAGAGAGAACAACCTGCGATTGACGATCGGAGGTCGGGATGCGATTGAGCGCCAACCGTCCGATCAACCGATAGATCAACGGTGGGGACAACAATCGGAGGGGCAGGTGCGATGGAGCGATGACCGTTGGATCGCGGGGAGATCAACGGCTACGATGCAATCGGGGAATCGCAATCGGGGCGGCACAACTGGGGTTTGCGATTGCGATCGGGCATGGGCTTGCGATTAGAGGCCCGCCGTTGGATCATCAGGGTAGATCAACGGTGGAGAACACACCGCGGGACTTAAAACGTTAAAATGATCGCATCGGGACTTTGAAGTTTACAAAGGTAATGCGCCCGCTGATAGCTCCGATTGCGATTGGCGCTCGGGACTTAAGCGCTTGGTCCCAGCGCCGGGGCACATGTGGGGAAGTGGTTAAGGGACCTGTGGTAAGGGGCTAAGCCCTATATTAAGGTCGGAAAAAGGGTTTTTTAGCCCATTTTAATGGATTTAAGGGCTGGGGAAATGGAACGATAGATGGAGAAAGGGGAGAAAAGGGAAAACAAAGGGTAGGGGAAGAAATTAAAGGGGATTTTGGGGGGATTTGAGGGGTAAATGGGGAAATAGAAGGGGAAGACAAGGGGGAAGAAAAGAGGCTGAATGAGGGAAAAATAAAGGGAATTCAGGCAAAGGGAAAGAGGGGGGGAACTGATGTATGTTGTAGGGGCAAAAAGAGGAATGATAGGCCCTTTTAGCAATTTACTAGCAGAGGGGGATTTGTATTGGGCACAGCAATTGAGAGACTTCAAGGAGGATGGATTTTCAGGGGAAAGGCATTCCTTGAAGACTCAACAATGATTTAGCCCCCTATTTGCTTGTCAAAAATTTCACAGGGGGGCTAACACCTTCTGTTGCTCCCACCCCCTCTAGATATCATTACTTTTAACTCATTGGTCACAAATCGTAGTACCAAAATGAAAAGCCTTCTTGTTTTTTCAAGAAACTGGAAGAAATTCTAAAGGTCGAGGCTTTTGTGCCACATTCAAGAGCATGAACCCTGCAATTGATTGAATGTGGCTTGGTACACCAATTTATGGGATTTGTAGAAATTATACCAATGGATTCAATTTGATCATGTAATGTACTAAAACAAGATACTGAATCCTTCGACAATATTTGCGGAATATAAAACACGATCGCGCAATCACATGCAAGTAAGATAAATAAGTAAATTAATCGCACAACACAATATTTTCTTGGGGAAAGAAACTTCTCAAAACCCATCTATCTCTATTGTATAATAAGCCAAGGAATCATGAAAGAATATAATGCATTCTTGCTCACAAGAATCTGTTGCACTCTACCAATCGTCTCACACTGATCTAGGCAAAATTGGACAAACACTTAGCCAATTCCTTGCCTTCCTCCAGTATTCCTTCCTCACGCAATTCCTAGGAAAATAAATCCCTATTAAATAGGAATTTGAACCTTCCTTGATTGCACAATCCGTCATTGGCATCTTGTGGCTTTATAACTGCACCCGAGTAATTTGCTAATAATACAAATGATAGTTATCTTCCCTTTAACCTCTGTATCAACTAGGTCTTCATCAGAACTGACATGCATGTAGTTAATAATAGCGAATCATCAGTTATTTGATTGATCACTACTTGTAAATAAATCTAATTTAATTCACTAGACCTCTCACTAGCTCATAACTTAGTTAGAACTAGTTAAACTAATTTTAACTCAATTAATTTTAGTTAACTGATTACACTCACACCACACTAGTGCATTAACTGCAACTGGACCCCAAAAATAATAGAATCACTCTACATGCCTCACCTTTGACCCTCAACTAGAAATTATTGAGCTAAATCAGTCTTTCTGACTCAGTTAACTGATACAAGTTGTTATGAGATAAGATTACAATTTATTGTCCAAATTATTTAAGGGAAAAATAAATTAGACACACATTCTTGTTGATTTTCAATAGTATTTGGCCCTCCCCATATTTTGTGAGGTTGTGGGTTGAAAAAAATTAGAAACACGTGATCAATGGTTCTATCACTTTGGATTTTGTAGAAAAAAAAAAAATTTACCTTCATTTTCGAGAATAAGGATGATTAGAACATGATCTTTCAAAACAAACCTTACTTCATGGGGGGCAGGTTATATATAAATCGATGGAGAACACATTTCAACGCTGAAAGTGATGTCCCATTTGTCGTCCTTTTTTGGGTAAATCTACCTTTTTTCCCCTGCACTGTTGGAATGATACTACTTTCATAAATATCAGTAATGCACTTGGGAAATACATTGATCAAGCCAAGCCACTAGAGGGGCTCTTCTCATGTGCAAGGATATGCGCGGAAGTAGATCTGGATAAGGTGATCCAGGTGGATATTGGTGGCCACTCGCCTATTCCACTTGGGGCCCCACCATTGTCTCTTTCAGTTTTTCAGTTTCAGCACAACTTACTATTTTTTGCAGTTTTTAGGGTCCTGAACTTCCGGAGCCGTTTTGAGGCCCTAAATGACGTATTTTGGGCATCATTTGTCCAATAAATTTGATTTCATTTGAAATATACATTCATAGTTGATAGTTGTATTCCTCGGATATATATTTCTAACGATGTATCATGGGCATCAAATGGAGATAATATACCAAAGTTACGACCCCGAGAAATTGATGTACAAATTTACCCCAACGGGGCCCATAGTCTGGCATTTCATCTCCTAGGGTTAGGTTTTTGGATGTTTAGGGTTTTCAATTGTTTCTCAATAATATATAGGCCTTAAAGCCTCATTGTAATAGAGATTTCAGAGGCATGTAGTTGTCACATCTCTTCTCAGAGATAAGCTACCAGTGCCCTAGCTAGTTTATTTCCATTTTGTCTGTAAGAAAATTTCAATTCTTTGATATTAATGAAATGAACTATTATTTCGACTGCATCTTTGTATTTATGCGTATATGTGTATTATATTACGTTCCTTCATAAATCTAGATAAGTGGTATCAAAGCAGTCTTCTTTTTCTCGATCCTCTTTTGCATGTCCCCAACGAGGTCGAGGTATAAAGAGTTAGGGCTTGATTTGGTTGAACCTTTGCAAGATCAACCTCGCAAACCCCTACGACCACCCATGGGGGATGAAAAGAAATATGAGGGAGCAGGAGATCCTATCAAAATATATCTCGAAGAGATGCTTGAAAACAAAGGAACGCGATGATGGAAAACTTTTCCCAGATCCTTCAATGACTGCCCACCGACGGCACATCTACATCCTGCATCCACTCTAGAGATGTGACTCCATTTAAGGTATAAGTAAACTTTTACATTACCATATTTGAGGGTCAAATAGATGCATATGTCGTAGATAGATGGTTGAATCTATTAGAAGGATATTTCTCGGTTCATGACTTTTCCGACCAAGAGAAGATTATTTTTTCACTCCTTAAAGCTGCCCTCCATGTCAAGGACTGGTGGGAAACCTACTGTGAGAAAAAGGATGAGACAGAACCCTCTCTGTTCTCAGCCGTACCCACTTGTAATTATTTCTGAGACGCCATCAAGGAACAATACTATCCCATGGGGAGCTATGAGGACAAGTACATACAGTGGACCACATTGCGGAAACAAAGGGATCAAGATGTGCATGAGCTGACGAATCTATTCCATACCCTAAGCAAAAATTCGGGTGTCAAAGATTTGGAGAAAAATTTGGTGCTAAATTATCGCAGTTGTCTACATAGACATATTCAGGAGAAAATGGAATTTCTTGACATCTCCTCACTTGGTACGGCATACCAGTATGCTACAAAGATTGAGCAGAAATTCAAACAAAAGAAGAGAGACATTGGATCTGTGAATCAAAAGCAAGGGAAAGGTGCCCCCAAACTGTAGAACAAGGGACAAAGGAAAAGCATGGCAGCCCAAGAAAACCTGTCAAAGCTGCAACCAAAGAACAACACCGCGAAGCCAAAGAAGGACATGGGAAAGTGGTGTGAGTTCCATAAGAGCTCCACTCACAAAACAAGTGAGTGTCGGGCCAAGCAATCGCTGGTGGCCGAGATGAGGGCTTCTGAATCAGATGCATGTTCTGACTCTGAATCAAAACCTGACAAGGGGAATGACAAAGGGGAAAATATTATTGATGCAGAGCCCAATGACACTGTTGCCACTGTGAAGATCTAGAAGGAGGAACCGGAAGATACAGAGAAGGATGAGTGTCTCTTCCACTCCCAGATGTGGGTAAAGGGTTCCTCGATACAGTTCATTATCGACAATGGGAGCCAAAAGAACCTCATTTCAGCAGATTTCATGAAGCGGTTGGGCTTTCCAACCACAACACACCCACAACCATACACCATCGGGTGGCTTCACTAAGGACATGATCTCCGCGTCAGCCAACAGTGTCACCTTCCCTACATCATCAAGCCCTTCACATATGAGGTATTATGTGATATTTCTCCTCTTAATGTTTGTGACGTATTATTAGGCCAACCATACTTGTGGAAGTGACATTTTGCGTATGAGTCTCGGCCTCACGTTGTTATTATTACTTTTGGAAATAAGTTGTACAGGATACCAGAGGTACCACCGCCTGCCGCTATCTCTTTGGTTACTGCAAAAAAATGCAGTAAGCTCATTTCCAAAACCAGGAAATTTGTTTCCCTGATGATCCACCCCCAGGGCAAGAAGAAGACTGTGGCCACGACCTCCAGACAGGGCTCCTCTGCATGACAACAATAAATGGAAAAGGTTGTAGAGGAGTACGGGGACATCTTCACCTCACACAAAGGGGTGCCTATGCACTATCAGGTCTAGCACCCAATTGATCTGACCCCATGTGCGCCGCTACCCAATGCACCAATATATCGGCGCTCTGTTCTAGAGAACGATGAAATCAAGAGGCATATTTAGGAGCTACTGCAGAAAGGTCACATCCGATAGAGTTCATCACCTTGTGGGAGCCAAATCGTGTTGGTAAAAAATAAGGATGGGACTTGGAGATTCTGTATTGACTATCGAGTGTTGAACAAGATCATTGTCTGGAATAGGTACCTGAACCCACAGATTGATGACCTTCTGGACCACCTCAAAGGGACGAAATATTTCATCAAGATCAACTTGAAGTCTAGGTATCACCAGGTACCAGTCGAACCCTCCGATGTGTGGAAGACTGCCTTCAAATCCAAGGAAGGCCTTTTCGAATGGTTGGTCATGCCTTTTGGGTTAACGAATGCTCCTGCAACCTTCATGGGGTTGATGGAAGACATCTTCTGGCCATTCACCAACTCATTTGTAGTAGTGTACTTGGATGACATTATGATCTTCAGCCAGACTTGGGAAGAGCACCTCCACCACATCCGACAAGTCCTCCAAACACTACAGCAACATAAGTTGTGTGCCAATTTGGAGAAGTGCACTTTTGGTATGACCCAGGTTCAATATTTGGGATACATTATTGATGAAAGGGAGGTGCATGTGGATCCAACCAAGATCCAAGTCATTCGGGATTGGCTAGCCTCAACCACTCTAACAAAGCTTTGCAGCTTTCTGGGTCTTGCTAATTTCTACAACAGGTTCGTGTTGGGATTCTCTCATATCACTTGGCCCTTGATTCATTCATCAAGGGAGGAGAGAAAGAAAGATTCTTTTGGTCAGAATCTCAATAGAAGGAGTTCATATAATTGAAACATCGCCTCTGTTTTGCCCCAGTGCTCACATTACCAGATTTGCAACAACCATTTGAGATCGATATGGATGCCTCTGACTATGCTATTGGGGCAGTTCTTACTCAACAGGGGTATCCATTGGAATATCACAATGAGACATTGTCCGAAACAGTCTGCAGGTATCCCACTTATGACAAATAAATGTATTCCATTGTGCAGGGTTGTCGAAAATGGAAGCATTAAATTTTTGGGAAGGAAACAATCATCCACACAGACCACTGACCCCTGCAACTCATTCAGACATAAGGGAAGTTGTAGAACAATTGCCATCAAAAGTGGTCCACATATCTGCAACAATTTCATTTGAAAATTAAGTACAAGAAGGGTAGCACCAATAATATTGTAGACTACCTCAACCAACCACGATTGTGGCACTAACCACCGTTCTCAACTCTTGTGGGCACCAGACTTCTAATTGGCTACTTCTCTATAGGAGCGATCCAAAATTTGGTCACACATACAAGGCACTCTTAGGGGTATGCAAGTTCCAAAATTTCACCTCCAAGATGCACTGTTATGACACTTGGGACACCTTTGTGTTCCTTCAAGCGAGCGTACCAAGATGATATGGGAAGCACACTACAGTCGAGTCACTGGGAATTTTGGGGTTGAGAAAATAGTGGCAGTACTACAGAATTATTTCTAATGGCCGAACCTTCGACATGATGTCAGGAAGTACATCAGATCCTACACTTCTTGCATCATTGCCAAACCAACCATCAAGAAGCAAAGCCTCTATACTCCGCTACCTACCCCTAGTCGACCTTGGGAATCCATCTCCATGGATTACATGTCGGGCCTTCCTTATACTAAGCATGGAAACAAATGTGTTTTCATGGTCGTCAACAGATTCTTGAAGATGGCCATTATGGCAGCCTGCAAGAACAATATCACATCAGAAGCCACTGCTAAACTCTTCTTTAAATGAGTGTGGGTGAACTTTGGTATCCCACAGTCTATCATCTTAGATCAGGATAGGAGGTTCCTCAGCACATTTTGGTCTAGCCTCTGGTCAATTTTGGACACCAGGCTCACCAAGTCCATATCTTTCCATCCCCAAACGGATGGCCAAATAGAGGTCGTCAATAGGATGATTATACACATTCTTCGCATGTACAATTCAAAGCATCCATACACATGGGATGAGAGCCTCCCTTATGTACAACATAGTTATAACTGGGCTCTCCACAACTCAACCAGCCACAACCCCTTTCAGGTGGGCTTGGGATTCCAGCCACTATGTCCCATTGATGTAGCCATGCCATTTGCGGCTACTCAGGTCGATTCGTCTCATGTCCAGTCTGAAGCTGACAAAGCGAACAACTTCATCAAGCGCATTCAGCACATCCGCCAATAGGTTCATGACATATTGGACAGAGCCAATGCTAATTACAAGAAATGACATGATCAACATCGGGTGCCACACAACTTCAAGGTGGGTGACAAAGTCTAGCTACATTTGCAGAAGGAGCACCTCACTAGACCCCACCACAAGCTTCGACTGCTTCGATATGGGTCGTACACCATTACCAAGGTTGTAGGGAAAAATGCCTTCGAGCTTAGTATTCCACCATTCCTTGGTCTGCACCCAGTATTCAATGTGGACCGCCTTTGTCCTTACTTCCCACCTCTACTCGACACCTGTGACATTGCAAAACAACTCACACCAACAAAATTAAACCCAGACTGCATGGAACAGGCCACCACATATTGTTTCATGGACATGAAAATCAATAACACTCGCCAACATAAGATCCAATTGTATTAGGTTTTCAAAGCTGGCCAACTCCTACACCAAGGCAAGTGGTTCACCAGGGACGAACTTCAGCAGAAGTTTCCTCATCTCATGGAGGAACTCAACGCAATGGGTATTATTACTTCCTAAGGGGGGAGGAATGATCCAGGTGGATATTGGTGACCACCCACTGATTCCACTTGGGGCCCCACCATTTTCTCTTTCATTTTTTTAGTTTCGGCATAACTTACTATTTTTAGTAGTTTTTCGGGTCCTGAATTTTCGGAGCCGTTTTGAGGCCCTAAACGACATTTTTTGGGCATTGTTTGTCAGGGGTATCTAATTTTGATCCAAAATCTACATTCACAGTCAATAGTTTTATTCCTCGGATAGATGTTTTTAACGATGTATCATGTGCGTCAAACGGAGATAGTATGCCAAAGTTATGACCCCAGGAAATTGATGTACAAATTTACCCCAATGGGGCCCATAGTCTGGAATTTCATCTCCTAGGGTTAGTTTTTTGGATGTTTAGGGTTTTCGATTGTTTCTAAATAATATATAGGCCTTCAAGCCTCATTGTAGCAGAGAGTTTAGAGGCCTGTAGCCACCACATCTCTTCTCAGAGGTAAGCTACCAGCGCCCTAGCTAGTTTATTTCCATTTTTTCTGTAAGAAAATTTCAGTTCTTTGATATTAATGAAATGAAGTGTTATTTTCGCTGCATCTTTGTATTTATGGGTATATGTGTATTCTATTGCATTCCTGCATAAATCCGAATCAATGGTATCAGAGTAGTCTGCTTTTTGTCGATCCTTTTTTTCATGTCCCCAACAAGGTCGAGGTATAAGGAGTTAGGGCTCGATCTGGTTGAACCTTTGCAAGATCAACCTCACAAACCCTGATGGCCACCCATGGGGGATGAAAAGAAAGATGAGGGAGCAGGAGATCCCATCAAAATATTGCTCGAGGAGGCCCTCGAAAAACAAAGGAACGCGATGATGGATAACTTTGCCCAAATCCTTCAATGACTGGCCACCGGCAACGCATCTGCATCCAATAGCCACTTTGGAGGCATGAATCCCTTTAAGGTACAAGTAAAATTTGACATTCCCATATTTTAGGGTAAAATAGATACAGATGTCGTAGATATATGGTTGAATCTATTAGAAGGATATTTCTCGGTTCATGACTTTTCTGACCGGGAGAAGATTATTTTTGCACTCCTCAAAGCTACCCCCCATGTCAAGGACTGGTGGGAAACCTATTGTGAGAAAAAGAACGAGACAAAACCCTCTATGTTCTCAGTCATATCCACTTGGAATTCTTTCTGAGACATCATCAAGGAACAGTACTATATCGTGGGGAGCTATGAGGATAAGTACATACAGTGGACCACACTGCGGAAACAAAGGGATCAAGATGTGCATGAGCTGATGAATATGTTCCATACCCTATGAACAAAGTTGGGTATCAAAGATTCGGAGAAACATTTGGTGCTAAAGTATCGCAGTTGTCTACACAGATATATTTAGGAGGAAATAGAATTCCTCAACATCTCCTTGCTTGGCATGACATACCAGTATTCTACCAAGATTGAGCAGAAATTCAAACAAAAGGAACGATAATTTGGATCTACGAATCAAAATCAAGGGAAAGGTGCCCCCAAACCATAGAACAAAGGACAAATCCAAGACATGGCAGCCCAAGAAAACCTGTCAAAGCCACAAGAAAAGAACAAAACCACGAAGCCAAAGAAGGACACGGGAAAGTGGTGTGAGTTCCATAAGAGCTCCACTCACAACACAAGTGATTGTCGGGCCAAGCAATCACTGGTAGCCGAGATGAGGGCTTCTGAATTATATGCATGTTCTGACTCTGAATTAGAACCTGACAGGGGGAATGAAAAATGGAAACAGATTATTGATGCAAAGCCCAACGCTACTGTTGCCAATGGAAAGATCCAGAAGGAGCAACCGGAAGATCCAGAGGAGGAGGAGCATCTCTTCCACTCCCATATGTGAGTAAAGGGTTCCCCGCTATAAGTCATTGTCGACAATGGGAGCCAAAAGAACCTCATTTCAGCAAATGCCGTGAAGCGGTTGGGCTTGTCGACCACAGCACACTTAAAACCATACACCATCGGGTGGCTTCACCAAGGACGTGATCCCTGCGTGAGGCAGCAGTGTCGCCTTCCCTACAGCATCAAGCCCTTCATAGATGAGGTATTATGTGACATTACTCCTCTTGATGTTTGTGATGTATTATTAGGCCAACCATACTTGTGGAAGAGACATGTTATGTATGAGTCCCAGCCCCGCGTTGTTATTGTTACTTTGGGAAATAATTTGTACACGATACCAGAGGTATCACCGCCTGCCACTATCTCTTTGGTTACTGAAAAACAATGCAGTAAGCTCATTTCCAAAACTAGGAAATTTGTTTTCCTAGTGATCCACCCCAAGGGCAAGAATAATATTGTGTCCACAACCTCTTGATATGGTTCCTATGAACAGAAACAAAAAATGGACAAGGTTGTGGAGGATTACGGGGACATCTTCACCTCACCCACAGGGGTGCCTCTGCACTGTCAGGTCAAGCATCCCATTGATCTGACCCCAGGTGCGTCACTACCCAATGGACAGATCTATCGGCGCTCTGTTTTGGAGAATGATGAAATCAAGAGGCAGATTCAAGAGCTGCTGTAGAAAGGTCACATCCATCCGAGTTCATCACCTTGTGGGAGACTGATCGTGTTTGTACAAAATAAGGATAGGACTTGGAGACTTTTTATTGACTATCGGGCATTGAACAATATCACTGTCTAAAATAGGCACCCGATCCCTTGGATTGATTACCTTATGGACCAAATCAAAGGGGAGATATATTTCAGCAAGATCGACTTGAAGTCTGGGTATCACCAGGTACCAATCGAACCCTCTGATGTGGGGAAGACTAACTTCAAAGCCAAGGAGGGCCTTTCTGAATGGCTGGTCATGCATTTCGGGTTGACGAATGCTCCCACAACCTTCATGAGGTTGATGGACAACATCTTGTGGCCATTCACCAACTCATTTGTAGTGGTGTACTTGGATGACATTATGATATTCAGCCAGACTTGGGAAGAGCACCTCCACCACATCCGACAAGTCCTCCAAACACGGCGGCAACACAAGTTATGTGCCAATTTAGAGAAGTGAACTTTTGGCATGACTGAGGTTCAATATCTGGAATACAAAATTGATGAAAAGGGGGTGCAGGTGGATCCAACCAATATCCAAGTCATTCGGGATTGGCCAGCCCCAACCACTCTAACAGAGCTTCGAAAATTTCTGGGTCTTGCTAATTTCTATCGCAGGTTCGTGTTGGGATTCTCTCATATCACTTGGCCCTTGAGTCAAGTAACCAAGGGATGAGCGAAAGAAAAATTAGTTTGGTCAGAATCTGAACAGAAGGCATTTGTAGAATTAAAACATTTCCTCTATTCTGCCTGAGTGCTCACATTACCAGACTTCCAACAACCATTTGAGATCAAGATGGATGCCCCTGACTATGCTATTGGGGTAGTGCTTACTCAACAGGGGCATCTAGTGGCATATCACAGTGAGACATTGTCTGACACAGTCCACAAGTATCCCACTTATGAAAAAGAAATGTATTCCATTGTGTAGGCTTTTCAACAATGGAAGCATTACATTTTTGGGAAGGAAACAATCATCCACATAGACCACCGACCCTTGCAATTCATTCAGACACAAGCGAAGTTGTAGAACGATCACCATCAGAAGTGGTCCACATATCTACAATAGTTTCATTTGAGCATCAGGTACAAGAAGGGTAGCACCAATAATGTTGCAGACTGCCTCAACCGACCACCGATCGTGGTGCTAACCACCGTTCTCAACTCTTGTGGGTACAAGACTTCTAATTGGTCACTTCTCTACAAGAGCGATCCAAAATTCGGTCACACATACAAGGCACTCTTGGGGGGTATGCAAGTTCCAAATTTTCACCTCCAAGATGTACTGATATGTCACCTGGGAATTTTGAGGTCTAAAATGGGCCTCCTAAGGAAATTATAAAATAATAGTGGAAATAATAAAATAATATTTGATTACATCATCAAATTTAGAGGGAAAAAAGAAAACACTACTTTTTCAACTCGTATTTTCAACTTATCTCCCAAAGTTTTTACTCAAATTTCGAGCGAGACTACTCGTTGGATGCAAAATTTAATTCCTCATCCAAGGATTACCCATGTTTCATAATTTTGATGGAATCTACTACACGAAACACGATAAATACATGAAAAACGTTATTGTAATCATGTTTTTCATGTATTTCTAATTTTTCATGTAGTAGGATCCATCAAAATTATGCAACATGGGTACTCCTTGGATGAGGAATTAAATTTTGCATCCAATGAGTACTCCCACTCGAAATTTGAGTAAAAAATTTGGGAGATAAGTTGAAATACGATTTGAAAAAGTATTTTTTATTATTTTATTATTTTTTAATCCTTTTACCCTTTTACTTAAAAAATGGTGAATCATCCCCTATGGTTGACATCACCATCTTGAATCCTATTGGTTCTTATAAAGTTTATTTTGGTTGTACATTTTTCTTAGGAGGCCCAATTTAGAGCTCAAAATTCCCCTAATGCTTTTCGATCTCAGCTGATAAGAAGTTGAAGGAAAAGAAGGAAAAAGAATTAGAAAGGCTACAAAAAAAGGTTGGTCATTAAACCAATAGAGAGGTAAGGCATGAAAAAATAGAGAAGGATAAGGAAATGAGAACACAAGCAATCTTAGATCCAAAACTAAAGGAATATAGAAACACCAACAAAAGAGGAAACTTGACCTTTCAGAAAGGGGCTACTCATACAACAAGTAAGTAATGAGGGTCCTCTCTTGGAATTTTAGTAGATTTGGGTTGGCAAAAAGGATGGAAGAAGTGAAATCTTTGATTAAGAAAGAGAGATCCTTAGTTCTCCTACTCTTGGAGACAAAAATGGGGGATCAAGAGGTCCTCCAAAATTAACCCAAGATTTGGAATGGTAGTGGGATTATTTCTAATAGTGCAAGAGGAGCTTCAGGCGCGATATCCAACATGTGGTCTTAATCTTCGCTCAGATTGCTAGAATCTAGTTTGACATCTCTCTGGTTGGATACCCATTTTTTGCATATTCCTTCAAAATAGGTATGCTCACTTCTCAATTTTTACATGATTGTTCAATTAGGAGAAAAACATGATTGTTGGAATTCCTTAGTGGCCCTTAACGACACCAATTTTGGATCAAAATGCATATTTTGTGGTGACTTCAATACAAACTGCATTATTGGGAGCAAAAGGGGGGAACCCATGTTCCAAATCAGTTCCGAGAACATTTAGAAGAGAAGAGCATACAAATTACCCCCTCATGGTAATGGTTCATAATCATCAATGATCCACCTTGATCTGAAAATGAAACTATTTGTATCTGTTGTTCAAAGTATCCATTTCCATCTAATTAAGTGTGAAAAGTGTTTATCATGTCTTGCAAATTAGACAAAGTGTTTTTGGTAACTGTTTTTGAGTTTATTTGTGAGGGAATGTTAATTAAAATTATTGTTTAACATCTTGAATCAGAAATACACAACATAATAACTTCACCATAACAACACAACAACATGATGAGGCAGTTCACCCCTCCTGGGCTACAGCTGTCGGGTCCAAGGCTCCCAATGGGCATGTCCTTGCTCTATTAGGTTGCTCAAATTGGCTTTACAGTGAGAAATAAGCCTAAACATGCTGAAATAGTTGTGAAAATGAATTCAGAAGACATAAATAAGCTAAGAATGGCTTTTATTTCACCTCAAACAGTGAAGTGTAGCCTAATGCAGCTCCATTTCCCTCATGGCCCTTATGGCTCTCCAAGTTTCCATGAAGAAAAAATGGATGAAGAACACCTCTATTAGCTCTGCAACCTATTCCAATGATTCCATAATGCTCAAAATACCCAAAATTGACCAACATTTCGTCCAAATTGGTTCAATATTGGAGAAGTTATGACCTACACAATTTTCTGCCCAATGTCTCTTGGAAACCCCACCAAATTTGGATAAACTCCAGTTAAAGCCACTAGAATCAGCAGACTTGTCAAAAAGGTGGAACCGAGCTGCTAATTTGGCAGAGACATTTATTTTAGCTGTCAGTTAGGTGCGTGTTCACATGCGGAAATGTTGGACAGTTTCGCTGGCGGTTAATGGATTAGCCCTCGCCCATGGTCACGGGCGGAGGTCCTGTGGTGAAGGCTAACCCCAAAGGAGCTAAACCCCAAAATTTACTGCCCGTTCAAAAGGTTTAACACATGGTTATGTGTCTGGCCGCGAGGCTTTAACCCATAGCCCTAAGGGCTAAACTCCACGGTTTCCGTTGGTTCATCAAACATCATGACGACCCGACTGACCCGTCCTCGTTCAGGTCGGTAGTCCTCCACCCATTTAAACAAACGACTCACCCATTATTTGATGACCCATCTACATTCATAGCTGCCCGACCCATATGTGTTCAGGTCGGGTCGTGCCCGACTGACCCAAACGCGTTCAGCTCGAGTCGGGTCTGCCCACCAATATTTTTTTTAAACAAAACTTGAACCATAGGCCTGAGGCCACATGGAAGCCTCTGGGCAGGCCACGTGGCGCCCTCTGATAGGGCCCCAAAAACCATATAAAAGAAATAAATTTTGCCGCATAATTTTTTTGAAGATGACAAATTTTTGTGTTCAAAAGCCCTGTTTTGAAGGTTATTGGGCAACTTCAAACTTCAATATATTTCTCATACGACATCAGATTTGGGTCCCATTCGTGGTGCCAGAATCGTAGCGATGAGGCCTATCCGATCGTTCAATTTGAAACCAATTCTGAGCAGTTCCAATTTTGAACATTTTTTTTCCCTTGGACATGATCACTTGATCACACCTCCCCATTGGGAAGCTTTTGGACCCCAAAATTCTTCAATTACCTGTTAAGAAGATGAGGGTACATATCCCTCACCTTTTCCACCTCCATCCACTTTTCCTTACTCGGTTTGCTGCCTTTAAGACTAACCCGAACATAATCAACATTTCCCTCCTCGAAGTGCATGTCCTTCTATCAAGGATATCATCCTCTTTCAGCTCATCCAAAAATTCTGGTGAGAAATCCTCTATGGATGGCAGCTGAATGTCACTTTCATAATCAACAATCAAAGGAGGTTCATACAAACGTAAATTTTCCACATTCACAATAGAATACATTTGCATATATGAAGGAAAATCTAGTTGAAAAGCATTATTTCCAACTTGTTTAAGGATCTTGAATGGACCATAACAAATAGGCTTCAGCTTTTTACCTTCTCCTTGCATTCTTTCCTTACTAATATGCAGCCATGCCTCATCTCCTTCTTGAAACTTATGATCAACTCTATGTTTGTCATGCCTCTCCTTGTACTTGCCTTGACTTTTTTCAAGTTGTTCTTGAACCTGCTGATGTATGAGCTGAATTATTTCAATGAACATGCGAGCTTTATCAATGTCACTATGCCCATCAATGGAAACATCATTCTCAAGAATGAAATCTAAAGGTGACTTAGGCAAATACCCAAAGCAAGCTTCAAAAGGTGAAGTATTTGTAGAAGAGTGCTTGGCCCGGTTGTAAGCATGGTGAATGTAATACAAGTGCTCATCCCAAAGCTTGGGATGCTTGCTACAACAACCTCTCAAAAGATGTACAATGGTTCTGTTCACTACCTCTGTTTGGCCATCTGTTTGCGGATGGAAAGCAATACTCTTCTTCAACTTGGTGTCCATCATCTTCCATAGATTGGACCAAAAATTCCCAACAAATCTAGAATCCTTGTCACTAACAATAGAAGTAGGCAAGCCATAATGAACCCATATATGTTGAAAATATAAATCAGCAGTTTGTTCAGCATTTATAGATTTCTTACATGGCATAAGAATACACATCTTGTTGAATCTATCAACTACTACATAAAGATAATCATGATGCTTTCTAGATAATGGTAGACCTCCAACAAAATCCATAGAAACACTTTCCCATGGTGTAGAAGGTACTGGAAATGGCGTATATAAACCAAGCTTCCTATTTCTAGGCTTGCTTGTAGCACATAATGAACAACCTCTAATGAAACGTGAAACACTATCTACCATGTGAGGCCAATAACAATACCTCTGTAAATGTGCCACCGTTTTGCTTACCCCGAAATGTCCAGCAATAAGAGAATAATGAGCTTCTCTCATTATGCATAGTCTCTCCCCCTGTGGTATACATAACTTGCCCATATGAAACAGAAAATTATTATGCAAATGATAATCATTCTCCTCAACATGATTCCCTTCACTCAAGTTAGCATACACGTCCTTAAAATCAACATCTGATGCATATTGTTCTATGTAACTCTCATGTACAATAGAATCATTCTTAAGTAAAGCAGTAGCACTAATAATAGGCCTTGAAAGCATATCGGCAACTTTATTGAAAATACCTTTCTTGTACCTTATTACCAAGTGAAATTTTTGTAGGAAACCCATCCATCTGAAATGTCGTGACTGCTGTAATTTACTTTGCGACTGCAAGTACTGTAAAAGCTTATGGTCGGTATGAAAAAAATTTTCTTTGCCCATCAAATAGTGTTTCCACTTTTTGACGCTTTGTAGCAATGCATACAACTCCTTATCATATGTAGGATAATTCACAACATCACCATTAAATGTCTCATAATGAAATGCGATAGGCTTACCATGCTGTAGAAGAACTACACCCATGGCATAATCACTAGCATCGATCTGAATCTCGAATGGCTGTCTCAAGTCCGGTAATGAAAGGACTGGAGCTGAACTTATCTTCTCTTTCAAAGACTCAAAATATTTTTGTTGCTTGCCTCCCCATCGGAAAGCACGCTTCACACTTGTCGCTGCATGCATAGGAGCTGCTATGGCAGAGAAGTTAGAAATAAACTTCCTCCAATACTGAGCTGCACCCATAAAACTTCTTACCTCTGTAATGGATTTGGGAGTAGGAAAAATCACAATGGCTTCTACCTTAGAAGGATCAATTCTCAAAGCACCTCCTCCTACTATGTGTCCCAAATAAATGAAAGAAGTCTTTCCAAATTCACACTTTGACATTTTAAGAAACAACTGATTTTTCTTCAAAATATCAAGTACTTTCTTAACATGCATGACATGCTCTTCTCTAGTCTTGCTGAAAAATAAGATGTCATCTAAGTAGACAATAAATAAATCATCAAGAAAAGGACGTAAGACATCATCCATTACCCGCATGAAAGTTGCAAGTGCATTGCATAAACCAAACGACATAACAAGCCACTCAAAGAGTCCCTGTTTGGTTTTAAATGTTGTCTTCCAAATGTCACTTTCTGCAATTCTAACTTTATGATAACCACTACGTAAGTCTAACTTAGTGAAATATTTAGCATCTTTCAGCTGATCTAACAAATCATCTATCCTTGGGAGTGAGTAACGATTCTTTACCGTTATCTTGTTCAATGCCCTGAAGTCTACACACATGCACCAAGTTCCATCTTTATTTGGAATCTACACTATTGGTGACCCACATGGCGAAGTGCTTGGTCTTATGAATCCTTTGTCCAACAAGTCTTTAATTTGCCTCTTTATTTCAGCATTCTCCATGATAGATATGCGGTACATGCCTATGTTAGGAAGAGGACAATCTTGATGTAACTGGATTTCATACTAAATCTCCCTTTTAGGAGGTAAACCTGTCGGTTCCTGAAACATCTCATTATGTACATCAACTAAATCATATAAATCTGATTTAAGCTTGTAATCACAATTTTCAAATGACTCATGATTCACTTCAACCTTGGGCTTAGCCATAAGAAGTACAAAACTCTTACTAGAATTCACTAGCCTTTTTACCTGTCCCACATTTACCATCACTATATTTGCCTTCTTGTGATGTGCTCTAACAATGAACTCCTTTCCATCTTTAAAAAGATGATACTTATTTTCATGGCGATGGAAGATCGCTTTCCTGTCAAATAAGTAAGGACTTCCCAAAACAATTCTTGATATATCAAGCGGTACTACATCAAGTTCAACTGTGTCAATAAAGTGTGCAGTAATTGCAAATCGCAATATGCACTTTCTTGAGACTTGTGAGTTTTCATCCTTGCATATCCATCTAAGTAGATAAGGCTTTGGATGTGAAATGGTCTCAAGTTTAAGCTGTTTGACCAATTCTTCTGATATGAGATTTGCTTGTGACCCACTGTCAAACAGTGTGTCAATTTTTGTATGTTTTGAGACTACCCTCACATGGAATAATTCAATTATTTCTTCCCCATTTGGAGCTTGTTCATGATAGTTTGAAGTACTAGTGCTTGGCTTAGTTTCAGTTTCCTTTCCCTTCATACTTTTCAAACCCATGGCTGCAATTTTGGTTTCGTCACCTGAATCATCACCTAAGTCTTTTGGTGTAGTTGTAGTAGCTGCAATTTTCTTCTTTCCTTTGTTTTTGTTAAACTGAGTTCTTTTTTCAGGATGTAATTTCCAACAGTTTTTCTCTTCATGGCCTTCTCTTGAACAGTGTTTACATATCACTTTCTCACCCTCTTGTTTGACAGATGCATTATTTTTGCCTTTTCCCTTAAAGGTTTTATCTTTGTTTTTCCCCTTAAAAGGCTTGTTTCTACCCTCATCAAAAGTTTTTGTCCCTCCAGCCTCTAAATGCGTAGCTTGTACACAAACTTCATCTAGACTAGTAGGATTGAACATAAGGATAGTATGTCTAAGGTAGTTGTGCAAACCACCTATATATTTCAGCAAAGTATCTTGACTTTGTAAGTCTACCCCTAATAAGAGTGCTCTTCTCCTAAAATCTTGGGTGTAGTCTTCTAAATTTTTTCCCTTAAGCTGTCTGAAGTTTTTCCAGTTCAAGATAGCCTTTTGTAAATGAGCTAATGGATAAAATTGCTTTTTAATTGCAGTAATAAATTCAGCCCATGATAAAGTGATCTTACCATGTTTTTTAATTTCATCCTTGGTCTTGGCTTCCCACCATACCAATGCTGCTCCTTCCATTCTCAAAGAGGCTAACTGTATCTTGGTGTCATCATCATGAAGGTTCTATATCCTCAAGTAAACTTCTAACTGTCTGATCCAATTGTCAAGTTTCTATGCATTGACTTCACTGTTAAATATATGCAACTCAAATTTAATTTCAAGCTTTAAAAATGGACTTTTACCAGTGGTTTTAGACTTGTGAGATTGATTCACCGAAGTTGAGGATGACGATGTAGAGGAAGAGGATGAAGATGGGGATGGTGGATCATCATTTCCTCCATGTCCTTTCTTTGACTTGTCATCACTATTCTTTCCTCCTGAACAACCCTCTCCTTCTTTATGGTTTTTAGACCCTTCTCCAACAAGCCTATCATTCCTTTCTTGGTAGAGTATTCTCACCATCTCCGTCATATCCAAGAAAGCCTTTCGGAACACTCATTCCTCTTCTTTGGGATCCATATCTTCAGGAGTTTCTCCCTCTCTTTAAGACATGCTTGAAGCTGCTTCTATGGCTCTTGAAGGTGGCTCTCTGGCCCTTCTTGGTTGAGGATTACTTTGTGCACTAACCAAGTGTCCTTCACCTCTCTTGAGTTTAAGACTAGTAAACATCAAAACTTGCAAATAATCAACTATATCTTTGCACAAAACAAATGCTGAGTAAAACTCTAGCTCCTAAGGCTCAAATCCTTAGCTCTGATGCCATGTGATATAAAAATGAAACTATTTGTATCTGTTGTTCAAAGTATCCATTTCCATTTAATTAAGTGTGCAAAGTGTTTATCATGTCTTGCAAATTAAACAAAGTGTTTTTGGTAACTGTTTTTGAGTTTATGTGTGAGGGAATGTTAATTAAAATTACTGTTTAACATCTTGAATCAGAAATACACAGCAAAATAACTTCACCATAACAACACGACAACATGATGAGGCAGTTCACCCCTCCTGGGCTACATCTGCCGGGTCCAAGGCTCCCAATGGGCATGTCCTTGCTATATTAGGTTGCTCAAATTGGTTTTACAATGAGAAATAAGCCTAACCAGGCTGAAACAACTATGAAAATGAATTCAGAAGACAAAAATAAGCTAAGAATGGCCTTTATTTCACCTCAAACAGTGAAGTGTCGCCCAATGCAGCTCCATTTCCCTCATGGCCCTTATGGCTCTCCAAGCTTCCCTGAAGAAAAAATGGCTAAAGAATGCCTCTATTAGCTTTGCAACCTGTTCCAATGACTCCAGAATGCTTAGAATACCCAAAATTGACCAAAATTTCGTCCAAATTGGTTCAATATTGGAGAAGTTATGACCTCCACAATTTTATGCCCAATGTCTCTTGGAAACCCCACCAAATTTGGATAAACTCCAGTTAAAGCCACTAGAATCGGCGGACTTGTCAAAAAGGCAGAACCGCGCTGCTAATTTGGCGGAGACATTTATTTTAACTGTCAGTTAGGTGCATGTTCACATGAGGAAATGTCAAACAGTTCCATTGGCAGTTAATGGATTAGCCCCTACCCATGGTCATGGGCGGAGGTATTGTGGTGAGGGCTAACCCCAAAGGAGCTAAACCCCAAACTTTACCTCCCGTTCAAAAGGTTTAACACACGGTTATGTGTCTGGTCATGGGGCTTTAACCCATAGCCCTGAGGGCTAAACTCCACAGTTTCCGTCAGTTCATCAAACAACACGCTGACCCGACTAACGCATCCTATTCAAGTCGGGTCGTCCTCCGCCCATTTAAGAAAACGACTCGCCCATTATTTGATGACCCATTTGCGTTCATAGCTGCCCGACCCATATGCGTTCAGGTTTGGTCGTGCCCGACTGACCCAAACGCGTTCAGCTCAGGTCGAGTCTACCCACCAATATTTTTTTTAAACAAAACTTGAACCATAGGCCTGGGGCCATGTAGCAGCCTCCGGGTAGGCCACGTGGCACCCTCTGATAGGGCCCCAAAAACCATATAAAAGAAATAAATTTTTCCACATAATGTTTTTGAAAATGACAAATTTTTGTGTTCAAAAGTCCTGTTTTGAAGGTTATTGGGCAACTTCAAACTTCAATATCTTTCTCATACAACATCAGATTTGGGTCCCGTTCACGGTGCCAGAATCGTAGCGATGAGGCCTATCTGGTTGTTAAGTTTGCAGCCAATTCTGAGCAGTTCCAATTTTGAGCTTTTTTTTCCCTTGGACATGATCACCTGATCACTCCTTAGGACTCTTGTAGGATAGTTTAATGTTTTGTACATGTTGCGTTTTGTTGTGGAAATTCTATAAGGTATACACCTACAAAAACCCCGTTTTTGTCGCTCAATAGTATGTTTCTATTTAATTCCTGATGTATTTTCCCTGAGCCAAACACACATTTATATAATATAAATACTATTTCTCGTTAAAAAAAAAAATAGCAATGTGAAATGTATCCAGAAATAAATATTGTGATGATTATCATAAATTAATATCAATTAAAACTTATCAATTATTTAATTTATATGGTTGTACTAATTATATATTAATATATAATTGATACTTCACATAACTATAGATTAATTCCCTACCAAACTATATACATTAACAAACATTCAAAATTATATGCAAGAAATAAACCTTATTTTTCCAAAATAAAGACTAAAACATTATTACATCATTCATTTTTAAATTTATATTAAAAATTCATAAAAATAAAATATAAAGAAAATTCAAATTTTTAAATATTTAAAAAATTTAACAGTGAAATAGATTTTTAATAATTCCCTACCTTTCATTTCTATTAAATTGTTATTTATTTATTGAATTTGAATTGTTATTTATTTATTAAATTTTAATTATTGGATTGAATAGAATGTGATATGAAGTTTTAATATAAAACACAAAAAAAATATGTTTATGAACCATTTTTTCCTTATAATTGATCTAATTTTAGTTTATAAAAGTTATTTTTTTACAAATTTGTAAATTTTTAGTTAAGTTTTTTTTATATCTATTAAAGATAAACATATAAAAATATATATAATATTTAAAAAATAAATTTTATTAAAAGAACTTACTATTTTTATTTTATTTTTAAATTATATATATTTTTAATATTTTTTTTCAAAATTATTCATCATTAATTTATAATTAGTTAGTAACTCGATCACCATATAGTGTAATTCTCAATTGAATTTTTATAGATACATCATATAGGAAAATAATTACATCAACCCCTTCAAACCTTTTATATTATTAAACTCTTACCTATTAAGCCTTTTTATAGTCATTAAAGGAGAGAATTTCCAATATTCTTTAATGAGAAAATCATCATACTTTGTTTAAAGAATTTAGTATGATATTTGTTTTTTAAACTAGGTTAGATTTAGGTTGAGGTGAGCTTTAATGTTGAATGAAAAACTATGTGTTCTTTAGTGGGATGTTATTATTAAGAGTGTGTGAAGCTTAATTAATTTAGATATTTTTGGAATATTTTAATTTTTTCAACTTTTCATTTATTTCTTTATTATTACATATAATTTTATGACAAGTTTACTAATCATCAAGTTATGAGTGACTCTCAATTGATCAATATGAAGTTGTAGAAATTTTTGTTACATATAATTTTAATTTTATTACAAGTTTACTAATAAGTTATATGTGAGTCTCAATTGATTAAAGGTAGTGACCAATAAAAACAATACACCTCTAAGTCTTAGGCTATTACTCAATTTTACTTAAATCTATAGAAAATAAACTCTTAACCAAACAACTTCATAAAACATAACCTATAGAAAATAAACTCTTAACCAAACAACAATCTCATAAAACATACCCTATACCCTTGGGGTTTTTGGATTTGTTTATTATACCATCAAACCTCGTCAAATCTATCAAGTCATTAAAACAAACAAAAAGAAAAAAATTTCACTTTCCAATGATCACCTGCATCTTGCACGCAAATATTCACCATCTAAACAGAACGGACAAAGTATTGAGATTTGAGAGGAGATTCTGGGCACTGACCATGGCCATGTGAGGATGATGAATTAGAAGTTGGACGCTGTGAATATTTCTTGGAAATTGAATTGAATTGGACGCTGTGAATATTTCTTGGAAATTGAATTGAATTGGACGCTGTGAATATTTCGGAATTGCGGATTGAATCAGTGAGATGGATGCAGGGACATCATCATGCAAATACAAATGTAGCAGTCAGCTTTTGAGAAACGTAGGACGAAGGGAATCCATTTTTCGATGCATTTTAATTTCAGTTGGAAGGCTTCGGACAGTGTGTTAATGGCCGCATTCACTTTTCCAGGCTTGTCATCACTTGTGTTCCCTGTTGATTTCGGGACTGCTAATGGCCGCATTCACTTTCCAGGCTCTCTGTGTTTGTCCCTCGGGATTCAATTTAGGATCCTCTGCACTTGATTTACTTTTGAATTCGAGCTGTACTACAATTTCAGACCAGCACGGAAATTTATTCTCTGAATTTGACTGAAAGTCTCCACTCTGCGACCTGTATAGGAAACTTTATCTTAATATGATGCAAGGAAGGATTTTAGCAATATAGTGTGTATTAGCAATATCAACTTAGCTATTATCATCATTAATTTGATAATTAAATTATAATTTTTATTTAAAATAAATTAAATTTTTACACCAGTATATATACATACATATATACACTAAATTTTCCAATTTTTAATTAAAAATATTAAAAATATTTACACTAGACTTTGCCAAACTTAAGGCTTTGGTAATAAGGTTGTTAAGATATATTAGTTAAATATGCATCTCTAGGTTGAGACTTACTACCCTATAACCTTATAACCTTTTGTAATATGGCACACCTCACAGGGAAGCTCATAAATAATAAATAAAATAGTTTCCCTAACATGAAAATAAAGAATTTCAATATGAATATGAAACATGTTGAATGTATGAGCATTGTAGGCATAAAGGATTTTAATTAAGAATTAAAGGGATTCAAATGTGTGGAAATCTCGTACGGTTTTTGAATTTGGGTTTGGTGATTGTCATTAGATTTGATTTTGTTTTGACTTAAATTACTCAAATGAGTCATAATTTATTGTTATAAAAAAAAAAAATTATAGAATTTTTTGAGTAATAATTACATTTAAATAAATATTGTTACTTCTTTTCGAATCAATCAGTATGATTTATTATGAGAACTAGGTGAGAGATTAGATCAAGATGTTGAGTTTAAATAGATGTAAAAATGGTTAAACTAGCCATTAGAATAACGATTAGTTTGAGTTTAACCATTTCTATATCTATTTAAACAGAAAATGAGACAAATGCTTGAAGAAAAAGTGCAAATAACTTAAGAGAAAATTAGGCAATAAATTGGCAGTAATGAAAACAGAGTTATTAGTCCTGAATCTGAAGGTCAATGGGATGGATTCCTTCCCTGTTTGTGAGCCTGAAGCCAAGTTGAAAGATTCAGTTGTTGGTGAAGGTATGCATTCCTCTGAATTTCAAGTTACAACTGTGCTAGGCAGAAGGAAACCTGTCTGCAACTATAGAAGTTGGGCCCTCCGGTGCTCTTTAAATTTTAAATTTTTCACTCCGTTTTGGGATTTTTTTATAATAAAATTAACGGCAGACATCAATGTAGAATGGTTGTCAAACGATCAGCTTTGGATGTATTGGAACAATGAAGCTACTGGAAACACAGAAAATTGTAAATGGTTTTGTGCATGGAATCATTATTATTGATTATTAATATCAATAATAATTATTTTATTAAAAAAATTAATATTATTCAACAATATTATAAATTAAGTTAATTATTTTAAAAATAAATAATTAATAAAATATAATGATTTAAAAATACAAACTTATTTTTCTTTAAAAATTGATTTTGTAAAATTGGAAATTTGTATAATAAAATGATAGTTCATTAAGTTTAAAATATTCAATCATAATAATTATATTAAGGTTAGGGATTTTAAAAGAAAATAAGTCTTAAAATTATCTAGGCTCACACCAATCCTTAATATGGCTGGATTTTGGCCGAAAGAGTTTCTAACTGGTGACTTAAGAGTACACTCCATCACCCTTTATTCTACACCTCATGGGAAATTGCCTCTTAAAAAATAAAAGATGTTAAATTATTTTGTATTTAAATTTAAAATATTCAATATTATATAAAAGTTATTTAAAAAGGCGTTGTCTCAAAAGTAAATTACCTGGATGGTAAAAAATAGTAGGGGCAAACAATTTTCAAAAAATATGCACTAGCAGTGTTTGAATAGTATATTTGATGGCATTAAAATTTTTTGGGGCACCCAAAATCTTTAAGTTTGATAGTGTAACTTCTATTTACAAAAATCCCTTTTGGATTTTATCAAAATCTTGCCAGAATTTCCACGATTTTCTAGGAAAATTTGCAAGTTGATTAGACTGACATTTAAAAAAAATAGTTGTTTAAATCTATTGAGTAAATTTAAATTTAAAATTTCTTATTTCTTATTATTTATTTTAAATTGTAAAAGAGGAAATATGTTTATACATTAAAAAATCAATAATTTTTTTATTTAAATAATTTAGATTAAATTTTTTAAGCCATAATTTAAATGGGAAACTAGCAACCTCCCCAGATATATGTTAGTTCATTTTAGGACTAAGATGTCAAGATACTACCAGAAACTGGAGTCCTGGTCCCAAACTCCAACAAAATGCATATCCTTTTATCGTTACTATGATGGGCCATGGCGTCCCCAAGTGGGATTCCAAACTGGGTGTAGGGGATAGCATCCCAATGAGACAACTATCATGTAGTCTCATATAGACTTAAATAATTTAGATTAAATATAATAATAATAATAATATATTTTTGAGGTCACAATCAAGTTAAACACTGAATTGGTATATGGGACCTTCTTATTTGTGGGACAAGGGAACCACCTCCACACAATTTTTTTATTGCTAAAGTCTATGGAGGTAAACGTAAACCCCATCTAGATCTCTAGATTTGAATGGATAACCTCTTATGAGAATAGACATGTCTTGGTTAAACGGTGATGAGGCCTTTGAGAATAGACATGTCTTGGTTAAACCGTGATGAGACCTATTGTTATGGCACTCAGCACAGGTTTAATTCCCTTCCCCGATTTGGTGATTTGATCCCTCTCAACCCTTGATAGATCTAGAGCAAAAATAGATCTAGGGAAAAAATGGATCTAGGTTGGTTTAATTATTAATTATAATTATTAAATTTATATTTTATTTTAATTTTAGGTAATTTGACCCAATCAAAATGTTTTGTTGATAATTATAATTATTAATTATTTTATTTTGTTTTGTTTTTATTGTTATTTTATTTTGATTTACTTAAAATATTTAAAGGACATTACATTACAACATCCCTATTATATTGGACTAAAATGTTTCAAGACTCAATTAAAGAATAAATCAATATATTAATAAACTCGATTTTTAAAATAAATTTATTTTTTTAATTAATTTAATAGTTTTCTTTAATTAATTACTATATATATATATATATAAATTAGCTTTGTGATTTTATAATGAGCCAAAACCCTTTAGATATCTCAAATTTAATTTATACTCTAGTTCTCTTCACTCAATCTTCACTAAATTTTGAGAGAATTTATGTGGAAAACTGAGAGTGTTTATCCACTTGTTAAATTATTCTAAATTTTACTCTATGCTTTAATAAATTATTAATACATTTTTTCTAAATAATATATAGAAATTAAAATTTATTTAAAGTTGATATAATTTGTTAAATATTTATTTAATATGTTTTGGTTTAGTTGTGTTTTTTTAATTTTAAGCCAAAACTATCTATATATTTACATTATGGACAAAATATTGAGTACATAATTTAGGATCTCAAGTCACTGCGATCTAAACTAAACACCCTTTATCTTTGAATTTTTTTAAACTGTGATCGATATATTCAAATTATTCTAGAAGGAAAAATCCACAAAGTATTTCTTGAGAGTGGTCTAGGAGCCCATAACTATTGCTCATCATTGAAAAAGCAAAGTGTGAAAGAAAAAGAGACCCAAACCAAGCTATTCCTTGGGTAGGCAGTGGGTGTATTCTACTATCTTAGTCTTTTTAACTAATTACACACATTCTAAATGCTTCATATGTGGACCTTGAGGTAGCTTGTCCTCCTCTAGAATAAAAGGATTGGTGGGAGTGCCTCTAGCTAGTTGTTTGTCCTATTGTTATGCTATCCTCATTGGTGGTTAGTGCTATTGACAAACTAACTCCATGAACTCCTCTACACATCAAATAATTCCCCATAAGATCTTAAGAGTGTGTAGGATTTCCTACTGAATAGATTGATATTCTTCTAACGATCTAAACTACTATATCTTTAGTTGTCCAATACATCTTAGAAACATTGTAGAATTTACTATATCAAATCCTAGGGTAGATTCGATCTGAGATCCAACCATCAAATTCCTCCATGATATATTATATCGACAAGGTGTTATGCTTTGTTAGCACCTCAATTTCCACCTCTTCGAATAGTGATTGTGTCTTCCTTGAGCCATGGGTTCAGTATATTTTTGTTATAGTTTAAAATATACCTTGTTACCTATTGGCTCACCCTCTAGGAGAATGAGTGTTGAGCTTGTTCTCTCATCTTTTGTTTCATAATTGTTGCAACATTGCTCAACCATGGTCTATCTTCTCCATGATTGTCAAGGAATTAACCCCTACAAATTTCATTATTTCCCACGTCCCTCATCCTCTAAAATCAGGATTGGATTTTGGCATGTTGCATTAAACCAACATTTTTGTAAATTATCAGGGAGGGGTTGACACCACGCCTCATTATTGTTTTTCTCATTCAAATCTCGTGCCATCCTCATTTTTTATTTCAAGAGAGGGAGTAATTTGGGTGGTTGTGTGAATTATCACCCCATTCATATAAGTTTATTTGTGTTATTATAAAGCAATTTAAATTTAAATTTGACATGCATTGATTTTAATCTTAAATTTAATGAAAAAATTAAATATGATTTATTTCCTATGAATTTAAAAAGGTTAATTTAATTAGTTTCTTCAATTGGTTTGAATTGATTTCAAAATAGAAATCCATTAAAGTTGTTCATTCTATGCAAAAATTTCATTTATAAAATCCATAGATGTTAAACACACACATGGAATGGACAGAAAAATAAGATAGAATGTTGAATTCTTTATTATTCACAAAGATATACATTTATTATACATCCTTATGATAGTTAGCTTCATATTCCAAGGTATCTTGGACTCCAGTGATTGTTCACATTCCACCACACCAACCCTTAGCAGATTAGGTTTCCAACATTCCCCCCCTTAATCCGAAGGGGTATATACAAGTCCAAGAAGAGATCTATAATACAAAAATACAATAATGAATGACAACAATGTGTTGAATGTGCTCTCTCGATGGAAGCTATAAGGTGGGAGAACTCAAGGTCTCAACCAGCGGTGGTTAAGGATGACCATTAACACTGTAACACTTAGTGCAGTTCCTAGAACTCTTCCAAAACTAACTAGAAGTTGAAGTCTCCTGCTAGAGGAAGTTCTCCCTAATTCTTTGAAAAAGGATATTATTGGGGTCTCAACCTAGAATGCTTAGTGAAATTCTTGGAACAATTCCAAATATGGTAAGAAGTTGTTAGTATTATTCTAGAGGAAGTGTCCCTAATGTTCTAAAAAGGGAAACCAACAACCTAGAAATGGGAGGTCTCAATCTATGGAAAAGGGAGAACCTCAACCTAAAAATGGAATCCTCAACCTGTGGTGGTTTAAGGAATGGCACCAGGCAAAGGCATGCTCAAGGCTTCTCTGTCTCCGGCTACAACTATAAATGTATGTAATGGTTGTCTCTAGTTGTAGGCTCAAGCAATAGGTTTAGATTGTGGTTCAAGCTCGCTTGATTTATATTTAAAGCTTGTAGATTACCATCAATAATCCCCTTGTCAGATACAAGGTGAGAAGATGAAGAGATCTCAATTACAATACTTTTCAATACTTGAGAACAAATTTTGTGGTATGAGTGAAATATCTTCTTGGTTGTTGAAGCCCATTGCCAAGAATAAATCCATCCAAGCCGAATCTTCATTCTTGTAGAATGAGTGTTTTTGAAGCATTTGTTTGAATGATGAGTCTGTTGACCACAATGCTCACATGGGTGCATATCAAAACAATGATCTTTCACATGTCCAATTCAATTAAAGTATTGGTGTTTGACAATCTTTGATTGTGAAAGTGAAGGAGTAGGATCTGGAACATGTGAAGATGAATTGTCTTCAAGAAATCCAACACTCTAAATTTTGATGGGTTTTCCATAATCTAGAGTATGAAAGGACACCTCCTTGTCATATGCAAGACATGTTTTGTGCTCACTGTTTACAAGCTCTTCCCAAGGTTTGATCATGGGCGTGTGATCTGAAATTGAATGTTAGTTTTGTTGTGTTAATTTCGTCTTCAGATTTATAAATAATTTTTTGATCACTTGCTTTATGTGTATAGGTTTCATTGGTGTTTATGAGTTTTTAAACATGTAAATTTATCAATTTTTTAAGTTAAATTCAAGAGCATAAAACATGAAAAACAAATGTTGAAAAATAACAATAACATGTACAACAAACCATCACAAGGATCCATTATCACAATGCTTTAATGAAGGAGTTCACCCCTCCTAGGCTACATCTCCTTGGTCCAGCTTCCATGGCTTGGGCCTCTGTATTATCTCAAATGTGAAAAAAGTGGTGTTTACATTCACCTACTGCTCCTGAAACCTTCTTCAATGTGTTAAGAATGTCCAAATCATTTAGAAATGACTCTTCTTACTCCCAATTTGGTCGAATTTTTCAAAATATATGGCCAAAACAGTTTGGCCTAGGAAATTTCCACTAAAACTAGAGATGAATCTAGCTAAGACCGCCAAATTTAGAGCAGCACCGAAATTGGCAGTTCTTCCGAATTTACCGCCATCTTAAACTCTAGTTTAATTAAATATAAGTGGAGTTAATTATCAGATAAGAATGGATTAGTGCATTAAGCACAATTTACCATAATCCAAATTTAAGAAATGTATTAGCGTGTTAAATAACATTTAAGGGTTAATTAACCTGCACTTAACATAAATCCCGTGCATAAACTATCAGCGCTCCGCCTTTGGTCAAATGGAAGGTCATGCGGAGAGGGGGCTAGCCCCCTCGAAACCCCCGCCGGATGAACCTTTTAAATTCAAACACAACTTGTGCGCATATACTATTAAGAACCAAGTCGTGGACTATTGGTAAGCCCATCCGCTCTCTTGGGGGAGGTCATGGGGTCAAGTCCCGACCTCTACCCAACCCTATGGTAATAAAAATTTTCCCCACGCTATATAATATGACCTTTGATAATGTGAACCATTCGAACCTTGGATATAAGTTGTACTTTGGATACTTCGAACCCAACCTTTGAATATTGATAATGTGCCACATAATACAAAGTTCAGACCATTGATAATTAACAATTTAGACCATAATATAAAATTCCCCCCATATAATATATGAATTTGAATTCTGACCATAGCATAAAAATTTGATTCGACCTTCAACCTTGGGCCAACAGAGGGGCACGTGGCGGCCCATGGCTGCACCACATGTCAGCCTCTGGTTGGACTATCCCCGAACTTAATAAAATTTCATCCAACCATTAAAAAAGTGAAAGTTTCCCTGGATGTGGCTGATTGATATGTTTGATTTTGGTGGCTACCTGGTCTCTCCACACGAAGGCACCTAGCCTCACCATGTGGCTGCACCTGCCTCCCACATGAAGGATTTAAATTCGAAACTCTGGGAAGGACATTGGCACTTGTGGCATTTACTCCTACAACTTGCACCTTGGCCATTTATGGCCGATGGCTCCAACTTTCATTCTCATTTGCATGTCTGTCTCTCATTCTCTACAGAGCTTCGCGACGCCTTTGTCCTTTGCTCTGTAAACCTCCGTCTTGCCTCTGCCCAATACATTTCTTCTTAGCCCCCCTCTAAGATTGATTTTCTAGTCTAGCAAACCCATCATCCCATCAACTCAATATCGAGAAAACACCAAATGCGGTGTCACCGCAGAGGAGGCAGAGGCTCTCCCTCTTGCCCTCCAATTCTGACAATGGCTGCACACTCCTTGGCCTTCTCTGTGGCTGTGGAAGAACCATAGGTCCTCGATCCCCATCCACTCTCAGCTCATCTCTCAATTCACCTCCCAGAGGAGCAACATTTCCACTCTGGCTCCGATAGTAGAAAACGCTCGCGCAAATCGACTTTATTGGGCTCCTCCTTCCCTCGGCTAAGAAAATCCGTCGGCCTCCCCGTCAAACGCATGGTGAAAGAATTGGATAACAGAGGAAGTAGTTCTGCGAAAGGAACCCAACAAAAAGACACAAAAGCGAACAAGGTGGCTTGCTTCACTTCGACTCTAGAGATGAAACCCCAGCTCTCAAATAAGGATGAGGCCTTGTCCGACTACGGATGATTCATAGTTGAAGAGAATTCTCAAATGGAGAATCATGAAATCTAGAACCGGTAGCTGCAGAACCTTGGATCTCCTCGTTCTCAGTTTTTATATGCGATTCTATAGTTTTTTATCTATCTTTCTATTTTCCAGCAAACTCAATCACTTAGGTTTATGTTTCTAGCTAGTTTCCCCAAGAAGGGCATAATTTTTTGAAATGTTGAACTCATTAAGGGTTGGTTTCCCCCTAAAGGGCAGCCCATATTTTGAATTTTCGAACTGTATTCACCCAACAGGGGTTGGCTAATCTGGCAACCCCTATTCTGAATCTTGATTGTGTTTATTTTTACGCTATAATAGAATTTAGCATTACTTAGAAAACAAAATGTGAAATTCGAACTTAGGAGCACATTAACAAAAAAATCACCTTCAAACCTTTCCGACGAATATTGCTATGACACTTTTCATAGTGTCATTGGGTGAAAATGATAGAATATTCCCAAAATATTCTTTTTCTGCTAACTGGGATGCCATGTCACCATCATGTCCTGTTCTACAATTTTTTTAGTTTTTTAGGAAAAAGAACAATAGGCTCTATCTTCTTCATCCGGATTCTGTTTTCAACGAAACAAATTGCGCCAGATTCCTGGCAACGAGCTCTTCACTTTCGTTCAGTTTCTATTTGATTTCGAGCACTTTAATTTTTGATCTTTTACAATCAGAACCTAATCGTTCCTCCCCCACTAGAAGCCTTTTTGGAACCCAAAATTTCTGCTCATGTGGATGAGGGTATAGTTCCCTCACCCTTCAAGTGTCAATCCACTAAAATTTTCCATTTTCATCAACTGGATATTTTCACAAAAACTAAGATTTTTCCTTGACTTGTGCGACCTTCTCTTGCTGTTGTAAACACCATCATGCTACAATTTCCATGAATTTGCAAAGCAGCAAACTATTCTTGTAGAAACACACTTATTTCTACCTCAGTCATTAATCAAAAGAAACTTAAAAACGGTCTCACCTTGCACACTGTCATCATGGAAATTCTTAACTGATCTTGCTTTGCACTTGCGTCGACTCTTGACCAAGTATATTCGCCATTTCCATGTACCCTTTGGAAACTAAAAACAAGCACTTGTGGAACCCATTCCTTCTTTTTCAAATTTCTTTGTCGCTTTCTCTTTGACCTTTGCACTCTCTTGCACCGACATATTGTTTCCAACACTGCTCAACAATGATGTTGACTGCTGCAAATGTTTTACATATTGTTCACCTCCTTTCACAGGAAACATGTTAGAGTCCTGAAACATCTCATTACAAGCATAAGAACTTTAATGAAATCAACTTGTTCATTCGATGCATCATTTTGGAAGGCTTCATTCTCAAAATATCTCTATGTTTGATCATTAACAATGTCAAATTATGACTTGCATTTGTTGAAAATTCAACAAGAAATGTGTGTTTAATTTAATTTTCCCTTAATTAAATTGGACAATAAAATGTAATATTATCTCACAATCACTAGTAATAGTTAATTTAGTGTCATAAACTCAGTTAGCTCATGAATTTCGAGTTGAGGGTGGTTGGTGAGGCATGTAGAGTGATTCTATTAGTTATGGAGTTCGAGTTGCAGTTACTGCATTAGTTTAATGCATGAGAAACCAGTTAACTCAATTTATTGAGTTAAAATCAGTTGAATTAGTTTAAATTGTTTGTTGCACTAGTGAGAGGTCAAGTGAATTAAATCCAATTTAATTCACATGTTGTGATATGTCATGCAGCTGATGATTTACTATTAATAGCTGCCTGCATGTCAGTTCCAGTGGAGAACCAATTGAGACAAAGGTTAAAGGGATGTTAACTATCAGTTGCATTATTAGTAGGTTGCCCGCATGCATTAAAATACCCATAGGATTGGCCATGAGCATTGCCCAATCAAGGAAGGCTAAAATTCCTAAAGAATAGGGATTGCATTCCACATGAATTGTGCAAGCAAGGCAAGCTGAGACAGTTGTGAGAGTGCAGGAGACTCTTGTGAGAAGAGTGAATTATAATTGTTTCATGATTCCTTTGTGAATATATAATAGAAGATATAGGGGTTTTGAGAAGCAAGCTTTCCCCGGGAAAAATATATTTTTTGTGTTTTTATTTGCTTATTTATTTTACTTATTTTGATTGGCGATCATGTTTATTTTCCGCAGTTGATTTGTAGAATGATTCAGTATCTTGCTTTATCATATTGCATGATCAGATTGAATCCATTGGTATACATATTATTTGTATAATTTCTACATTGTATCGGAGCAAAAAAATCACTATAGTGGAAAAGAAATTGAGATTGTGTTGAATAGAATTCGAATTTGCAAAAGTATTCTTTGGTGTGAGAGGCAGATCAAGATCAAGATGGATTTCAATGGCTTGAGATTGGAGTATGAACTCAAGGGAAGTTCCAATTATATTGTGTGGAAAGATAGGATGGAGGAAGTTCTGGAGGAAAACGGGGTGAAAGAATTCACTGATAATGACATTCCCAAACCCGCAGCAACAGATGTCGCGCTTCTTGATTCTTGGAAAAAGAATGTTGCAAAGGCGAGGAGGATATTATTAGAGGGAGGACGAGACCACATTGTCTCAAGTCAACATGGAAAAGCGACTCCATATGCAATGTGGAAAGCTTTGATAGTTATGTTTCAGAGTAGCAGTGACCACTAAAAATTGGCACTGAAGGACAAGCTCAGGAAAATCAAAATGGAGAAAGGTGACACTATTCCGAAATATTTAACTAAGTTTGTCCAATGTCGAGATGATATCGGGAGCGTCGAAATTACTATCATGGATGATGACTTTGTGAGCCTAGACCTTCTAGGCCTTCCTAAGAGTTAGCATAGTTATCAGGACTCTGTCAATGGGAGGGAGACACTGCCAGATTGGGAGTGAATTTGGTTGGATTTGGTGCAAGAAGAATTCAGGAGGAATACTAGGGATGGATCCTCATCTAGGACAGATGATGAGGAAAATTATGCCTTGGCTGGTAAGGAAAAGAATGTGAAAGGAAAGAAATATTATTCCAAATATGAGACCGACAAAGAAGGCAAGAAGCGCAACACGTCCAGAGTGAAGTGTTTTCCCTGTCACGAGCATGGAAATTATGCCATTAATTGTCCAAAAAAAAAAGGAATAAGAAGGCTTTAGGATCTACATCTGGTGAGGCTTTAGCCTCGCAAATTGAGTCGTACTTCTGGCTCATCACATGCATGGTGTCAAGTGCAATGGGATTAGTGTGGTACTTGGATAATGGTGCATCTTTCCACATGACAGGAGACAAAGAAATTTTCAGTCGCTTGGAGGAGAAGGACCTCTAGATGCATATCGAAATGGGTGATGACAGGAGGTATAGTGCTATCAGGATTGGTACAATTACCTTCCAAAGGAAGTCAGGTAAACCCTTCTTATTAAAATATGTAATGCATGTACCAGGATTGAAAAATAATTTAGTTTCAGTTGCAATGTTGGAGGATAGAGGCTATGATGTGGTTTTTAGTGAAGGGAAATATTTCCTTCAACACAAAGCCATAGGACAAGCGAAGGATATTGGGATTCATGTGAATAATATCTACAAACTTGATGTAGATGGTTGTGCACCATTGATGGGTAAGGCAGACAAAGTGGTGAGCCGGGATGAGGGTGAGTTATGCAGGGATAATTTTAAGAACCCCCCTAAATTTATATATATATAAAATAGGCGAATCCCCATGATACATAGGAAAAAAATGAAAGTATTTTATTAATAATATACTATTATGTATATATAATTTTTTAAAATAACTTCCTCACGAGATTACATTATCCTTCCGTAAAACTGTTGCTAATCACATGAGGGTCATGGTGAATCGTTGTCTAGTGGAGTTCGGAGTGTTGGTTCTAATGAAGATATGGTAATTGAACCAGGAGTAGAAGGAAGAGAACCACCGAGACCAAGCATGGCACATGGTGACTCGTGAGGGAAGTAGTTCTCGTGCAGTTTGGAAAACGCGTTCTAGTTCTACTAAGTGTAATATTGTTGCTCATGCTACTACTAGCACTGATATTGAGGTTGGAGAGAAGTTTGAGGAAGCATTGAAGGTATCAGTGGTGGAGAATTACAAAGAGAACCCCATGATGGGCTCCATTTTGCCCTTTGATATTTGGGCTTGCAAGATCTTATGTCCATTGAGCCAACAATTAACCGTTCAACCAACAATCAACTTGACTGAGTTGATTAGGTACGAGTCAACTTAGACTAATCTTCAAAAATATGCTTTGCATTATCCCATATTTATCACACTAATGCACACAACATTGAGCATTTTCACCCAACTCTCATGCATGCACACAAAATTTTCATTAACATCTATAATCCTCACCAAGTGAGAATTGATCAACAATTTGCACCAAAGTTTGTAATAGTGTTGAAAGTTCATAAGAAATTTAGATCCATGGTACCTTAAATAAATTTTGAGATAACCTCCACAAATTTGACCACAATAGAGAAAACTTGTGACAAATTTTAAACCTACAAAAATTAGGATTCGTGTTCCTAGGAACAATCATAAGAAGTAGTTGACATTTAGGTCGAGTTTTGAGCCTTGACACATTGATAATGCAATGGCTTAGGTCAAAACTCACACATTGAAAAGTCATCAATGAAGAGAAGACAATATCATTATGAATTACACATACTCCAAACTTCTTACCAAATTCTACTTAGTTGTCTGCAACTCAGCTATACATAATCTTATAGTAAATACAAAATCGACAAAGCCTCTTCACATAGCTAATAAATGGCCATTGGAAGAGCACCCCTTATATAATAGTAATAGTAGCAATCAATAGATTATTTCATATTGAACTTCATAGCCATAACACTCCTATGTATTGTATGTTGTATTCAACTTGCATTATCAAATATAGATACAATCATAGTTTTGATTGATACATGTAAATCATACTTGTGCACCATGTTGAATGCAATGTCAGTCAAGGCGTAAAGTCGGTTTGACTTGTAATGATCTATGAATTTTGCATGCAAGTTATTATAACCAACAAAAGTTTGGGCCCAGTTTGAATGAGCAGTGGAGGACACTCTCTGAGAGGGAAACTGGAATTTGTACGTGTTCTACAGTCCAATCTCAGTCAATGTTACAATATATCAAAAGAGTTATAGTTCAAGGTTACAAAACCACAATAAAAATCTCCAGACAGAAAGAGGCAACGTTACAAAACCACAATAGGCTTAACCCAGCACCAATTACCCTGAACAACTCTAAACAAAACCATAAATTCATCTTTCTTTCAGCTCTGCTTCAAACTGGAACAATCTATTCTGAATTGGAGACAAGAATGACGCAAGATCTTTAATAATTGTACTTCTTTTGGAGTCCGGGATTCCCTTGTCAGCATCCAAAGACACGTTCAACTAACAAAAAAAACACAAGGAAATTTTATAATCAAGTTTTTGAATATCCTGTATGACTAGCAGACTTTAAAACTAGTTTTAAAAAATATGAATATAATACAGCACAACACATTGAATTTCTGGACAACAATATAAATAAACAACAGTACCAGCTGGGATCTTTGCTATTTAGATGAGGATAATTTACCAACATTGATTTACACCATCCAGAAGCTTGACACAACAGAGCTTAAGCATGACAAAAATTTAAAATAAAATTGTTTCTCAACATATGTGTAGACAAAGAACATCCATCTGGTAAACGCTGACACTTAGTAGTGTTTAATTATGGCCCACCCCACATTCTAAATAAATATAAGCCAGAAAACATGTGTGTTTAAATTCCTATTTCTCTTTCAAATAGTATTTTTCATTTCTCCTTGCTAAGACCACGAAAGAGACCTATTTTTGATCCAGAAAACATGTATGCTTATATAATTACTACTCTTTCAGCTAGTGTTTTGGATTTCAGCTCCACTGATACTCTCCTAACTCAGAGCCAGATAGGAGCCATTTGTGGTTATGGATAGCTGATAACCGTTTGTGGCAATGGATAGCTGATCAACTGCTATCAGTTGGCTTCTAGGAGCTATTAGTTGGCTTCTAGGATCTGGTTTGAATACGATCAACTGGGAAGGTGATAAATATGAGGTTCATTCCTCTCATTGATGGCAGGCAAAAGCACATGATCCATGCCAATGCACTACACTTGGTCCAACAAGAAAAAAAAAATGGGCTTTTCATTCCCAAGTTATTTTACTCATGCAATAGAGGTCCTTACTTCAGTAACAAGCTATGATATCAAATGCATTGTGTAGGAAACACAAATTCATTGTTAAGCTTAATTTTTCCCACCTCAAATCATTGGAGTGTAGGGAAATTACTCAGCAAATGTGGAACTTACTTCCCTGTTCTATTGCCCGTGTCAAGTGGAATTTGTGGTGGGAATGTGGAACTTACTTCCTGTTCTATTTCCCGTGTCTAGTGGAATTTGTGGTGGGAATGTGGAACTTAATTCCCTGTTCTATTGCCCGTGTCGAGTGGAATTTGTGGTGGGAATGTGGAACTTACTTCCTCGTCTTGGCCTTAACCCCAGATCTATCCCTCCTTGAAACATGATAATATCCAAGGAAATATGGTCTCCCTATAAAATTCTACAAGGGTTTCTGAGACACCATTGGGAAACCTTTTAAACGTATGCTTGGAAGCTCTTCATCTAGAACCACTTGCAGAGCAAACTAATGTAGGCATATTCAATATAAAGCTATAAACCACAACTTGTAGAATGGTTTTTGGACTCTAGAGGCCATTTAGAGCCTCACAGATTATGTATTTTGTTGCTAATATGTGCTGCACTTAGTGCAATTTTGATATATTCACTCTTAAATGGTATATAGATGAGCAAAATTTGCAAAGTTCATCTCTAATGGTTTGGAATCTTAAAAATATTTTTTATTAAAAATTATCATTTTTATGTATTTTTTTTTAATCCGGTTCATTGAATCTGAGTCTATCTGAGTCTAAGTCGAAACCCGATTTGATAGGTGGCCAAGTTGAAGACTGTTCCCAAGTTTTAAAACTAGGATATTAACTAATCACTGAAAAGTACAATATGACCTCACGGTAATTGCAGTAGCATTTTAAGAACTGTTGTAACAATGTGCCCAGTGGAATATCCATGGCAGTTTACCGATCATCCATGGAGTAGTACAACCCAATAAATGTGTCAACCAAGTGACATCTTGTCAAAAATATTCACAAATTTTTCAAAGGAATTGAAAGTCTAGTTCTAGTGCTACGAATATTCATTTATTGTCCATTTGAAATAAGCATCAAATTGATGATAAAATAAATTTGTTGGAATTTTTCAGATAAATCATAAAGTTGGAAGCATTCCCTAGTTTTTTGCAAAGAAAGAAGGGAGATCATGCACCAAAATAACAATGTAAATGGCATCTGCAGATAGGATGTATCAAACATAAAGCAAGAATTGAAAGCCAAGCAAGTATGACAATAATACCTTTCCAGATGCATTTCGAATAGGTGTTGTGTGAAGAAGATTCCAGAGAGAAATGTTATCCTTCCTGCACGATAATAACATCTATTAGTTCAAAAAGTTTTGTGAGCTATAGACTAGTTCTTTAAGAAACTAAACGAACTGATAACTTATGCCACAATATTAAAATACTAATTTTCTGCTTCTAAAAGAGGTTTGCTCACTCTCAACATAAGCATACCTATAATTTAGGATCTGCACTGTACAACATTGTTCTGCTACAATACTTTGCCGTATCTGCAACTAATATCTGTTAAAAAAATGAAATGAAAAGTAACATGGCACGTGCTCTAGGAAGCACATAAAAGATGGATACATCATTGTTGAATATTATGAAGACATAGTTAAAACAAAGCGAAGTGCAAGTTATGACTGCCAAAACTCAATGCTTGAAAAACCAGGAACCCATACGAGAATACAATGAAATGAAAAACGCTATAACGTAAGTAACTCACCTACGCTACAGCCGCATTGTCTGTGTCTCGACCCTGCAAAAATAGGCAGTTCCGCCCTAAAACTTCATCTCTAGAATAGCCTGCAAAATGTTTCATAGTTTTTATACCATTAGTTTATAGTCTATCCCCCATTCTTAATTCCTGGCATGTTCTTCATAATGGAAACCTCTTTGACATATTACCTTTTACCCTTACCCAATACTCTGTTTATATCCTTAACACACCAAAGACACATGCAGAACCAACAAATTTCAGAAATGGTCTGAATACGAAAGACGAGCTTTATAGTAATGATGCCAAATTTAAAAAAATAAAAATAAAATAAGTTCCTTTAGTTACAAAGCTTAGAGATAGCATTAATATTTAATAGGGCTAAAGGACTTTTGTCATGGGAAACACATACAGCAGAAAAAAATAAAAATCGATGGGGATATGGGAGAAGAAAATCCTGTCACATTTCGAAAACAAAGAAACAAATGTCCAAGGAGAGGCAGATGCAAATTTTCAAGATCACCCACCCACGCAATGGATGTAGACTCTTAACCCAACATATCAACAAGCAAAAAATCCAGCATCAGGACATTTCTGGCAGATAGAGACAAATGTATGGATGGCAACACACTCAAGAACAAACCCATACAACAGACCGACACAGGTATGCAGATTCAGCAATATCTCTAAACCATCCTCAAGTGGCCACAGAATGTTCCAAACATTGTATATACTCAGAAGCAGTGAATTAAATTACTAACACTGCAGCAAAGAGGAGAACTCAGAAACTTTTCAGCGCAACGGATCAATTCACAGAAATATTTCTATATCAGCAGCAGTGAGACACAAGTTTTATATGCAGTGAAGAATTATTTGCTGGTGTGCATAATTTTGCAAGCTGAAATTTTGATCAAGAAGAAAAGGAATTATTTTTTCAGCATAAATTATATTTACAGCGGATGGGCAGAAATCTGAACTTTGACAATAGACCATATTTCAGCATACTGAGCAAATGTATACGAACCATGGCAACAGCATATATTTATAAAAGCATAAACATAAGACAGTAGAAGATGTAATATTTTTTTTATTTTGCAAAAGTCCTTCAAAGATATGACGTTGTTCCTTCAGCCTCCAATTATGTAATAAATCCCTCTTTAAACATAAAGGAGATATAAGTAATTTGAATGTCTGCAATTCTATGTTTGTTGAGGTGGAAAAAGGAACCATGCTCTGTTTTCTGGAGGAATACAGTTTTAAAAAATCTGATCATGGGTAATAAGCAGACTTAAATTTGGGAACCATAAGAAGATATATAATCTTTTTGGAATAAAATGGTGATTTTGGAGGAATGAGCACTTTTTAAGATATCTGGTTAGGAGTGATAAGATGTTGAATACAGATTTTTCTCCATAAATACAAGGAAATATTGCTAGTATTCAAAAAAAAATTGTCAGACTCCCATACATTGAATGGGAGAACTTCTCCAACTTGGAAACATAGGGTGGAGAGGGATTATTTCATACATGACCCGTGGGAGATTGTCAATGGAGAAACACCAAAAGATCTGAGGCAATGATCAACCAATTATAAGAACAAAAATGCCCTGCTTCTCATAACTGTTGAACCCCAGGATGACATTCTTGAAAACATTAGATGATAAATTGTGCTGTCCAAACCTGGTGTAATTTAAGAAGCTTATATGAAACACCAAATGAACTTATGGTTTTAAGACAAATTTAAAGATTTCTGAAAGAAATTAAGAACATGTCCAAAAAATGCATCAACTTGAAAATGAATTGTCAATGCTTAAGACCACCATCGAAGACATGGAGCTTGTAACCATTTTATTGAACAACCCTCCATACATGTACCATAATTTTGTGACCTTGTTATGCGTTTCTTCTAGAATTGAAGTGCCATCATTCACAGAATTAGTAGGATTGCTTATCCAAAAAGATAAAACATTGAAGAAAGATGAGGACCAAACAAACATTCACAGGAAAACACAATGGTTGTGGCAGGGTTTGAGGTAGAGTCAGGAACAATAGCTAGCAATAAAATCAAATAATTAATTCACGAAATACAAAAGGTAATTATCAAACCAGCAAGCCTAAATATTGTAATTATTGTGGAAAGAATAATATGTAGAAGAGGAATGCTTTCTGACAAAACAGAGGAATAAAGCTAGAGGCAAATGTAAAGGCAAAGGTGGTAGACATAGAGGCAATTTTGCAAAGAATAATAAAACTATGAAGTTGAATGAGCCTAAAACAGACTAAAAAGAACTAGATGCTTTTCAGTGTCTCAAAAGGGATGCAACACAGAGGAATAAAACTAGAGCTGGATGTAATGGAAAAGGTGGCAGACATAGGCGCAATTTTGCAGAGTAATGAAACTACAAAGTTGAATGAACCTAGAACGGAAAATCTTTTTATGTTCGCAAAATAGGAAGTAGAAGCTTCTCAGTGTCTGTGGTAACTGGTATCTTAATTTTGGAGCTTCCAAAAATGTAACTGGGAGGAAAGTTTTCAAAACTTGATAAATGTGAAAATAAAGTTGATAATTATATTAAGCGATAACAGAATATGTCATGTATGAGGTAAAGGAGAAATACCAACAAGAATTTAAAGGAACAGTAATAAAAGCATTAAAATATCCTTTATGTCCTTTGTTTCAAAGGAAAATTTTCTTTTTCATTTTCTAGAAGAAGCAATGTTTGATCAAAGAGGAATAATAATATTGTGGCCATAGGTACACAGTTGCCAGTAATTTTTCTTTTAAACAAGAACTGGAAAATTTTATTATAATATAAAAGTTGTGAAGTCAACAGGGGAAGTACAACAAAAGAGACAACCAGTGTCCTGCCCCTGAGGAGAGATTAAACAAAATATTCTTCTTACTAGACCATAAAATTCCCATTTTGACCCAAATACATGGCTATGGAATGTTTTGATAATGCTCATATCCATCTACTATTAATTGCCCCAATTTTTCACATGTGCCAAGATTGCTTGTGTGTCCACCTGTTCATTGTTGACACATAGGACATGAAACCATTGCACCATTCAAAAATTCCTTTGAGGGTTCTAATTCAAAAAAAAGTGAGCCAACTTATTGTCCTTTGGAGTTGTACCATGAATCATATGCCTGATGATGATTGTGGAATCCCCAAATACTAATAACTTTCGTATGCCACATTGGCGTGTTAATGAAAAACCTTGGAGCACGACACATGCTTCTGCCTGCTTGTTTTTCATATGACCAAATTCCATGTAAGCGAGTTTGTGCATTCGCTTGAGGCCGAACACTGTTATCTCCCACAACACCATCTCTTTCGAAGTGTACGATTCATAAGGGCGCCACTCCACTTTCATCCAATATCCTAACTGGAGGTATTTGGCTCTAAACATGGCATGATGCAGTAACTTGAAAATAATGGGACTTGTAGGTTTCTTCCAAACACTGCCCCATAAGACTAATTACCTCCTCCTTTCTGCCTACTTCGGTTCTTGGTTGTGCTAAGCAACAGACATATTTGGTGTTCCACACAGCAGTTTCCAAGCTTGTAAGACCATGTATACCTTATAATTCTTGTTCTAGGTCCAAATTCCAATCGAGTCCTTCCCACTAGGGTTTAGAGGAGTACCCATCCTTAGCATAGACCAGATCAACACTCTAGCCTGAACCAAGCCCATATCATAAGATTCTTTCATTTGACCTTCAATATTAGGAAACTATTTCTCTCTCTCTCTCTCTCTCTCTGGTCATAGCTCCCGCATGCCTCCCATGGTCACCAGCTAGGTCCTCCAAACCTTGGACACTCTCAAGACAACATCACTAGATATTCTATCAGTGCCTTCGCAACAATGGATGCAGTGAGAGACTTTCCTTCTCACTCTACATATCCTCATCTCATCTTACAGACAGACAGTTGATTTTTCTTTCTTGCACTCTTCCTATCATTGCATTATTTAAATCACATATTTGTTTTATGCTTCCTGAGTAGCCCAGTGCACCCCTACAACTTAGTGTCACCGACTGTGTTTCCTTGTCCCATTTAGTAATTTACATATATTTTTGGTAGTTGTTGAACATTAATAAAATTATATTATCTATCTTCTCATCTATAACTCTCAATCAATCACCTACTAGTTCTGGTAATTTTGAGCATGTTGTTGTCTTGATATTATGTTATATGAGCTATCTCCCATTCAATAAAGTTTAAACATCATTGCACAAAGAAAAAATAACTTTTTTTCTAAAAACATCTGTAAGGCCACGTATATTAGAGGAAGCATATCATAAATGAGAGTGTACAGCAAGAAAGAAATGAAAAGGGACAAGGTACACTTATATATGTACAATTTAGTAGGGTTGCAAATAGTGAATGATATAACTCATCTAACTCTTTCAGATTTTGGGAACGAGGAACAACTTTCAAGGATTTCATATACCTCATGGCAATGAGCTTTTCACTTAAGTCTTTAACTAATGAACAACATAATCATGAAAAACGAAGCATCCTAAAACAAGTAATATTTCAACTTCTGAAATTAAACATTTCTATCATTTCATGTGTTCAACAAAGATAGAAATATACCAACATTTTGAAAGGGACAGAAAAACAATAACAGGAATACAAGAGACCTATGTTTCAATTCCATCAGTCTTACAAATTGATATAACAAACAAGATCTGGTAAGGTTTCCAAAAACATAGATCACTAAAGAACGCTATGATTTAATATTCATACCCAGTGGCTGGAACTGACAGAATCATACAGTCTAGAAAGCAGAGACACAGAAACAAAAATTACATTAAAGTGAATAGACAATCAAAAGAATCCAATTAAACAAATAAACTCTATGCATACATTGAAAGCATATGTCAATGGTGGTATCGTACAGAGAACAATCTGAAACATAATAATCATAATATGAAATTATGCATATTTTGTTTCTACTTTCATGCATACACACACACACAAATTCCATATCAAAGAAAAAGTGGGGATGCATCATGTGCAATTAAAAACAGTTTCCCCACAGTATAAGGGACATGCATCATTTCTATTACTGTAATTCAAAAGAGAAAAGAATCCTCATGTGCTTTGTTGTATTTGCAAATGCCAAATACTCTAGCAATGCCACAAACAATTTCTAAGTATAGGGATGTTTATCTTCTCAGACCAAGTCACAGTTATTCCTTGCTTTCTATGTCAACCAGAATTAAGGAAACAAGTTTTGGACATGGTACAAGTTTCAGAAATAGTGCTTCCAACTTTGAGGAAACATGGAAATGCCATATCTATCTCTAGATGTATGATTAGGAAGGAAATTTTTATTTGTATGGTATGCATATAGGTGTGGAGTATGAGCTTCCAAAATAACTTCTATCTGTTTTCATATAGATTATTACTTTTGTTTTTACAGATATGAAACAAAATTTAGACACTGGAATCTGCTGGAAGATGTCTAAGAAAACTTTCACAGAGGTTTCCTACGCATTTTTGTGTCAAGTCCATAATGGAAATGATTATGATAATGAAACAATCCCTAAGCCAAAATTTTCTGCTGATATAATATTATACCCAACATTGAAATTTTGTGAAGCCCCATTTTAGCTACAAGTATTTGTTCTCACCGTATATGTTTGAAGTTTGAATCTTCATTCATGGCAACAAAATAAATGCATATAAAGCAGAGACTAATGTATAATCATGACTTACCATATCGGAAGAAAGGGTGGCCTGTAGCTTGATTTCTTTCTACAAGGTACGATGCAAGCTGGACTTCACCAAGCTCCACTTTTCCAGTATTCGCAACTCCATCCAGCCAATCAACAATTTTTTTCCAGCTGTATCTCAGATCTCTGCTATATACGAACTATGGGAGGCCCTAACGGATCAGAGAGGGACGGACTAGAGAGAGTCGGCCTCGCTCAGCCAGCAAGAACTTAGAAAATTGGTGTGCACAAAGCCCAGCCACCTCTCCGAACCACTGCTTCCAAGAGCATTCCAAGTTAACACATGTTTATGTGTAGAGTAATACCCCTAAAACTGCTGTCTACAGACCACAATCTTGCTCTGATAAATCAAGAAATAGAGGTGATTGAAATCTAAATAATTGAATTGACAGCCAACGATTCCCAGACTTCCAGGTTGAGAAAACTCTTTCCAAGTCCCCTAAGTATCGGATATCGAACATAGAATACTATTGCAATTGCACTGGTGCACATCAGAGTGATTGTCCAATGTCAATCGTATTAGGGTAAGTCACTTCCTGGGTTGACTTGCATCAATGGCTTTGCTCAGAAGATTAAAATTCAAGTGGAACCTTCTAAGGGGCATCAATGTCATGATCCATTGCAGGAATACACATGAAGCATTTCCTGATCAAAATGATGATAGCTATCAGGGCTATTAGATTTTCACAGCTAAGAATCACCTGAAGCCATTCATCCATTTTCAATGATGAAGCCTTTACCTGCTGATGGAAAGGTGAACATGCCAAATTTTATATGAAACGGAACTTAAAGATGCATGTTTTCTTCTTGTTATTCATCATAAGTTAACCCTTACCAACCCTTTCCAGGCTTTCTTTATTACAAACGATTTTAAATGGGGCTGCAAGAAGTAATTATATTGGGGCTATGCCTCTTTTTTCCATATCACTCTGCAGCTTGTAAACTTCCTCGATATTTCCCATTTTGACATGTACTCTCATCAAGATATTATAAACAATACTATCAGGCACAATGCCCTTCCCAGTCATTTCATTAAAAGTATAATTTGCTTCTTGCATCAGGCCTTCATTACTAAGTCCCCATATAAGAGACGAATATGTATATAAATCAGGTTCAATACCCCTCTCTATCATTTTTATTTTCAGGTCAAGAGCTTCATGCATATCACCCTCCTTCAAATTTCCAACAATCAGGGCAGTATAAACAATCTTGTTAGGAACCAAATCATTTTCTAACATTTCCTTGAAAAACAGCTTGGCTTCCTGCAAATTTCCACTTTTACAAAGCCCATCAATGAGTGATGTGTAAGTGACTGCATTAGGTGACATACCCGATTCTTTTAGTCTATCAAAGCAGGTTTTTGCCTCACGTAGTGAACCTTGTTTGCAAAGCCCGTCAATAAGCATGGAATAACAAATGAGATCGGAAATAATACCCCGGTCTAACATTTCATTATGCAGATTGAGAGCCTCCTGCATATTGCCTTCCTTAAAATGTGCGTAAATGAGAGTGGTATAGATAACATCATTCATGTGCAGACCCCTTGCCATCATTTTATTGATGACTATTTTGGCTTCCTGTAACTGGCATAGATTGCAAAGGCCTTGGATAACAGCACCATAGACTTGAATGTCTGGTTCAATACCTTGCTCTTGCATTTTATCAAAAATTTCCAATGCCTCCTGCATATTTCCCTGATTGAAATGCCCATCAATTAGGGCAGTGAATATAAATTTGTTAGGAGGTATTGTAGTCTCTGACATTTTCTTGAAAATATCATCAGCTTCCCGTACTTTTCCTTCCTTGCATAAACCATCAACAAGAGCCCCATATGTGACAGCGCTAGGAGTTAAACCAGATTCTACCATTTGATCATAAAGTTTGGCAGCTTCTTGCAGATTACTCTCTTTACAATTTCCATCAATAAGACAAGTAAATGTAAACTCATTGGGATGCAAGCCATGTCCTCTCAGGGCCTTGAAGGTATTGTTCGCCTCTTGCATCATGCCTTCCTTACAGAGTTCATCAATAACTGTACTGAAGGTGATCACATTGGGCAAGATACCATTTTCTCTCATCTCATTGAGGACATCTAAGGCTTTCTGTAGCTGCCTTTACTTGCAATGCCCATTAATGAGAGTATTGTAAGTAATGACATCGGGTTTGCAACCAGTTTCCTGCATTTCATCACACAACCCCTCCACTTCCTCTAGTTTGCCTTCTTTATAATATCCATCAATCAATGAATTGTAAGTAACAATGTCCGGTTGGCAGCCCATCTCTTTCATTTGATTGAAAAGGTTCCTTGCACACTGCAAATCCCCCTCTTTGCACGTGAAATTAATCATAATATTGTATGTAAATACATTGGGAAGAACCCCACTGCCCGTCATGTCTGCGAAGAACTTCCTCGCTAAGTCCCCACGATTGGACTTCCAAAAACTATGCAGAAGCATATTACAGGCATAAACAGTGGGAACAATCCTAAACTTCTTCATTCTATAAAAAACTTCATAGGCCTCTTCCAGCATCCTAGTTTCGGTGTAAGTCCTCAAAAGGGCACTCTAACGCTTGGAAGGAAAATCAGCATGCCCTCCTGTTGCTCCTCACCATGTCAAACAAAGTTTGGACCCTGGTGTTCACGCTTGTGCACCACAGGACTCTTGAGGATCCTTGGGCGCGTACGGACACATTCGCCCTTGTAGAGCATGTGCACCCAAGTGCAATGTGATTCCGTGGTATGACAAAACCCTCGTCGTTACTTCTTCGTTCCATTCAAAGAATTCTGAATGCCAATGAGGCTTACACCTAGCTTCATGTAAGAACTTGAGACATACAAGAGGGCCAAAGTGATTTTGAGTGGGAGGCCTCGAAATCATTCGAACGTTTCTTTCCACCATTGCACACGTACTGTTTATCAAGACTATATCTTCATCACCATCCCAACCCAAGCATGGGTATGTCGTCGGGTTAGGGGCATTATTAAAACACCGAATCTTCGTGATGTGATGTGGATGTTTTGGCGTTCTATCGCAATAACGATATATCTACACACCCTTTTGACAGAGGAGACTTATCAATGCGACAATGGCTATTGTTAATGTAGAAGAGGACTTGTATGTGTTTATGATTTATGGAAATTTTTCTTACTTGTGTGCCTCTGATGTCGGTCCTGACCTTCCTCATCTTCTTCTGCTGTTCTCTTTCATTCATAGTCTTCGATTTCTTCTTTTGCTACTTTTGCGGTGTTATTGTGATTCTTCAAAAACATCTTTGTCTGATGGCGTCCCTGCAATTCGTTGTCATTCCACTCCAGCTCCTCTCGTCCACTTCTCTAGTCGTAATACTGGTTTTCTCATCCTTACGGTTTTCGTTTGCATTACACTCCAGCACCTCTCGTCCACTTCTCTAGGCCTAATAATGGTTTTTTCATCCTCTGTTTCTGCGTAAAATGGAGCGAATGCCATAGAAATCTGAAAAATTGGGGGCGAATGTCATGGAAACCTGGAAAATCGGGGGCGATTTTCATGTTTCCGGTTTTGTGCGCTCTTTTTTTGGTGGGCTAATGTTAAATAATTAATTATTTTTAAAATATTTTTTGGGCTAACTTTATTAAACTATAAAAAATGGGTTTTATATAAAAAATTTGCCCTAATAAAATTTAAGATCCCTTAAAATTCGCCTTTGGGCTAAAATTTGCCCCTAAAATTTTCCCTGGAGTTATGGCACAGGAGATTGGGCCATCTACACCATGGAGCCCTGAAGGTCATGAAACATATTTCTACGGTACTTCCCAAGGGTACTCTTGCACAGATAGACACATGAAAGGGATGTACCATGGGGAAGTATGCAAAGGCCACTTTTCACGAGAAGGAGAACCGAGCAGTAGAGATCCTTGAGAGAGTTCACTCAGACATCTGTGGACCATTCTCTATATCTTCGACAACAAAGCACAAGTATTTGGTGATATTTTTTGATGATTTTACTAGAAATTTTTGGATCTACTTCATGCAGTAGAAATATTAGACATTCTCAAAATTTTGTGAGTTCAAAGCACTGGTGGAGAAAGACACAGGGAAGCATGTGAAGGCTCTTAGGAGTGAAAATGGTGGTGAGTACATCTCCAATGAATTCAAGAACTTCTGTAGCAAAGAAGGAATTCAGAGAGAGTTTATTGCACCCCATAACCCACAACAGAATGGGGTCGCAGAAAGAAATAACAGAACAATTTTGGGTGCAGCACGAGTGATGTTGCATGATCAGGGCCTATCGTTGCATCTGTGGGCAGAGGCATGCAACACAACGGTATTTGTGCAAAACTGTAGTCCTCATCAGATACTTGGCATGAGTACATGAGAGGAGGATTTTTCAGGTAAGAAACCTGATGTTTCATATTTTAAAATTTTTGACTCATCTATCTATTGCCATGTGACCAAATATTCCAAGAAGAAGCTTGAACCAACAACTGAGATTGGGATATTTGTGGGGTACACTGATACTCTCCACAACTATCAGGTGTATTTTACAAATACTAGGATGACTGTTGTGAGACGAGATATAAAATTTTATGAGGAGAAATCCATGCGATTGTCCCTTGAGTAGGAGATTGATTTGCATGCAGAGGAGGAACTCTTGGTTCCAAAGAATAAACCTCAATATGTGGAGCAACCACATGTGGAGGATCATGGAGTGGCAGAAAACACTCATAAAGAGCCATCCACTATAAATGGTAGAAGCCGCACCACAAAAGCTAATAGATTGAGACTTGATGCGGCAGAACATGTAGGAGCACCTACTTCACTACGCAGACAGTGACAGTCTCCAGACATGTTTACTGGATACATGACTCTTATGAGAAAGTGTATTGTAACAGAACCATCCTCCATTGAGGAAGTAGTGCATCAACCAATTTGGGTCATTAGGGGAATTTTGAGGTCTAAAATGGGCCTCCTAAGGAAATTATAAAATAATAGTGGAAATAATAAAATAATATTTGATTACATCATCAAATTTTAAAGGGATAAATGAAAAAACTACTTTTTCAACTCGTATTTTGAACTTATCTCCCTAAGGATTTACTCAAATTTTGAGCGGGAATAATCGTTGGATGCAAAATTTAATTCCTCATCAAATGAGTACCCATGTTGCATACTTTTGATGGAATTTTCTACATGAAAAATGAGAAATACATAAAAAACGTGATTGCAATCACGTTTTTTATGTATTTCTCATTTTTCGTGTAGCAGGGTCCATCAAAAGTATGCAAAATGGGTACTCCTTTGATGAGGAATTAAATTTTGCATCCAATGAGTCTTCCCACTCGAAATTTGGGTAAACCCTTAGGGAGATAAGTTCAAAATACGAGTTGAAAAAGTTGTTTTATTATTTTATATTTTTTAATCTTTTTACCTTTTTACTCCAAAAATGGTGAATCATCCCCATGGTTGACATCATCATCTTGAATCCTATTGGTTCTTATAAAGTTTATTTTAGTTCTACATTTTTCTTAGGAGGCCCATTTTAGACCTCAAAATTCCCCTAATGTGATGCCATGGTTGAGGAGTATGACTCCATCATCAAGAATAGTGCATGGGAAGTTGTCCCAAGACCAGTTGGAAAATCAGTGATTGGATCTATATGGATCTATAAAGTGAAGCAGACGGCATATGGGAGTGTGGAGAAGTACAAAGCTAGATTTGTAGCTCGGGGATTCTCACAAGTTGAAGGGATTGACTATGAGGAGACTTTCACACTGGTTGTGAGATACTCGTCGATTGTATCTATCCTTTCACTCTCAGCGCAGATGGGGTGGCAGATACATCAGATGGATGTGAAGACTATGTTTCTCAATGGAGTTATTGAGGAAGAAATGTACATAGAGAAGCCAGAAGGTTTTGAGACCTTTGATAGTGAGTCGCATGTGTGCAGAATCAATAAAGCACTGTATGGGCTGAAGCAAGCACCTCGTGCTTGGTACACCAGGATTGACAGCTATTTCACCAAGTTGGGCTTCATGAAGAGTGAAGTGGATGCGAACCTATACCAGATTGTGGTTGATGGTAAGCTCTTGATTATCGTACTTTATGTTGATGATATAATTGTCACAGGTGATGAGAAGATCATAACTTCTGGCAAAGAAGATCTTGTAAGAGAGTTTGGGATGAAGGACATGGGACTCCTTCACTATTTCCTTGTTTTGGAAATATGGCAGTGAGATGGTGACCTATTTGTTTCTCAAGGAAAGTATGCCAAAGATATTCTAAGTAAGTTTCACATGGAGAGTTGTAAACCCATGGAGACTCCTCTTCCAGGAAACTGGAGGAAGGAGGATGCTACTTCAGGTGAGGTAGTGGACGCTACTGTTTATAGGCAGCTTGTGGGTTCACTAATGTACTTGGTGAACACCAGACTAGACATTTGCTACGCAATTAACCAGCTGAGTCAAGCTATGGTTAAGTCAACCAAACTCTTTTGGAAGGCGAGGAAGCATGTCTTGAGATATCTCAGGGGCACTACAGAGTATGGATTATGTGTTATATTCATAAATTAGCATGCAGCTAATGGGAATACTAATTTTTATTTTAAAATATAGTTAGATGAATAAATGGGCAAGGAGGCTCATAAGTTGCTTAAGAAGGAATAAAATCCCTCATAATGTGAAAAGGGATCATGTTAATAACCAGATCAAGCATCCACATGTGTGAACAGGGTCTAAAATGTGTGGACAAAGTCAAGTTTGACCAATTCAACAACATTATTATATAAGGAGTGGATCCTAAATAAAGATAGCTTAATGTGAATGAAGATCAATCTAGCTAGTCAAATTGAAGACACCTTGAGTGTGAAAAGAGACAATGCATCAAGATCCAGTCAAGGTTGATCTATTCAAGGTTGACTAAATCAAACAGTGCAATAAAAATATGAGCAAGACTAATGGAGACAGCATAATTTTGGTGGAGGAGTCTTTGCATAGAAGCAACCTCATAATTGGGTGGGACCCTTGGTGAGGAAGATCATTATCTATATAATGAAGGGAATGGAAACCATAAGGGGCATGATTGAAGATTATATTTTGTATGTGGTCTGTTTAGACTTTATTGCATCCTTTGGATGTTTAGCTAAGTTCGCTGCACTGTTTAGTGCAAGGGTTTTCTCATGCGGGAATTCCCCACCCTTGCTTGGAGATCTTGTTTAAGAAATTTGAGGAGAGAATTTTGTGCTAAATTTTCCACTATCTGGTGTTAGACCAAGTAGTTACCTTCAAAAACATCACAATCCCTTTCAGAAACTACGTTATTTCTCAAGGTATTGCAGTGGAGGGGTTTAATCCCTTGTATTTTGAGCTAGTTTCCCTGAAGAAGGTTCATTATTCTTCCCGGAAAGATATTAGGAGGAGGTATAGCCATTTCTTTGCATGATCAGCCATTTTTATGCAAAGCTTCAACCATACAGTGTGATTCAGCCATAGATCTGCAGCAAATGCTTCTTGTATTTTATGTTTAGCAAGAAACCCTTGCCGGGTCCTCTTGGATTTCTGTAAAAGAGGCTAGATCTCTATTTTTCAGCCTCATTGATTAAAATAAAGTAGATCTATTTTTTCTCTCATATTTCTGAGTACAACCCTTAATAAATTGCGTTGTCTCTTTCTGCAGTAATTTCTGTTTGCAGTAGTCTTGGGGTTTCAACATTTTTGGGTTGTTTTGAGCATGGGAGGCCTGTTTAACTAGGAAAAAGTCATTTGTTTCTGATTTCCTTTCAGATATGGTTGTAATAATGTCATATCTAATGGATCCATGGGCTGCATTTTTCTGTTAATACTTATATTTCTGAAAATGCATTTTTTATTCATGTGTTGCTGAGTTTTCCCATTTGGGAATATTACAGTGGTATAAGAACCCTAATATTGGCTCATCCTATGTTCTTCAACCACTATGGAGTCTTATCATGGGAAGGATAAGATATACAAGATATATACAAGAAAACCCTTATTTTCTGGAGGGAAGAGGTTCTCAAAACTTCTCTTTAAAAATCTGCAGGGTATAAGCAACGACATCAAAGAAATGAGGAGGGAATCACATGGAGATCCCTCAAAAATATCTGCAAGATCTATACATGAGGAAAGCTATACTTCCTCATCTTATAGGTATGAGCATTCAGCCACTTGTTCATGACAAAGAAGAAGAAGAAAGGAGATGTGCCAAAGAAGGAGACTCTTGGTGATTATTTACAAGAGTATGAAGCTCAATCTAAGGGGTTCAAAGATCACTTGAACTTCCAAGGGTTTTGCAATATCAAGGGGGAAAGAAGCACAAGGAGCAAGAAACATGGTGTGGGCATATTCTTCCTATCTACTTTTGATGGATCACCTAAATGTCCAGCTAGGGCTTGGGTGAAGGAGCTAGACACCTCTGTGCAACAAAATCAAGTTTCAGAAAAGGAAGCCATCAAAGTAGTAACACTGCATCTTGAGGGTAAGGCTTATGCTTGGTGCTTGTTTGAATCTTTTTCCTTAAAGAATGAAAATACATATACTTATGCAAAGTTCATTAGAAAAATAGTCGAAAGTTTTGATGAAAAATCTTCTATGGACTCTATCAAACCATATCAAACAAAAATTTTGCATGGGTTGGAAGGATCCATAAACTCAGCTCCATTTCAGAAAACCATTGAAGGGGAAGGAAAATGTGTGATTCCTTTCCAAAGGCAAAGTACCCATTGCAAGAAAAATTTTCTTCTCAAGAGGAAGACATGGAGATTCCTCCTTCAAAAGAAGACGAAGATCTAAGGTCTCTTATTGATGATGAGGCATTTTCAACTATTGAAGAGAAGAAAGAGAAGGCTAGATATAACAGCGCACTCATGACAAGGGCACATCTAGGACCTCATGAAGAGGAATATGGAGCACTTGCTCCAAGGAGAGGAACTCTTGCATTCTTGCAAGAAGTTCCAAAGAATCTCACATATGGAGATCATGGCACAATCCATGTGCAGCATGTGCCATTATTGTCAAATGGTGAGATCTTGAATATGGAAGAAGGAAAAGAGGAGGGAAAGCATCATATTATGAGGAGCATACACCCCTCTCTATTTCTAAATATTGATGTACAAAGAAGGCAGGAGGAGTTGTGTAGTGAAGGCAAGGAAAAATCATTCTACACACATATACATCCTTCTCTATACCTTAATGTCTCTTTGCATGGAGGCATTCCACCAGGGAGACCTCTTGATGGGAAGAAGAATAAAGTGTTCTCTCAACTATGGGCAGAATTTACATACTTGGCTAAGGAAGGAGCCTTGGGAGAAGCTAGCACAGCGTAGAGAATCTTTCATGGATTCAAAGGAGAGATCAGAAATTTTCTGAAATGGACATTACTATCTTCCACTCAGCTATTTGCGCTGAAAAAGGAGGATTCAGAAATCTATGATGGCATGGACATGATGTCACATGGCCACTCCATATCTTTGTAGCAGCCAATGATATTCTCACTCACAAAAGATATTTCTGAACATGACAAGAGGATATCAACACTCTTGCATGCATGGGCCAAATTAAGGAAGTTTTGGAAGGAAAAACATTTTCAAGGCGAGGTTGACTTCCATCTTGTTCAATATTGTCTTGAGAAAAATCTGCTGCAAGAGAGGTAGCAAAATAAATTTGATAGTACTCCAAAATGTGACTTTGGCATCAAGTATGACAAAGAGGAGAGCCATGTTATGACAAGGGCTGCATTGTAGATTTCTACAGTGCTTTCATTGTTGGGGAGCCTAGATCCTTATTGGGAGTCCCAAATTTTGATGGAATATTCCAAGGACCTCTTCACATATAAGGTTCTTGATGGGCAAGTGATGGATGGGAGGTATAAAGTAGTTGATGGAGTCATCTATTTCCATGATCAGATCTATTTAACTAAAGATTCCAAGCTCAAGTATAGACTACTTAATGCAGCCTATGAGATCTTGCTTTCTAAACCCACTAGCTTCATTAAAACATACCATACTATATTAGATGGATTAATGTGGGTAAACTTCAAAGGGGAGATGCACTCTCATATGAGGGAGTGCATGGATCATTTTCTGGTTGAGGAGGAACATAGCTCTTAGGAAGAGTTATCATCACTACCTCCTTATTCATTGGGTGTAAGAAGGAGCTCATCCATGAGCTACCTCACTGATTTAAATCAAGTGTATGGCGAAACTTGTATTTATGAACATCATAATGTATCTACTATATGCTTGTATTTTCTTAACACTCAAGTGCAGGGCCTTGCTCCAAGAGGGGGCACTTTTTCTTATGGGCTTCATGAGCCACTTTGGGCCATGAACAATGGTGATGTTGGTCATTCCTTGGAAGATCTTGGAGAGATGATGTACTGGTGTGATTCATTAACACCAAACATCATACACCTTCTCCAAGCATGCAAGAAGGATGGGGCAGCAAACAAGTGTTGGGAAAAACACTTGTCATATCATATCTATGGCAGTTAGGAGTAAAAATGCATTGGTTGCACTTGAGGGATCATTGTCCTTCTCCATTATTTCATATGGCAGCTAGCATGACTCTAATTATGATTCCCTATGCTGAAAGTGTTCTTATCTTTGTAGAGGACATGGTTGGAGGAGAGACAAATTGGTGGGATGTGTCCTTGGGGAAATAATTTTCCCACATTTTTTGCACTACATGTTCCAAGGGGAGCATGGGAAACTATATGGCCACTATAGTAGATCACTTGTTTCTTTATGAGGTGGACCATATGATTGATTGGAGCACTTGGGACATGCCTCTCATGAGAAATTAGGAAGAGATTTTCTATGAATTACCAAGTTGGGAGGTGATTCATTTCATTTGGATGATAGCATGGAGGTGGGAGTCCTTCATTGATGATGAAATTCCCCATGATTGTCATCACTTCTATCTTGAGGAGGCCATTGATCAGCAAGAAAGTTTCCATATAGACCTTCCTTTCTTACATCATGAGAGCCATTTGGTTTATCCACCAAAGGCTAACTTGCACACTTGGGAGGAACCATTGGGAGACAAAATTATTGCAGAAAATATGAAGCAATGGTGGAGACTGTTGGATAAGGAGGCCACAAGAGGAGGAGGGGAGATTTTGCAGCACCCTTGCAGTTTCTTGAGGACAAGAAACATTTGGGAGGGGAATACTGTAATATTCCTAAATTAGCATGCAGCTAATGGGAATACTAATTTTTCTTTTAAAATCTAGTTAGATGAATAAATGGGCAAGGAGGCTCAGAAGTTACTTAAGTAGGAATAAAATCCCTCATAATGTGAAAAGGGATCATGTTAATAACCAGATCAAGCATCCACATGTGTGAACAGGGTCTAAAATGTGTGGACAAATTCAAGCTTGACCAAGTCCACAACATTATTATATAAGGAGTGGATCCTAAATAAAGACAACTTAATGTGAATAAAGATCAATCTAGCTAGTCAAATTGAAGATACCTTGAGTGTGAAAAGAGACAATGCATGAAGATCCAGTCAAGTTTGATCCAGTCAAGGTTGACTAAATCAAAAAATGTTGTAAAAATATGAGCAAGACTAATGGAGACAACGTAATTTTGGTGGAGGAGCCTTTGCATAGAAGCAACCTCATAATTGGGTGGGACCCTTGGTGAGGAAGATCATTACCTATATAATGAAGGGAATGGCAACCATAAGGGGCATGGTTGAAGATTATATTTTGTATGTGGTTTTTTTAGACTTTCTTGCATCCTTTGGCTGTTTAGCTAAGTTCACTGCACTGTTTAGTGCAGGGGTTTTCTCATGTGGGAACTCCCCACCCTTGCTTGGAGATCTTGTTTAAGAAATATGAGGAGAGAATTTTGTGCTAAATTTTCCACTATATGGTGTTAGACCAAGCAGTTACCTTCAGAAACAACACAATCCCTTTCAGAAACTGCATTATTTCTTAAGGTATTGCAGTGGAGGGGTTTAATCCCTTGTATTTTGAGCTAGTTTCCCTAAAGAAGGTTCATTCTTCTTCCCAGAAAGATAGTAGGAGGAGCTATAGCCATTTATTTGCATGATAAACCATTATTATGCAGAGCTTTAGCCATACAATGTGATTCAACCATAGATCTACAATAGATGCTTCTTGTATTTCATGTTTAGCAAGAAACCCTTGCCGGGTCCTCTTGGATTTCCATAAAAGAGGCTAGATCTCTATTTTTGGGTCTAATTGATTAATATAAAGTAGATCTATTTTGTCTCTCATATTTCTGAGTAAAACCCTTAATAAACTGTGTTGTCTCTTTCTGTAGTAATTTCTGTTTGCAGTAGTCTTGGGGTTTTAGCATTTTTGGCCTATTTTGAGCACGGGAGGCCTGCTTAAATAGGCAAAAGTCATGTTTTTATGATTTACTTTCAGATATGGTTGTAATAATGTCATATCTAATGGATCCGTGGGCTGAATTTTTCTGTTAATACTTATATTTATGAAAAACACGTTTTTTATGCGTGTATTGTTGAGTTTTCCCATTTGGGAATATTACATTATGGTACAGACGGGCAGATGGAGTGAAGCTTCAAGGCTTCGTCGATGCAAATTGGGCAGGAAGTCCATAGATAGAAAGAGCACATCAGGAGGGAGCTTCAGAATGGGATCGATAACACTTTCTTGGAACAGCAGGAAGCAGAGATATGTGGCACTCAGTTCAGCTAAGGTAGAGTACATGGAAGCAAGGCAGGTTGTATGTGAGGCCATCTAGATGAGGAATATTCTGGTTGGTTTGTTTGGTTCCCAGATGGATCCTGTTATCACTCCAATAATTCCTAGGGTTGTTATGTTTTGTTTTAAATAATATTAGAGGTAACTATCAACCTACTTTTGAGATCATGATCTAGCCTTCCTAATGCTCAGAGAGGGATCTCTCTTTATGATTTAAATTTGTTGTTTTTAGTTGATGTTAGGCTAGTTAAGTAAGATTGGTTTAGTTTGATTTGAGTTGGTGGTGGAATTTACTGATTTAGATGGATAGAAGATTGTCTATTTTACCATTGGGATATGGAGTCAAAGTGTCAAGAAAACAAGACTGAATCAAGGTCTAAAGGAAGTTATCACAGGGCAAGGTAGCTGAGTAAATTCAGATCTTTTAGGTTGGATGGTGAAGTGGTTTCAATCAGGATCAAGGAGAAATTAAGGATTCCTCAAATCGGATAATGAAGGAATGTGAAAGAGGTCAATCAAAACTAAGGAGCAATGAAGAATTCCCTAATCTGGATATTAGAGGAAAACATCAAAATGAATATCAGTTCAGAACAGAGTGTACTTAAACAATTTCTGCAATAATATTCCTATTAAAACATTTAAATTGGAAAACATACAATTTTATGGAAAACTTTAAGAAAATAACAATTTGAACAAGTGAAAGATACTTCATTGAAGTAGCCCAACACATGAATCCTATAATGCGATGCCTTTATTACTCAATCCAGTCTGCTAACTTGAAAATATTACAATAAACCCTCAGGTTTCAGATCAATAAAACTATAGAAATATTCAGAAATCCACACTCAATACTTCGAATTATGAAGTATTTATACAAAAACTAATTGAAAATATCCTAAAACTGATTTAGGAATTATTCAAGGAAAAATAAATATCTTCATGTAAGAAGATAGAGACACCTAGGAGACTAAATGCTAGTTGTCCCTCTTTTATTTTGATTTGTTGTTACTTTTTGATATTTTGTTGCTTTCTCTCTTTTGTTGTTCTTGTACGTTGGCTGCATCAATATGTTGTTAAGTATCCTTTACGTTGTCTTTATCTTTAACTCTGTTTTTCACTTTAAACTATATCTTTCATCTGATACTCTTTAATCTATATTACTTCTTTACTTTTAACCTTTGACTGCTTTGTTTCACTTTGACTATTGTGTTTTACCTTGATTGCTTTTTACCTGTGACCTTTTCACTATCACAATAAATCATTCAACTTTTCCCAAGCCTCTGCATCTGGTAATTTAATTTTTACCATTCTTTTGAAAATTTCATCGCCTTTTGTGTATTTTTCAAAAGTAGGCTTCTTTATCAAGAGATTTTTTACCTCACGCTGAAGGTAGAAGAGGATTTCAAAACTCTGATAGAGCACTTTTCCTGTAGGCATTCCTTTCATGGAGGAATTGGTGGCTTGCTCCTTTGCCATTTCTCTTATTTTCTTATCATAATCTTCATGTTTCATCAATCTGTCATCGATAGAAAAAGTATTAGGCAGACCTTTCTGCCTCAAAACATCAAATTCAACCATGAATCTGGTTATTGCTAACTCCACGTTTTGACACTTGACTTCAAGTTGTACCATCAAGTTCCTCTTGGAAATAACCTTTATGACTTCTAGGATTGTTTTAGTCCTGTCACTTATGCCAATTTCTTCCAATTCTTGTTTGTTCTTGGAATTAAGAAACTTAATGATTTCATTGGCCTCCTCTGTATTTTTACCAAGTTCTCCTTGAATTTTTGAATGGTTTCACCTGCTCTGTTGATCAAATATTTCTTCTCAAATATGACTTGGATAGAAGGCCAAATTCATTAACAAAGTTAATGATATTGGCCCACAGCTGTTGTTGTGCTTAGGAATGTGGTTCTTTTAGTGTCAATTCTTTCTCTAACTTCTGTACTTTCTCAGTCAACCTATTTGACTTCTGTTTTTCATTCTTATGCATGATTTGAATTAGATTATTTTAATCCTCTAGAATTTTTATTTGTTCTTTAAGTCTGTTTATTCCATTTGTTTGGATGGACATATCCTGCATTGCTTTAATCAATATACCTTCTTCATCACTAGGTTGAGATGTTGTTGTTGTTGAATCTGTTGCTGATGTAGTGGTTGATGTATATGGAACTGTTGTAGCTACTGGAAATGTTGTTGCTACTGGAGCTACTGAAGTAGAAGGTACTGCTATAGTAACTGTAGGAATAGCAGTGACAGGAATTGCTTCCATGCTAGCCTTTTTATCTTGTACCAATTTATCTATCTCATTCTCCATCTCTTTCAATTGAGTTGTCAACTAAATGATGAGATTCATCATTTCATATTTTTTTCCTTCATTTTCTAAAACTTCTTTTGCTTTTGGATGTTCAGTCGGAGGAAATTTTAGTTGTTTCTTCAATGCAACAATGTCTACATTATCTTTCTTGATGAGTTCTTCTATACTATGATGTTCTACGGATCATATCGTACCTCTATGACCAATTCTTCCAGTGATTTGATTATGTTGTCTTTGGCTTGTGAGGAAACCTTCTCTAGCTTTAACTATCCTCTGATGTTCTCTAGAGAATTCTGGACACTCATAGCTTATTGGTCATTATGGAGTATATCATTTCTCCAGCTTTCTTATGGAATTCAATTTGGTCTATTACATGTAGATCGTTGGCTTGAACTTCATATGGTGTTTTCTTATAGTTAGCTGATGACTTTGGAATCTTCACTGTTGGATGAAAGAAGGTCATCTGCATCTTCCTGGTCTTATAATCAAAGGCAGAAAGTAACCTGCTTTGGTCACTAGGTGTCTGTTTCGAGTATTGGGCATAAGTAACTGCTTTTAATACCTCATTCCTAAGTTTGATTTTGTTGGGGCCCTTGTTTTTGAAATCTTGGTTAGAACATTTTGAATTTTGAATAAAGGATGACCTTTTGAGTTGCGGCATGAAGACACATGGAAATCACGATCGCGTCGCAACTACCAGGAGTCGCGGAGCTATCAAGGTGGCGTGGAAGCATGAGATAGCTGAAGAAAGAACACGCACAAGTAAAAATGAAGAAAATACACAGCAGAAGACAGAAAGCGGAACACACAGATAACAGGAGAGAAGCTGGAAGCAACTGAAGAAAAGACACATGGAGGAACTGATAGTCGCAATAGCGGGTGAATAAATAACAATCACCCGGCTGAAAGAAAGAGAATGCTGCAGGGGTTGTGAGGCTCGTGACAGGAGAAGAAGCCCAGAGCGACTGCGAGAAATCATGCATGACATCTCTGTGATTCATAATCTTCTCTATTTCTGTTCCGTAAGACATTTGTACATCTGTATCAGGGTTGTAAGCTATCGCTGAAGATGCTATGTAATCATGGGCTTGGCCAAGAGATTAATATAATGAAAGGTTGATGTCTCAATGAGAGGTTCACATGCATGTAATGTGTTTATGCTGGTTTAAAATTTTATTTGCTAATATCTGAATGCTTCTTAAGTGCTCTTGCGTACATGACTCTGTCTATATGATCGATGCATTGTCCATCATGAGTTGCAACTCTGTTCCTTGCCATTGGTCTAATCCCCTTCTACATGTGGTTGCGGCACGCCTCGGGTGAGACTCACTGCTCTCTGAAGTAGGGTGAAAATTCCGGCGTGATCCTCGACTACATCGGACCCCTTTGTTGGCCACAATTCCTGAACCTGGGTCTTGTCCGTGAGACCTGACTTCTCGCCAACAAATGGTTCCGTTGCCGGGAGCTGCATGTTCTGAGGGGAACTAGATCATGGTATCGAGGATTTTTGAAGGAGAGATACGGCGATGGTGGGATAATCATCTCGACCAATTCATTGCTCAGCAAGTAGAGCTGAACAAGCAAAAGGAGGCAGCAATCAAGGAGCTCGTCCTTTTCTCTGACTCAGCCAGTGATACGTACGAAATTTTCTGGGGAAGGTTCCCTACCGACCTTTACAATTGGTTGCGGAGATTACGAGCGACGGTGCCTCGAGAGGGCTTGCGGAAGATAAACCGCAGGTGGGCGCACGAAGATCTGGTGGCGCTGCATCGGGTGGACACGGAACTAACCCGCGCGGTGGATTTTTGGGTAAGGACCATGTTGGAAGGATACACTGTGGAGTTTGCTGCTGAGTGCTATCAATCCTTCTCGAAGGCCGAGGCTGTCTTCCACTCAGGGCTAAGAGGGAAGCTGCTTAAGGAGATTCCGCTGTGGATTAAAGCTCTGATGGTGGATGAAGGGTTGATTGAATTCCACAAAACGAGTATGGAAGCGTAAACCACCCGTGATGGGGAAGGGAAAAGGGACAGATGCTACGTAGAATGTGAAAGCGGGAAGCGGGGAATGGATGTTGAGGCCGCACGCAAGTTGAGGGAGCGACGTGCACATCGGCGGGCGCAGATCGCCGATAGGTGGCGAAAAAGGGTGATGCGGGATTTAAACCGACGGGAAGCGGCAATGAAGAACCAGAAGGAGGCGCCTCAGAGGATAGGAATTATGGATTTGGATACCCGGGAAGAAGATGGGACAATGGTGGAAGTGCGGCGGGTGCATGAGAGCCCAGCGACGCGAGGAAGAGAGATGGTGACTAACGAAGACGATGGAAAGATGCAGCCCGAAGAGAGTTCCGATGACGAATGGCACGACGTGATGCAGCGAATGTTTCAAGAGCAGACGGCACTCACCCCTCCAGGCAGCCCTACTTCCCACATTCTGCATGGCCAGGATCCCTACCTTCCCCTAGTACTGTATCAACCTTTAAGTAATATTTTCATTCAGTTACAAGCATTGAGTCAGTCATACAGTAGTTCATCAGCGTCAGTAACGTCCGGTAATAGCAGCGTTACTAGTAGTGTTGTATTCCCTAGTGGAACCGTTACGCAACCAGGACCTGGAGGATTTAACCTGGTCAATACTCCGCAAGTACACATGGCTGGGTCTTTCACCCGGTATCCAGAGTTCTCTGGCCAGGGCAATGATGATGTAGAGCAACACTGGTATCTGTGCGAAGCCATCTGGAGGGCTCGGCAGACGCCAGATGCAGGGAAGTTAATAGAGTTCCAAACCACGCTCAGAGAGAGGGCTTTGCGATGGTTTATCAAGTGGTCCGAGGCTCATCCTAACCCCGTAATTGTGGACGTAAAGCGGGATTTTTTCCGCGAATTCAAGCTTCCCCAGACAGACCAGCAGGGCCTGTCCGAGCTGTGGGAAATTAAGCAGAAGGAAGGTGAGACCGCGTGGGAGTTGATGCGGCGATTCAAGGACGCGATCGGGAAACTTAGCTACCTGATCGATCCAAACCACCAGAGGGACTGGTTCATCAAGGCTATGCTTCCCTTGACACGAACCCCTCTCACTCAGCAGAAGATTGATAATCTGCAGGATGCCTTGGAGCAGGCCATGAAGATTGAAGCCATGGCGGGCTACCCCCAGGAATACCGGGGGGGGCCGGCCCCGCAAGATCCTTCTTTGATAGGGTTGCAACACCAGATCTCCAGCTTGACTGAGAAGCTCAAGGAGCTCCATCCGGTGAGACTAGCGCGGCCGAATTTTTGGTGCACTCATTTCCTAGTCGAGGGCCACGTCGCAACCGAGTGTCCCCGGTTGCGTGGCGCAGGGGTAGGACCCTCGGTCACGGCAATCCAGGGGGGTCCACCACCTGGTGGTGGCGCGGCAATGAATCCGCAGGGGGCCTACTAGCCGCAACAGCCTTATGCGGGGTTCCCACCTCAACCGGGTTCCTCCACCACAGAGTACTGTGAGATTTTTCGAACGCTGGGGCATCCCCCTCGGATGTGCCCGATACTACAGAAGTACTCCACGGTCCCAAACAATGTGTACTGTGAATTTTGTGTTTCTACGACTCACAACACTGAGCAGTGCAGGGCGCTCGACGCACTTGCGGATCGATTGGATCGTCCCTCCTACAGAGTGAACGAGGCCCCAAGGGGAAGAGGCGGCGGCATGCGGGGAGGCCGCACAAGCGGACGCGGTCCAGTGAAATGTTACAATTGTGACCAGGAGGGTCACGTGGGTCACGAATTTCCCCTTCCGCGATGACCCTGGTGTTCCCAGTACCGGGTAAACGCCCACGCCACAGAGGACTGTCCGGAGCTCATCAAGAAGTGCGAAGAACGGGCGAGGCAGAGGGGAGCGAATCTAATAAATTCAGAGCCGCGAGGGACCGCGACCCCAGACATGCAGAACGTCGTGATCGTGACGAGGGGCGGGAAGAAAACTGGGGAGGATGCCCACGGGAAGGAGCCAGCACGAGTGGTTCGGCCGGCATCCCCGAAGATGTTAATCAGGCCCGAAGCCCAGAAGAAGTATTTCTAGGAGGCAGTTGAGGCGTTCGCTCAGCTGTGAGACGCGGGAGGTCTGGAGGAGCCCGTGCTGCCAGAATCTGGGGCGCAGAGCGTCACAGGCACTGTGATCGAGGACTAGCTCCAGCTATTCCTTCGAATTGTTGACAATGCTGCGCTGCGGCAGCAGCTCAAGCATGATTTGGAAGGAGCACTGTAGGGGCGCACAGGACTTAGAGATCCGGCGAACGCTTCCCCTCAATACGTGCAGCGCGTCAAGCGGAACAAGCAACGAACAGGTAAAGAATTCCGGCTTAACACACAGGTTGCGCGATTTCAAATCAGCGATACCATGCTGGACTTGGGGTCCGACGTCAACATCTTGCCACGAAAGATGTGGGAGGCCCTTGGAAGGCCACGGCTGGCCTACTTGCCAATCCAACTCAGGATGGCGAACCAGTACTGCATTCTGCCAATCGGCCAGCTCGAGGGTGTCGAGGTCAACATTGCGGGGGTGAAGACATACACCGATTTTGAGGTTACTGATATCATGGGCGACAAGGATCCTTATCCTGCCTTACTCGGCATCGACTGGGCTTTTGAGAATTACGCCATCATCGACCTTAAAAAGGAGCTGATGATCTTCGAGGATGGGGAGGTACGGGTCACCCAGCCCCTTGATCCGTATCAAGGCCCGTGATATACGGAAACAGTGGACAATCGGGAGGATGCTCAGATGATGGACCACCTTTATCAGATGACCGCAGGAAAGCGGGACGACTATATTAACCCGACCGCGACTGGCTCTGTCAGTTGGCAGAGTGTACATAGCTCGGAGCTCGAATCCGAACTCGCGTGGGAAGACTGGCAGCAAGGGGGGTATGAGACCACCACGCGGAGATGTGCTACCATTGCCCAATTCCGGTGGGTGGGGACTGAGATCCGTGGATATCCCACCTTGTCAAACATGCAAGCTGTCAATACTTTTATTACCAAGGTGGAAGACATGGTCCCAGACGAAAGCCGGATGCCACTTTTGGATGTGGCCTTGCAATCCACGTCGGCTCGGTGGTGGAAAAATCACCGCAACACTCTGTTTTGATGGGATTGCGTAGCGGATGCACTGCGGGCACGCTTTAAAGAGGATGAAGGACCTCGCAGTATGCTTAAGTATCACAGAATTTCCGACCCGCGACACCATTTGCAGGCCTGTGAGGAGCAGTGGCGTAGCACCAGGTACCCTGAGGAGCTGTGGGTCCACAGGTTTATCCACTCCCTGGATACAATCCTCCAGGCCTGGTACCTGGAGGAAGAGCGGAAATGGGGAACCTGCTCTTGGCAGGAAGTCACGGACAAGTTCGTTCGGTGCTTCTTGTTCGAAGGGGAGACGGCGCAGGATTCTCGGGCCCTACAAGCAATCAAGGAGGTCTTGTTTTTCCGCCATCCCGAGCCCGACGGGGGCTCGGTTGTGTCACGACCTGAGGCCAGGCGCGAGTTGGTTTGCCACCGGATTGGCAGCGATCTGGATGATGATAGTCTGGAGGACCTCAGGCATCTCTATTTTGACGAAAAGGAAGGCGAGCGGAACATCAGTGAAGAGCTGACGACTGAAGGAGTCCATTTACAGCCACTAAAGACGAAGAAGCTGAACATTGGAACAGACGAGAAATCCAAGCTGGCAACGGTGGGAGATTACTGGGACGAGGAAATGACAAAAGAAATTTTCAGCCTCCTCCGGGAATACGAAGACTTGTTCCCGTCCTCGGTTACAGACCTGAAGGGGATCAAGGGAGACCTTGGTGAAATGTGCATTGTGAAGAAGCCGGATGCCCGGCCTGTCAAGCACCGACCCTACCGGCTGAACCCACGTATCAAAGAAAAGGTCAAGATGGAGATCGACAAGATGATGGCTGCAAGTCTTATCTTTCTAGTAGAAGAAGCAGAGTGGGTGAGTCCCATTTTCATTCAGAACAAGAAGGACAAAGCGGATATACGTGTCTGCGTAGAATACCAGAGTCTGAACAATGCCTGCATCCACGATCCGTTTCCCACTCCTTTCAGCAATGAATTTCTAGATCATGTTGCGGGAAATGAAGCCTATTCCTTCACTGATGGATTTTCGGGCTACCATCAGGTGCGCATTGCCGAAGAAGACAAAGCAAAGACGACATTCACCACTAAGTGGGGATCATTCACATACCACGTTATGCCGTTTGGTCTGAAGAATGCACCGGCTTTGTTTTCCCGGATTGTAATTGCTGCTTTCTGGGAGTACATTCACAAGTTCCTGGAGGTCTACATGGGCAAATGGATCGTCTACAGCCTGTTGAAGAAACACGCCACCCTTTTGCGTATTATGTTTGACCGGTGTCGTTAGCTGTAGATTTCCTTGAACTTGAAGAAATGTATTTTTGCAGTTCCATTCGGCACACTCTTAGGCCACGTGGTGTGCAAACATGGGGTCTGTGTCGATCCCGCCAAGGTCGCGGTCATAGTTCACATGGAAGCCCCTGAAATCGTGAAGCAGTTGCATGCACTTCTCGGGCACACAGGATATTACAGGCGGTTTATCCGCAACTACGCAAAGATTACGGTCCCTTTGGAGAAACTGTTGTGGAAGTCAGAAGTATTCCAGTGGCGGAGGAGTGTAGGAAGGCCCTTGACACCTTGAAGGAGAAGTTGGCGATGGTACCCATACTTGTTCATCCCGACTGGGATAAGCAGTTCCATGTGCATATCGATGCGTCCGGTATTGCACTTGGGGCTATCTTGGCGCAACCCAGGGAGACAACAGTTGACCACCCTGTCTACTTCGCCAGCCGCAGGTTATCGAATGCGGAGAAGAATTACACCACGACCGAGTGGGAGGTGTTGGCGATGGTGTACTCCCTCCAGAAGTTCCGCCACTATCTTCTGGGCGGCAAATTCAAATTCTTTACGGACCACTCTGCATTGAAGTATCTGGTGAATAAGCCTGTTTGGGAAGGACGGATCTGTCGCTGGCTTCTACTTTTCCAGGAATTCACGTTTGAGGTGATTTTCAAGCCTGACAGGTTGAATGTCGGTCCTGATCACTTATCCAGGTTGGAGACGGGAGAGAACGAAGGCTCGTTGGACGATCAGCTGCCAGATGCCGACCTCTTTCGAGTCGAAGCAGTACCGGATTACTTGGTTGACATTGCCACTTATCTGACCACGGGACAATGCCCTCAGGATTACACCCCGCTCCAGAAACGCCACCTGGTTGTCCGGGCGGCCGAATACCAATTGATCGCGGGGCAGCTATACAAACTAGGCCTTGATGAGGTGTTGCGCAGATGTGTCCTTGACCATGAACGGGAAGCGGTAATGTGGGAATGTCACAGCGGTGTTGCGGGAGGGCATGTGGGTGCGGAACCCACCGCAAGAAAGGTGCTCCAAGCTGGCCTGTGGTGGCCGACAGTACATGCTGACTGTAAGGCCTACGTGAAGCACTACGATGTTTTCCAGCGGACGGGAAGGCCCTCTCACCGGGACGAGGTTCCGCTACACCTAGTGCATGTGTTGCGGCCGTTCGAAAAGTGGGCTGTCGATTTTGTAGGTCCCATCGCCCCGGTCGCCAAACACTCCAAGGCCCGATACATCATTACCGCATGGATTACCTCACCCGGTGGGCTGAGGCAGTGGCGGTACGCGACTGCTCGGCGGAGACAGCTGCCCGGTTCATTTTTGAACACATCATCAGCCGGTTTGGCTGCCCACAAAGCTTAACCAGCGATCAGGGTACGCATTTCATTAATGCCATGGTCAAGTCACTACTGGACACATTTATGATTCAACATCACAAAAGCAGCCCATACCACCCGCAGGCCAATGGTACTATGGAATCATTTAACAAAATTCTTGAAAAATGCTTGACTAAGATTTGCAATGCTCAGCGCGACGATTGGTATGAGCGTCTCCCAGCAGCATTGTGGGCCTACCGGACCACGGTGAAATGCTTGACCAATCAGACACCATTCCAGTTGGTGTATGGCCGGGAAGCTGTGATTCCCGCTGAGTTCACTGTACCCAGTCTTTTAATCGCTACGTCTCTTCAGTTCTCAGAAGAGGAGTCACTTCGGGAATGCCTCCAGGAGCTACAGGAGCTGGATGAGGCCCGATTCCTAGCGGAATTCCACAAAAAGGTTCATAAGGCCAGGAAAAAAGCGTGGCACGACCGCCACCTCAAGAACAAAGCCTTCCAAGTCGGCAGAAAAGTTCTCTTATATGATAGCCGGTTCCAGAAGTTTCCAGGCAAGCTCCAGATGCACTGGTTGGGACCCTACTTTTTCATCGAGATTCGCAACTCAGGAGCCATTCGGTTGGCACAGCTGGACGGTACAATTCTCCCTGGGTGGGTGAATGGCACACGCCTGAAACCCTACAAGGAGTAAGTACCTTTCACTTCTCATCAATAACTCTCCCACCCGAGAGCACCCGTAGCGTAGCTTAGTCGAATAACTCTCCCGCAACCGGGATGAGCGTAGGGAGTCTTTTCCGATTCATAGGTGGTCTGTCAATAACCGCTCAGTTGCGGGGGCTGCACCGCAACCGACTGTGGTCAGGGCGGCGCCCATCCAGCGTGTCATCCTTGTAGGATCCATCCACGTGCCAGTATCAGTCCAAGTCATTTCCGTCAGTCCTTTTTGTCAGTCCGTAGGATCGCTCAGATTTGCATCATAAATTACCATAAGTAGGAAGTAACCGTACCATAATCATTTTCCATCATCCGCAGTTCCCTTAGCCGTCGCGTCCGCCCATTTCCCCATGCCGCCGTCAGCAACTGTCAGATTACACACAAGCATGCGATCGATTGCACGATTATCGCAGGCAAGAAGGCCAGCAGGAATTAATTATCGTTATGGGGTCTCATCAACTCCGCTCGTGCCATGTGATGACATAACTTGCATGGAGACCAACAGCATGAGAATTCCGGACCAGTTCAATTTGGCAATTGCAGCGACACCAGAGCGGTTGAAGTCTCAAAACGCACCACACCAAGACAGAAGCTCCAAGCGAATTCTCCAGGTTTACCAACGCCATGCCAAAATGCCAAAGGCTCTCCTATCCATTTCTGAACCGGCGCTGGACAGTCGGATCCACAGAATAGAGTCGCTGGTTGGAAAATATGACAGTGCAGCGTTGATAGATGCCAACCTGTCCGACCCGGTCGAATTCCCCTCCCTCCAATGGCAGACATATATGGAGCATCACTACACACCAGGCGGTAGCTCAGGCAACCGAATGCGACCAGAGTACAGGAGCCTCCAGCAATCGTCCCTGATGAATTTAAGAACTCTTCCTGTCTTTGGGACTACTAGACCAGCCCTGCAATGCACTCGGTTCCTCCTCAGCCGAATTCAGAATGGGTCCTTGTGGCTAAACGACGAGATCCCCATTCACGCTGAAGACATTCATCGCCTCACAGGGCTGTCCCAGAATGGCGCAGACGTCTCCGCTGCCGGTCAGACATCTTCCAAGCATGCACGAAAGACGGGTGATACAGACCTCTATGCCAAATACGGCACTCGCCGGGGGGGAAAGGGTGCCAAAATTGATCTGATTAACAAGCCGGAGATTCGGTTCGCTTGCTATCTCATTGCTAGCAAGACGATGTGGCATTATACCAAAGGAGAGTGCACCTTGGATACCATCTCCATTGCGGAGCACTGTGTCCAAGGCACTAGGCTGAATTGGTGTTCTTTCGTGCTCAAAGAACTGTTCGCGGCATGTGAAGAGAATTATAAGCGCACCACTAGTTTCATCTATGGTTACCTGATTGTAGCTTTTTCCATGTGGAAATGGCACATTCCTCCTGTCCGGCTGCCGACAGAAACTACCGCGAGCCAGCCCCTCGCGATGAAATTCACCCCGTGGCAGGTGTCCTCTGACCCCAGCACGAAACAGGTGAATGCGGAAGCGTTTCGGTCTTGGTACGGGCTAATGATAGATGTGGTGGCTAACCAACAACGGGTGCCCAGGAACCTGTTGGACGACTATAGTGAGCAGGTATGGTTCGGGGTAAGTCACAGGCACACTTACCTCCGCCCCACTTGCGTGCCGAAAACCACCTTCCACATGGCGCCACTCAAATTCCAGCTCGACGATGCTACCTTTCACCGCGAGGTCTGTTTGTGGCCGGGGACCACAAAGCACATCCGCGACGGGATCCCCAGATACAACTTTGAGCGGATGCTGCCGGCGCAACGGCCCGCCGAGACGGGCGCGGCAGGGCCCTCACAGGTCGCTGTGGGACCTTCTCAGGATGCATCCGGGACCTCACAGGAACTCCCCGAATCACTGGTCCCCATCGTCCAACACTTCAATACTCAGGTACGAAGTCTCAACGTGGTGACCCAAGCTATTTCAAGCGGTGCCCCTTTGTTTCCTTTATTTTCTGAATTCCAGCTCGGTCGTTCTCTTTCTCTGTCTCATACTGCCCCTCTCACTTCTCCCATCCCTACCAAATTATTCACTTCTACCAGCCCCATCATCACCCCAATGGGCAAAACGGGCCCGGGACCTGATCAATTAGACCCCCCTCCATCCAAGCGGGCCCGCACCACCGTCACTGATCCGGTGGTGGGCCTTACTGATGAAGATCTGCCACCCACTCCACTCACAGGGACATTAATTCCGGAGGAACCCCTTATCGACCGATCAGAATTCATCAATATTCGCCTCCCCCATACCTCCACCACACCGTCCACCGCTCCCTCCACCGTCCATCCACCTGCCACTTCATCCATTCCATCAAACTCATCTACCACTGTATTCGACCCCCTTATCCGGGAACTCTTTGGAGGAGACCACGGGGCTGAAGTCACCTCCAATACTGCGGCCGTAGTACCACGAGTCGACCCCGTGGCCACACCCCAGGGTTCTTTCTCTACTATATTTACCCGGATGGCCAACGTTGGGGCTGACTCGGTCGAGGCTCCGCCTGAGCATGGAGACAGCTGCAGGAGTGTTCACTCGCCCTCACGGTAAAAATGCAGCCCATCTCCGCCCAGCTGCAACAAATTTCCAGGGAAATTCAGGAGACCGCAGATCCCGAGCGGTTAGATCAACTATATGTCCAGGCGGACGAGCTTGAGGTTCAAATGCACCAGACCGAGGCCAATTCAGCAACGGCCAGGCAGATAATTCGGGAACTCCGTCCGCCCATTCAAGCCAGTGCCAAATCAATACAACAGCTAGCTACAAAGGCCGAGACCCAGCTTACCACGATGTTCGGGGCTGTCCCGGCGAATATAGAGGAGGCCGCTGCCACCAAGATCACTGAGGAAGCAGACTCGCTAATGCAGGGATGGCAACAAGCGGTGTCGGACTTCACCGGGCTTAAAGATATAGCACTCCGCAGGGTCCCGGAGTTGGGGCCCTTGTTTGAACAGCCGCTTGGAGGTGCACAGCAGGAAAGGGCACGAGACAAAGGCACACAGGCCGAACAGGGCACGGGATCCAGTGGGGCAATGGAGGTGGAAACTGTTATTTGTGATTGACTCGGGGACGAGTCAACGAACTGTGGTCAGGGCCTGTTGGGGCCCTTTTTTTTGAAATCTTGGTTAGAACATTTTGAATTTTGAATAAAGGATGACCTTTTGAGTTGCGGCATGAAGACACATGGCAATCGCGACCGCGTCGCAACTACCAGGAGTCGCGGAGCTATCAAGGTGGAGCGGAAGCATGAGATAGCTGAAGAAAGAACACGCACAAGTACAAATGAAGAAAATACACAGCAAAAGAGAGAAAGCAGAACACACAGATAACAGGAGAGAAGCTGGAAGCAGCTGAAGAAAAGACACAGGGAGGAACTGATAGTCGCGATAGCGGGTGAATAAATAACAATCACCCGGCTGAAAGAAAGAGAATGCTGCAGGGGTTGCGAGGCTCATGACAGGAGAAGAAGCCCAGAGCGACTGCGGGAAATCCTGTATGACATCTCTGTGATTCCTAATCTTCTCTATTTCTATTCCGTAAGACATTTGTACATCTGTATCAGGGTTGTAAGCTATCGCTGAAGATGCTATGTAATCATGGGCTTGGCCAAGAGATTAATATAATGAAAGGTTGTTGTCTCAATGAGAGGTTCACATGCATGTAATGTTTTTATGCTGGTTTAAAATTTTATTTGCTAATATCTGAATGCTTCTTAAGTGCTCTTGCGTACATGACTCTGTCTATATGATCGATGCATTGTCCATCATGAGTTGCAACTCTGTTCCTTTCCATTGGTCTAATCCCCTTCTACATGTGGTTGCGGCATGCCTCGGGTGAGACTCACTGCTCTCCGGAGTAGGGTGAAAATGCCGGCGTGATCCTAGACTACATCGGACCCCTTTGTGGCCACAACTCCTGAACCTGGGTCTTGTCCGCGAGACTTGACTTCTCGCCAACAGATTTCCTTGTATTTTTCCATGATATCCTATTCTTTATCTTCTATTTTACTTGATGAAGACACTTCAAGACTATGTTGCTTCTGAATAATCTGAGTATTAGAGGTTGAAGATTAGTGAGTTTCCTCTGAAACTACTAGAGGTGAATTTTATTTAACCACTATTTCTATATCAATAATTTCAATAGTCTCAATTTGTTCATTTACACCATTTAGCTTGGGCTTCTTTCTGTACATTAGTTTTAATTCGGTTTCTGTAATGGTTTAAGCTAAATATGATCCTTCTTCTCTGGCTCTCTTGGAGTCCTATCTTGTGGGGCTAGATTTTTCAAGATGGAACTAGTATCACCTTGCTTCTCTACCTCTTTCAAAGTATTCTCCAACCACTCTGACTGGTTGGAGTACTTTTCAATTTCTGGTTTAGACTCATTAACAAAAGGAGTTAATTTAAACTTGATTATTAACTTGCTGATAAATCCTAAAGGATCATAATTCCATTTAAAGCTCTCACTGAACTTGAATTCCTGAAGACACTTTTCTGCCTGTTGACCAGCACCTCTACTGTTGCAAATGAAAGGACCAATCTGGTTTTTGATCTTAAACTGTGTTTTTCTTCTTTGCTGATAGAAATTTAACCTCATCAAAGTTTAGGATATTCCTGATATATTCAAGTGCAGCTAACCTCATTGGGAGGTATTTGGGCAGCTTGTATGCAGTGAGTTAACATCCATACACCCTAATCTCAGTTTGGTTCTGGTATAAATACCATTCTCTTGTTCTATTGTGTTCAGACAATTGTAATACTTTCTTTATTTCTTCATTGAGCCTAGGTTCAATGCTACTTCTTAGAATATTGACAATTGGATGAATAAATGAATCAATAAAGTTCCTGTAGGTAAACTCTGTGGAATCTTTCCTGATTAAGGAAGTCTAGAAGATAACTAATTGTGGATTTCCCTCAGTGTCCAGTTTTTGAAGGCTAACTGCAAACTTTTCAGATTGGAAGTATAAGAACATGTGAAACAACACTGATGAATACTTGAACACTCCTTCTTCAGGTAATTTAACTAATTTATCATGAATAACATCTGATAATTATTGAGAAAATTTGTATGTGAAAGCTGGAGGCTGTCCTGCGAAAAAAATAGATAGAAAACCTAGGATTGAAGCATCTACATACTCATCTGTAAAATAGCCTAGAATGCAAGACAACATTGTCACAATATGTCTTGTTCTTTCCGAGAAAATTGAGGCTGAATAGGGAGGGTTTCTCTTTGGGGTTTAAACTGATGAAGGCAAGAAGGTTTGGAAGATCTAAAACCTCTTTGTAAAGTCAAGTTTTAGATATAATTCAGTGAGAATTTCTATTGACAGAGGGGCTTCATCAGGCTTGGGTTGAATTTGAAGCATTTGGTTTATTGATTCAACAGTAATTGAGAACAAAATATCCTTGATGTGGGTTACTAGGGCTCTTTCATTGGGCAGATAATTGGGAATTGGAAAGTCTCTGGGAGGATGTACTTGGGTAAATTTGATTCCTAAAGGTAGATATCATCAGCATGGTCCATGGATTTGTCATGGCACCAACATTGGATGTCCAAGAAGTGGAAATCAATGACAGTGTCACTGATTTTGAAGTCTTTGTCTGCAAGGGGGTTATGTTCAACATCAACAACATGAGGTTTCAGGCAATTGACAGTCACAATGCCTTGGGAAGCCATAGTTTTGTTTATCTAATCAAATTTATTACTCTCTAGCTTAAGAAATGGGCTCAGGCCCTTAGGAATACTGTGAAAAGATGATTACGGTCTGCAGAAAGGGTTTTGGAGGCAACAATTTTTTTCTTTTGGTCTGCAAAGCTTTTAAAGTGGTTCAATTGATTAAATTATTACTTTCTTGCTCAAGTACAGGCATGGGCACTTAGGAATACCTGGAAGGGGTAATTTTTGTTTGTAGAGAAGGTCTTGGAGGCAGCAGAGGCTTTCTGGCAGCGAAATAGACTTCAATGGTCTTTATAAGGCTTCAAACTTGTTTTGCACTGGATTTGGCAGCGAAAGGCTTGAATTCTGATGTAATTTGATCTCAAAATAGTTGGCAACGGTTGCTTTTTCTTAAAAAGAGGTTGACAGAAGCTCTATTCACGCAGTTTTTAACAAAAAAATGGTGAAAAGGGGCTTTTTAGGGCGGTCTTATTTTTTTAACCAACAATGATTAAACTTTGGGCGTGCGGTTAAATTCAAATGGCAGGGTGGTATCATAGTAACAGGCGGAAAAAGGATGAGTGGTTTTCACATGTCAAAAAGTGGGTATATGGTTTTTGTTTTGCGAGTGCGATGAGCCGTGGAACTGCCACGTAGCAAGGGGGCGAGGTTACGAAATTGCTTATTTCGCAACCCTCCAGTGGTGTTAATGGTCAGGCAATCAGGGGTGTGAAAATAGCTATTTTCCATTGGATCTGAGGAAAGGGGATCTGATGGATGGATAGTAGGGAGGTGTTTGATAAGTGGGGCTCGGGATGAGTCATGTGATGGAGTTTTTTAAAATAGAAATGGGACCCGAGGTGACTTATGTATATGCAGGGTAGGATATATAGTTAGCGGGGATAAATAAACTATATGGGTTTGGGAAATATTATAAAGGGGAGTTAGTTAAATATGTGAATGGGTTTAACCATATATATTAACCGAGGGTTAAATATAAAGGGATGCTAATGAAATATGATAAATGGGGAAATATGTATGTGGGATTTTAAAAATACACTAAGAAGTGTTTAACATAATGTCGGGGAGGGATTTAGCAGTGGGGCCCGATAAATTATTTAAAACTTACGATAAATGTATTTAAGTGTGTTTTTAAATGAAAAAGGGAATTAGTAAAGGGATTTTACTTTTCAAAGGAAAATATGTATTTAAACTAGGGAAAGGGGTTTTAGTAAGGAAAAATGAGTGAAATAAAGGGAAAAAAATTAGTATGAAGGGAAAAAGGTTAAAATTAAGGGAAATAGATATTTTACAAGGGGAAATGAGTTTGGAAGGAAGTTAGCAATATGAAATGAGCCAATTGATGCTCTCCATGCCTTGTGAAAATTGCTTCTGCCTACCCATCATTTACCCTAATATTTTTTCTTCATTTATTTGGGTGAATATGAGCTTGCTGACCCTTTTATTTTTCTTTGATAAGAAAACTATCTAATTCTAAACTTATGACTTTCAATGGCCCATATTAAACTGATTAGCTCATTTTATTCTCTACCAAACTACTGATCTGCCAAGATTAAATGTTTTGGCTAGATATTTATTCTCTAACTATCAGCATGAAATTTAAAGCATGAATGAATCAAGATTAAACCATTTGATCCTCATGGATTGTGGCATTTTTGACAAGTTGCACACAATTTTATTTTGCGAAGTAAAGTAAAAAGTAGTGGCATTTGAATTTGCATCACTTTTAGGATCTATTTTTATTCCTTTTGGTGGGGTTTGTACTTTATATTATTTTTTCATCTTTTTTCTTTTTAGTCCTTTGATTTTTCTTTTAGGACTTACCCTCTTTACATTTTTTAATATGGGAAAACAACTTGCAGAAATCAAAGTATGTACAATATTACAAGACTAAAACATAGTCAATTCAAAATTATGAATCCTATTATCATAGGACCCTAACAGTGGCTCCACTTGGGGATGGAATTTCCTGGTGAAATATCAAGAACTTTAAGATCAGTAGCCTTGAAAATTTGAATGTGCTTGCCTTGGAACTATTTTATGAGCTCTCCTTTATTCATACATATGATATTTTGTCTTTCAAATCTTAGGGCCTTCTCTTCGGGCTTCAACTTTGTAAGAAAAAAATCCAATCCAATCTAAACTTTGCAATGTTATGGACAATGAGAAAAGTAAACAAATGAACTAATGTTAATCTGGGGAAAAATAATGTTTCAGCATCCTACCATTGACTGGTCCACCTGGCAGATCTAATCCATCTAATTCCTTCAAGAAAAATGCATTATTACCTCTATAACCATAAATGATGTATGGGCCTTTCCAAAGAAAATAAAATTTACCATGTTTCCCTTTATCTTTTCTTCTAGAATCCCATTTAAGTACTTTAGCACCTATGTAAAATAATCTTCCTTTGTTTTCTTGTCAAATATCTTTTTGATTTTATCTTGGATAACTTATGATTTGACATAGACTTCTTCCCTGGTTTGTTGCAAATGTATTGTCTGATTTATCCTTCTCTGGATATCATTGGGTTCTACCTCTAGCTCCTGAATTATTTTCATCACTGGCATTCCTAATGAGGATGGAAAAACAACATCCATCCCATATACTAGTTGATAGGGAGATTTACCAATGGACTTCTTTGTAGTTAACATGTCTGCCCATAAGGCATTGACCAACCTTTTGTTCCAGGTCATCTTGTTGTCTTCTAATAGTTTCTTGATGATATTAACCAACCTTTTTTTTTGGATTCTAAAATTCCATTACCTTGAGGATAATAGTCAGTGAAGTGGCCAAGGCTAATGTGGTATTTGTTACAAGTTTCAACCATTTTCTTAGATTTGAAGGTAGTTGCATTATCAGTAATAAGATTTTGTGGGCATCCAAATCTAGAAAGGATATTATTTTCAAGGAATGAGATAATCACAGAATTAGTGGTTTGTCTAGAAGGAATGGATTCTATCCACTTGGTAAAGTAATGAGTGTCTGTCAAAATCCATTTATGCTGGGCTGAGGAGGGTGGGTGAATTTCACCAATGAAGTATAAACCCCATTGTTGAAATGGCATTTCCGTGGATATGGGCTTAAGGGGTAAAGGTAATAGCTTTTTCTTCCCTTCAAATATCTGGCATTTGTGATAGGAGGCACATACTTTCTAACATCTGCAAAAAGAGTGGGCCAGTAAAAACCTGCCCTCAAAATTTTATCAGTAGTTGATTTCCAGTAAAGGTGTCCTCCACAGTCACCTGCATGAAACTCTTCCATAACTTTATGAGCTTCATCTTTCAATAAACAGTTCAATAAAATGCCACCATGATCTTTCCAAAATAAAGAATTTTTTATGATACAATATTTCATTTCTTTTCACTTTAAAAATCTACCTTTAGTTCTAGAAAAACCAGGAGGAGCTTTTAGGTTAAGTAAAACAAATATGATATATGCATACCAAGGTGAATCTAATGTTCATTGATCTGTGGAGTCGCCATCTCTTCCTGATCATCTAATTGAGAAATAAAATTTATATCTAAGTCCTGACAGTTTGATTCAGCCATGATTTTGGCTAAACCTTGGCCTTTAATCAATTTGGTGGGCTTAATTTCAATATCATATTCCAAAATAGTGGCAATCCATTTGCCTCTCTTTCCATCAGGACCCTTCTGAGTCAGAATGTCCTTTACTACTGAATTCGGAACATAAGCAATAATGTGTGAGTAAAAAATGTACACTCTAAAATCTTTAATAGCCTTCACTAAAGAAAGTGCTTGTTTTTCCATTATGTTTTACTTTAGTGTTGCATCTCTTAAGGATTTGCTAAAAAAAGAAATGGGTTGTTCATAACCCTGATCATTCTTTTGCAACAAGATTGCTGCAATGGTATGTTCTGAAGCAAAAGAAAAAATTATAAAATCTTTTTGGAAATTAGGACTTATTAAGACAGTTGTTCTTGTAAGGGATTGTAAAATTGATTCAAATGATTGTTTGGCCTCTACTGTCCATTTAAGAGTTGAATCAATTTTTAATATGTTATTCAATTCTCCGATTACTTCTGCTAAATTAGAAACGAATCTTCTAAGAAAATTAATTTTACTTAAGAATGCCTGTAATTCCTTGATGTTTCTATGATGAATTATGTTTAAAATTGCCTCTATTCTAGATGGATCTATTCTAATTCCCTCTTTTGAAATTATGTGTCCTAAGAGTTTACCTTCTTCTAGTCCAAAGAGTGTCCTTTTGGGATTCAAGGAAATACCAAATTTTCTGCATTTAATAAAAACTCTTCTCAAATGATCTAGATGTTCATTATCTGTTTTAGAGAATATTTTTATATCATCTAGATAAATGATTAGAAATTAATGAATCTCCTTGGCAAAAGCTATGTCCATAGCTCTCTAGAATTTAGCTCCTGCATTCATCAATCCAAAAGGCATTTTCAAGTACATGAAAGTACCCCATGGAGTGGTAAATGATGTCTTTGCTTAGTCTTCTGGTTGAACTAAGATTTGGTTGTATCTAGACAATCCATCAAGCAATGAAATCCTGGATGAGCCTACCACCCTCTGTAGAATATGGTCCATTTTGGGGAGAGGATAGTTATCTTTTAGTGACACTTTATTTAAGTTAGAGAAATCAACACAAAGTCTGATTTCCCTTGTTTTCTTCCTAGTGGGAACTAAGTTTGAGACCCAATCAGAATATCTGATAGGTGTTATGATTTGTGCCTCATACATCCTTTTTACTTCTTTTTCAATTAAAGGCATAAGAACTAGATTAAGCCTCCTAAGATTTTATTTAAATGTTTTATAATCTTCTTTTATAGGTATTTTGTGTTGAATGATGCTGATGTAATAATAATTGAGGTATTCATAACTCCAGGAAAATACATCTTGAAATTATTTAAACATAATTATGTATTTTAGCTTTTCTCCTAGAGGTAATGCTTTGGATAGTTTGATGAGCTTAGGATTTTGTTCTATTTCTATGTTACATTATTCTATGTATGATCTTAAGGGTTCCATTTTTTGTTTTCTAGCTACATAAGTTAGAGAAATAATGAAACTAAAATAACCACTTGCCCAAGAAAAACAACAGCTGTGGGCCAATATCATTAACTCTGTTAATGATATTTGGATTTCTATCCAAGTCATCTTTGAGCAGAAAAATTTGATCAAGGCAATAGGTGAATCCATTCAAAAATTCAAGGAAGAACTTGGTAAGAAGCCAGAGGAGGCCAATGAAATCATTAAGTTTCTTAATTACAAGAACAAATAGGAATTGTAAGAAATTGGCATAAGCGACAGGATTGAAACAATCCTATAAGTCAGAAAGGTTATTTCCAAGAGGAACTTGATGGTACAACTTGAAGACAAGTGCCAAAACATGGAGTTAGAAATAACCATATTCTGTTAGGTCCTTATATTACTAGTATAGTCCCTTATTTTTGTTAGTGTAACCCCCATATTGTTATTATTGTGCCCTTAAATTATTATTGTTAGGTCGGCTAGGATTACATTGTGGCCCCATGGACTCCTATATATAGAAAGGAGGTTTTTTAATTTGAATCATCCAAGAATTGTTCATTTATGTAATTTATTGGAGGTTTCCCCTCAAAGTGGATTATTTATAAGGCGTTGATATCTCTTTTCTTCTATTTTTGGAGCTGGTTTCACAACATTTGGTATCAGAGCTTTGGATTCTAGGGTTTTGCTGCTCCATATAGGTCATCGTGGAATTTTTGCTATAAAAATTTTTATACGAAGGTTCAGAAGCTGAAATTTTTAGGGTGAGAAGCCGAAATCCTAAGGAACAACGTCACAAAATTTCAGAGCTTTGTTCGCAATATTTTTGGAGATATGATCTGTGGAAGGTAGGGATTTTTACAGGCTCCTGAATTTCACTTAAACAGGTTATCGTGGCATTTTTTCTATAACTGTTTTTCTACGAAGGTTAAGAAGCTGAAATTTTTAGAACATGAAGCCGAGATCTTGAGGAACATCGTCACAAAATTGCAGAGCTTGGTTTGCAATATTTTATGATATATCATCTGTGGAAGTTAGGTCTTTTTCAAGCTCCCTAATTCATCTCAAAGAGGTGATCGTGGGAAAATCTTCATAACTCTCTCTCTGAGAATTGGATTGGAATTATGTAAAAAGTGGCTAGAAGTACACGGATTGTAGTTTCCTGTTTATAAATGTCAGAGCCAAAGGAGAAAATAGTGACACGTGGCAAGTTGTACAAGTTCGCTCTACTGAACTAGTCCATAATTAGGTCATTGTGGGACATTGGACATAACTTTGTATTGAAGAATCCAAATCAAGTCAGACCAATGGCATTTGAAAGAAGCTTCAGAGGACTACTACAGGGCCGAATTTCAGACATTGAGGATCTTCAATTATAGAGATAATTCAATTTCAATATAGAGCTTTGCAAAAGCAAGTAAAATGTGTGTATTTTTTTCTGAATTTCATAAGTCTTGTTTGAAGAATCAAGTTGAATTGATTCCAAGTGCATATTATAGAATAGATATCAATATTGGTTTCTAAAATGGACCTTAAAAAGAATTCAACTCCCATTAAGCCTTTATAAGGCTCTACTATGACTCATGAAGATGAAGAATGGCAACATGACATATCAAAATTACAAGAGCAAGTGCAACAAATTTTGCTCTCATAAAGAGCAACAAAAAATGACATGGAAGTTTTGAAGAAAGGTGTGGAAACTAAGATGGATGGTTTGAAGAAAGGCGTGGAATCTAAGATATATGGCATGGAAGCTGGCATGGAATCTAAGATGGATGACATGGAAGCTAAAATGGAAAACATGAAGAATGATCTAAAAGCAGACATAGAAGGTTTGACAAAGTTGATACAAGAAATGTTTCCTAATGGTGAAAAGATAATAGAGGAAACTCATGATGAGAACAAAATAAATGTTAATCGTGATTTCATAAACTCTAATGTTGGCGGGAAGAACCACCATATTCCAAAAATGGATATGAGGAAGTTTGATGGAAAGAATCCTGTAACATGGATACTACAGATGGAGCAATATTTTGATCTCAATAATGTGCAAAACACACAAAAGGTATGCATTGCAACTTTACATCTAGAACAAAATACATTTGTATGGTATCGATGGCTTTGCTCCCGTAAAAAAATTGTCACTTGGTCAATTTTTACGGAGGAAATGATAGCACATTATGAGGATACAAAGAGCAACACCTTCTTTAGCCAATTGATAAATCTCAAACAAAACGGTTTAATGGGGTAGCACATTGAGGACTTCCAAAAATTGAATATAAGGGTAACCGATATTCCATAGGAACACATGATTGATCTCTTCATAGGTACTTTAAAGGATAACATCCAACATGAAATTCACGTTTTGGAACCTAATTCATTGGAGAAGGCATTCAGGTTGGCAAGAAAAATTGAATGTAAAATTATGGCGACAAGGAAGCCTACCACTCACTTCTATAAAGAAGGAAGTGTTGCTACGCCTAGATTTCCACAACCTACAAGGTTGACACCACAACAATTGGAAGAAAAATGAGCACAAGGGCTTTGCTACAGTTGTTATAGCAAATACACTAAAGGTCATAAGTGTGCTGAGAATAAATTATTTTACATAGATTGTGAAGAGGAAGAAAATGAAAAAGAAGAGGATATACACCAGGAACCAACCCTAGAAGAGGAAGAAATGAGTCCGACCATATCGTGTAATGCATTGGAAGGAATTATCACTCCTCAAACTCTCAAGATAGAAGGACATATCACGAAGAAAAAGGTAATAGTGTTGATTGATTCAGGTAGTACCCATAATTTTATTCATTGTAGGGTAGCCAAGGAATTGAGTTGTTTCCTATACCCAACACCAGAATGTAAAGTGATGGTTGAAAATGGAGGAACTATAAATTACTCTGGAAAATGCCATAATATCAAGATAACCATGGGGGAATATGTATTGAATAGTCCAATTCTTTCCATTCCTATGGGAGGTGATGATGTTGTACTAGGAGTACAATGGTTACAATCTTTGGGGATGGTAGCTTTTAATTTTCAAGAACTTTTCTTGATTTTTTTTTTTAAAGTAAAGTAAGTTGAATTATGCAGTATTGCAGGGAAGCCGAGAAAGGTAATAAGCTCTAATTTCATGACAAAGCTTCTAAAGAAAGAACAATGAGGCGTAATTGCACAATTATGCTCACTAGAAGTTCCAACATCAAAATCATCTATTTCTGCAAATCTCCAAAAAGTATTGGACAATCATTCCAAGGTGTTTGAAACTCCCAAAGGACTCCCACCTATTCTTGATCATGATCATGCTATTCATTTGATTTCAGGAAGTGTTCCTCCAAAAATCAGGCCTTATAGATATCCTTATGTCCAAAAGAGCGAAATTGAACGTATGATTGCAGAAATGTTAGAGGCGGGTATAATTCAACCTAGTCAAAGTTCTTTCTCTACTCTTGTAGTATTGGTACACAAGAAGGATGGATCATGGCGCATGTGTCCGAATTATAGGGAGTTGAATAAGCTCATCATTAAAGATAAATTTCCCATTCCTGTGATTGATGAATTATTGGATGAATTACATGGAGCAATTTATTTTACCAAGTTGGATCTTCGTTCGGAATATCAACAAATTAGAATGAAGACTGAAGATATTCCGAAAACAACATTTCGAACTCATGAGGGTCATTATGAATTTTTGGTCATGCCTTTTGGCCTTACCAATGCACCTTTTACATTTCAAGGGTTGATGAATTCCATTTTCAAACCCTTCCTTAGAAAATTTGTGCTAGTATTTTTTGATGATATACTAATCTACAGAAGGTCTTGGAAGGATCATGTTCAACATGTTGATAGGGTGCTCAAACTATTGCAGGAGAAACAATTATATGCAAAAACATCCAAAATTTTCTTTGGAGTACAAGAGGTGGAATATCTGGTTCATATTTTATCTCACGAGGGTGTTAAGGTAGACCCTAACAAAATTAAAGCCATTAAGGAATGGAAAGTCCCCACAACCATAAAGTAGTTGCGAGGATTTCTCAGGTTAATAGGGTATTATCGCATGTTTTTTAAGAATTATGGGAGAATAGTAGCACCTCTAACAACATTATTGAAGAAAGATGCATTTTCATGGACTCTTGAAGCAACTAAGGCCTTTGAACATCTTAAAGAGGAAATTTTCCTAGCACCGGTCTTAGCTACACCAGACTTCACAAAAACCTTTATTGTGGAATGTGATGCCTTAGGAAATGGAATTGGTGATGTTTTACTGCAAGAAGGAAGACCCATTTCTTTTGAAAGTCGTCCAATTAAAGGAAAATATTTACAGAAACCTATTTATGAGAAGGAAATGTTAGCAATACTACATGCACTAAAGAAATGGCGAACTTACCTAATGGGAAGACACTTCAAGGTAAAAAATGATCATGATAGTCTTAAACACTTTTTGGAACGCAGACTATCTTCAGAAGAGTAGAAAAAATGGGTCTCAAAGATGTTGGGTTATGACTTTGAAATAATCTACAAAAAAGGGAAGCTAAATGTTGTTGCAGATGCACTCTCAAGAAAGAATGAAGAGGTGGAAGCATTTCTTTGTGCCATTTCTATTATCCAACCAGATTGGATAACCGAAGCAAGAGATGAATGGAAGAAGGACGAAGAAGTGTGCACACTCATTCAAAATTTGCAGCAAGATCCTAGTACATATGATACATTTAGTTGGAAAAATTATTCCTTATGGTACAAATATCACTTATATCTTTGTAAGAATTCCAAACTAAAACAAAATATTCTTTTGGAATTGTACACTTATCCTTTAGGAGGACACTCAATATTTTTAAAAACTTACTACAGGGTGAAGAAAGAATTTTTTTGGGATGGACTTAAATCTGATATGCAAAAGTTTGTGGTGGAATGTTTGGTTTTCCAGCAGAATAAAGTTGAGACAATTAAGACCCCGGGTCTTCTACAACCTTTATCCATTCCAAGTCAACGTTGGCAGGAGATTTCAATGGATTTTATCACAGGTTTACCTAAGTCCGAAGGAAAGAGTGTCATCATGGTGGTAGTTGATAGACTTACCAAGTATGCACACTTTGTGCATTATCTCATCCATTTAAAGCAAGTACAGTTGCTACTACATTTATGGACAGAATTCAAAAGCTACATGGAAGCCCAAGGGTTATTGTGAGCTACAGAGATCCCATTTTTACTGGAAATTTTTGGATGGAGTTATTTTCTTGTTTGGGTACTCAATTAGCTCATAGCTCATCTTATCATCCTCAATCTGATGGTCAAACCGAGATAGTAAATAAATGTTTGGAAGGATATCTTCGTTGTTTTGTATCTGATAAACAAACACAATGGGTCAAGTGGTTACCTCTTGCTGAATGGTGGTATAACACTTCCTTCCATACTGCAGCAAAAATGACCCCATTTATGGCACTTTATGGATATCATCCACCATCCATCACATCATCTTTAAGAGAAAAATCAAAGGTTCAAGCAGTGGAAGATCACATCGAGCATCAACAAGAAGTTCTCCAACTCTTAAAGGATAACCTGAATTTGGCACAAAATCGAATGAAACAACAGGCAGATCAACATCACAATGAGAGAAGTTTTGATGTAGGAGATTGGGTATTTTTACGGCTACAACCATACAAACAAATGTCCCTCAAGCAAGCTAAGAAGGATAATAAATTATCGCCAAAGTACTATGGTCCTTACAAGGTGTTGCAAAAGATTGGTACTATGGCATACAAATTGGAGCTTCCCGCTTCTTCGCGAGTACATCCAGTGTTCCATGTTTCATGCTTAAAGAAGGTTATAGGTGAAAATCTTCCAGTTCAAACAGTATTGCCAGAACTTGATGGGGAAGGGAAGATCATATTGGAACCTGAAGCAGTCATAGAAAAAAGAACTCGACAACTACGGAATCGATCAATTTCAGAGTATCTCATCAAGTGGAAGAACTTACCCACCGAAGATTCTACATGGGAGGATGAGAATTTTATACAGAAGCACCCAAAGCTACTCAAGTGTTGAGGACAACACTTTTTTGAAGGAGAGGGGCATGTTAGGTCCCTATATTACTAGTATAGTCCCTTATTGTTGTTAGTGTAACCCCCTTATTGTTATTATTGTACCCCTCTAACCCCCATATTGTTATTATTGTGCCCTTAAATTATTATTGTTAGGTCGGCTAGGATTACATTGTGGCCCCATGGACTCCTATATATAGAAAAGAGGTTTTGTAATTTGAATCATCCAAGAATTGTTCATTTATGTAATGTATTAGTGGTTGCCCCCTCGAAGTGGCTTATTTATAAGCCGTTGATATCTCTTTTCTTCTATTTTTGGAGCTGGTTTCATAACAGATTCATGGTTAAATTTGATGTTTTGAGGCAGAAAGGTCTACCTAAGTATGTTATCACTCAAATAATTCCTAAGGTTGTTTTGTTTTGTTTTAAAGAATATTAGAGGTAACTATCAACCTACTTTTGAGATTAGGATCTAGCCTTCCTAATGCTCAGAGAGTGATCTCTCTTTATGATTCAATTTATTTGTTTTTAGTTGATTTTAGGCTAGTTAAGTAAGCCTGGTTTGGTTTGATTTGAGTTGGTGGTGTAATTTACTGATTTAGATGGATAGAAGACTATCTATTTTACCATCGGGCTATGGAGTCAAAGTGTCAAGAAAACATGATTGAATCAAGGTCTAAAGGAAGTGTTCACATGGAAAGGTAGATGGGTAAATTCATATTTTTTAGGCTCGATGGTGAAGTGGTTTCAATCGGGATCAAGGAGTAGTTAAGGATTCCTCAAACCGGATAATGAATGAATGTGAAAGAGGTCAATCGAAACTAAGGAGCAATGAAGAATTCCCTAATCTGGATATCAAAAGAAAACATCAAAATGAATAACAGTTCAAAACAGAGTGTACTTAAACAATTTCTACAATAATATTCTTGTTATAAAATTTAAACTGGAAAACATACAAGTTTATGGAAAACTTTCAGAAAACAACAATTTGAACAATTGAAAGATACTTCACTGAAATGGCCCAACACATGAATCTTGTAATGCAATGGCTTTATTACTCATGCCAATCTGCTGACTTGAAAATTTTACAATAAATCCTCAGGTTTTAGATCAATACAACTATAGAAATATTCAGAAATCCACACCCAATACTTCGAATTATGAAGTATTTATACAAAAAATAATAGAAAATATCCTAAAACTGATTTAGGAATTATTCAAGGAAAAATAAATATCTTCATGCAAGAAGATAGAGACATCTAGGAGACTAAATGCTAGTTGTCCCTCTTTTATTTGGATTTATGTTTTCTCTTTGATATTTTGCTGCTTTCTCTCTTTTGTTGTTGTTGTACACTGGTTGCATCTTTATGCTGTTGAGTATCCTTTACGATGTCTTTATCTTTAACTCTGTTTTTCATTTTAAACTCTATCTTTCATTTGATACTCTTTAAACTCTTTTACTGCTTTAATTTTAACCTTTGACTACTATGTTTCACTTTGACTGTTGTGTTTTACCTTGACTGCTTTTTACCTGTGACCTTTTCACTATCACAGTAAATCATTCAACTTCTCCCAAGGCTATGCATCTGGTAATTTAATTTTTACCATTCTTCTGAAAATTTCATCACCTTTTGTGTATTTTGCAAAGTAGGCTTGTTTATGAAGAGATGTTTTACCTCATGCTAGAGGTAGAAGAGGTTTTAAAAACTCTGATAGAGCACTTTTCCTGTAGGCATTCCTTTCATGGAGGAATTCTTTGCCTATTCCTTTTACACTTCTCTGATTTTGTTAACATAATCTTCATGTTTCATCAATCTATCATTGATAACCAAAGGATTAGGCAGACCTTTCTGCCTCAAAACATCAAATTTAACCATGAATCTGGTTATTGCTAACTACATGTTTTGACACTTGTCTTCAAGTTGTACCATCAAGTTCCTCTTGGAAATAACCTTTCTGACTTCTAGGATTGTTTCAGTCCTGTCATTTATGCCAATTTCTTCCAATTCCTGTTTGTTCTTGGAATTAAGAAACTTAATGATTTCATTGGCTCCTTTGACTTCTAACTAAGTTCTTCCTTGACTTTTTGAATGGCTTCACCTGCTGCCGTGATCAAATATTTCTGCTCAAAGATGACTTGGATAGAACTCCAAGTATCATTAACAGAGTTAATGATATTGGCCCACAGTCATTTTTTTTCTTGGGCAAGTGGTTCTTTTAGTGTCAATTATTTCTCTAGCTTTTGTAGTTTCTCAGTCAACCTGTTTGACTTCTGTGTTTCATTCTTATGCATGATTTGATCTAGCTTCTTTTCATCCTCTATAATTTTTATTTTTTCTTTAAGTCTATTTATTTCATTTGTTTGGATGGACATATCCTGCATGGTTTTAGTCAATTTACCTGCTTCACCACTAGGATGAGCTGTTGTTGTTGTTGAATCTGTTGCTGATGTTGTGGTTGATGTAGATGGAACAGCTCTAGCTACTGGTAGTGTTGTATCCACTAGAGCTGCTAAAGTAGAAGGAACTGATGTAGTAACTGTAGGAATAGTAGTGACAGGAATTGCTTCCATGCTGGCCTTTTTCTCATGTACCAATTTATCCATCTCATTCTCCATCTCTTTCAGTTGAGCTGTCAACTGAATGATAAGATTCATCATTTCATCTTTTTTTCCTTCATTTTCTAAAACTTATTTTTCTTGTGGATGTTCAATGGGAGGAAATTTTAGCTGTTTCTTCAATGTAGAAATGTCTACATTCTTTTTCTTGATGAGTTCTTATGCTACTTTGATGTTCTGGGGATCATATCCTACCTCTATGACCAATTATTCCAGTGATTTGATTATGTTGTATTTCGCTTGTGATGAAACCTTCTCTAGATTTAACTGTCCTCTGATGTTCTCTAGATAATTCTAAAGTTTCTGGACACTCGTAGATTTATTGGTCATTAGGGATTATATCATTTCTCCATCTTGCTTATGGAATTCAATTTGGTCTATTGGATGTATATCTTTGGCTTGAAATTCATATGTTGTTTTCTTATATTCAGCTGATGACTTTGGATTCTTCACTGTTGGCTGCAAGAAGGTCATCTGCATCTTCCTGGTCTTATAATCAAAGGCAGAAAGAAACTTGCTTTGGTCACTAGGTGTATGTTTTCAGTATTGGGCATAAGTAACTGCTTTTAATGCATCATTCCTGAGTTTGATTTCCTTGTACTTTTCCATGATATCATGTGCTTTATCTGTTGGTTTACTTGATGAAGAAACTTCAACACTATGTTGCTTCTGAATAATCTGAGTATTAGAGGGTGAAGGCTGGTGAGTTTCCTCTAAAACTACTGGAGGTGAATTTTCTTTAACCACTGTGTCTGTATCAATAATTTCAATAGTCTCAATTTGTTCATCTACATTAGCTTGGGCTTCTTCCTGTACATTAGTTTTAATTTTGTTTCTGTAGTGGTTTGAGCTCAATATGATCCTTCTTCTCTGAATCTCTTGTAGTTCCTATCTTGTGGGGCTGCAGTTTTCAAGATGGAACTAGTATCACCTTGATTCTCTACCTCTTTCAAAGTATTCTCCAACCACTCTGACTGGTTGGAGTACTTTTCAATTTCTGGTTTAGACTCATGAACAAAAGGAGTTAATTTAAACTTGATCCTTAACTTGCTGATAAATCCTAAAGGATCATAGTGCCATTTAAAGCTCTCACTGAACTTGAATTCCTAAATAAACTTTTCTGCCTATTGACCAGCACCTCTACTATTGCAAATGAAAGGACCAACCTGGTTTTTGATCTTAAACTATGTTTTCTTCTTTGCTGATAGAAAGTTAACCTCATCAAAGTTTAGGATCTACCTGATATATTCAAGTGAAAATAACCTCATTGGGAGGTATTTGGGCAGCCTGTATGGAGTGAGTTGACATCCATACACCCTAATCTCAGTGTGGTTCTGGTATAAATACTAGTCTCCTGTTCTACTGTGTTCAGACAATTGTAATACTTTCTTTATTTCTTCATTGACCCTAGGTTCAATGTTACTGCTTAGCATATTGACAATTGGATGAATAAATGAATCAATGAAGTTGTTGTAGGTAAAATCTATGGAATCTTTCCTGATTAAGGAAGTCCATAAGACAACTGATTGTGGATTGCCCTCAATGTCCAGTTTTTGAAGGCTAACTACAAACCTTTCAGATTGGAAGTATAAGAACATGTGAAACAACACTGATGAATACTTGACGAATCCTTCTTCAGGTAATTTAACTAATTTCTCATGAATAGCATCTAATAAGTATTGAGCAAAGCTATATGTGAAAGTTGGAGGTTGTCCTGGGCAAAAAATAGATAGAAAACCTAGGATTGAAGCATCTACATACTCATCTGTAAAATAGCCTAGAATGCAAGACAACATTGTCACAATATGTCTTGTTCTTTCTGAGAAAATTGAGGTTGAATAGGGAGGGTTTCTCTTTGGGGTTTCAACTGATGAAGGGAAGAAGGTTTGGAAAATTTGAAACCTCTTTGGAAAGTAAAGTTTCAAATATAATTCAGTGATGATTTCTATTGACAGAGGGGCTTCATCAAGCTTGGTTTGAATTTGAAGCATTTAGTTTATTGATTCAGTAGTAATTGTGAACAAAATCTCCTTGTTGTGGGTTACTAGGGCTCTTTCATTGGGCGATAATTAGCTTGACAAAGTCTAATGATTTTAGAGAATTGGAAAGTCTATGGGAGGATGTACTTGGGTAAATTTGATTCCCAAAGGCAGATATCATTAGCCTAGTCCATGGATTTATCATGGTTCCAATAGTGGATGTCCAAGAGGTTGAAATCAGTGACAATGTCACTAATTTTGAAGTCTTTGTCTACAAGGGGGGTATGTTCAACATCAACAACATCAGATTGCAGGGGATTGACTGTCACAATGCCTTGGGAAGCCATATTTTTGTTTATCTAATTCAATTTATTACTCTCTGGCTTAAGAAATAGGCTCAGGCCCTTAGGAATACTGTGAAGAGATGATTACGGTCTGCAGAAAGGGTTTTGGAGGCAACAATGTCTTTCTTTTGGTCTGCAAATCTTTTAAAGTGGCTCAATTGATTAAATTATTACTTTCTTGCTCAAGTATAGGCCTGGGCACTTAGGAATACCTGGAAGGGGTAATTTCTATTTGCAGAGAAGGTCTTGGAGGCAACGGAGGATTTTTGGCAGCAAAATAGACTTCAATGGTATTTAGAATGCTTCAAACTGGTTCTGCACCAGATTTAGCAGGAAAAGTCTTGAATGCTAATGTAATTTGATCTCAAGATAGTCGGCAGCGGTTGTTTTTTATTTAAAACAGTTTGGTAGAAGCTCTATTCGCACAGTGTTTAACAAATAAATGGTGAAAAAGGCTTTTCAAGGTTGTCTTATTTTTTTAACCAACAATGATTAAACTTTGGGTGCAGTTTTAAATTCAAATGGATGGGTGGTATCATAGTAACGGGCGGAAAGAGGATGAGTGGTTTTTGCATGTCAAAAAGTGGGTATATGGTTTTTGGTTTGAGAGTGCGATGAGTCGTGGAGCTGTCATGTAGCAACGGGGTGGGGTTGCGAAACTGCTTATTTCGCAATCCTCCAGTGGTGTTAATGGTCAGGCAATCGGGGGTGCGAAAATAACTATTGGCCATTGGATCTGAGCAATGGGGGTCTGATGGATGGACAATAGGGACGTGTTTGATAAGCGGGGCCAGGGATGAGTCATGTGATGGGGTTCTTTAAAATAGAAGTGGGACCCGGGGTGACTTATGTATATGTGGGGTAGGATATATAGTTAACGTGGATAAATAAACTATATGTTAAACTAATATAAAGGGGTTTGGGAAATATTATAAAGGGGATTTAGTTAAATATGTGAATGGGTTTAACCATATATATTAATCGGGGATTAAATATAAAACGATGTTAATGAAATATGAAAAACGAGGAAATATGTATGCGGGATTTTAAAAATACACTAAGAAGTGTTTAACATAATGTCGGGGAGGGAGTTATCAATGGGGCCCAATACATTATTTAAAACTTAGGATAAATGTATTTAAGTGTGTTTTCAAATGGAAAAGGGAATTAGTAAAGGGATTTTATTTTTCAAAGGAAAATAAGTATTTAAACTAGGAAAAGGGGTGTTAGTAAGGGAAAATGAGTGAAACAAGGGGAAAAAGATTAGTATGAAGGGAAAATGTTAAAATTAAGAGAAAAATATATTTTACAAGGGGAAATGAGTTTGGAAGGAAGTTAGCAATATGAAATGAGTCAATTGATTCTTTCCATGCCTTGTAAAAACTATTTCTTCCTACCCATCATTTACGCTAAAATTTTTCCTTCATTTATTGGGTGCATTTGAGCTTGCTGACCCTTTTTATTTTTATTTTATAAGCAAACTATATAATTCTAAACTTAAAACTTCTAATGGCTCAGATTAAAATGATGAGCTCATTTTTATTCTCCACCTAACTACTGATCTGCCAAGATTAAATAGTTTGGCTAGATCTTTATTCTCTAACTATCAGCATGAATGAATCAAGATTAAATTGTTTGATCTTCATGGATTGTGGCATTTTTGATAAGTTGCACACAATATTATTTGCAAACTAGAGTAAAAGTAGTGGAATTTGAATTTTCATCACTTTCAAGATCTATTTTATCTCTTTTTTGGTGGGGTTCATAAGTCTTTATATTCTTTTTTGATCTTTTTCTTTCAATCCTTTGATTTTTCTTTTAGGACTTACCCTATTAACATTTTTTAATATTGGAAAAAATTTGTAGAAAGAAAAGTATGTACAATATTACAAGACTTTAACATAGTCAATTCAAAATTATGAATCCTATTATTATAGGACCCTAACAATGGCTCCACTTGGGGATGGCATTTCCTGGTGAAATGTCAAGAACTTTAAGATCAGTAGCCTTGAAAATTTGACTGCGCTTGCCTTGAAACTACTTTCTGAGCTCTCCTTTATTCATACATATGATATTTTGTCTTTTAAAGCTTAGGGCCTTCTCTTCGGGCTTCAACTTTGTAAGAAAAACATCAAATCCAATCTAAAATTTTCAATTTTATGTACAATGAGCAAAGTAAACAAATGAACTAATGTTAATATTGGGAAAATTAATGCTTCAACATCCTACCATTGACTAGTCCTCCTGGTAGAGCTAATCCATATAACTCCTTCAAGTAAAATGCATTATTACCTTTGTAACCATAAATGATGTATGGGCCTTTCCAATGAAAATCAAATTTACCATGTTCCCCTTTATCTTCTCTTCTATATTCCCATTTAAGTACTTTATCACCTATGTAAAAATCATCTTCCTTTGTTTTCTTGTCAAATATATTTTTGATTTTATCTTGGATAAATTGTGATTTGACATAAAATTATTCCTTGGTTTGCTGCAAATGTATTGTCTGATTTATCCTTCTCTGGATATCATTGGGTTCTACCTGCAGCTCCTGAATTATTTTAATCACTGGCACTTCTAGTGAGGATGGAAAAACAACATCCATCCCATATACTAGTTTATAGGGAGATGTACCAATGGAATTATTTGTAGTTAATATGTCTGCCCATAAGGCATTGACCAACCTTTTGTTCCAGGTCATCTTGTTGTCTTCTAACAGTTTCTTGATGATATTAACCAGGATTTTGTTTGAGGATTCTACAAGTCCATTACCTTAAGGGTAATAGGTAGTGGAGTGGCCAAGGATAATGTGGTATTTGTTACAAAAGTAAACCATTTTATTAGATTTGAAGGCAGTTTCATTATCAATAATGAGCTTTTGTGGGAATCCAAATCTGGAAAGGATATCATTTCCAAGGAATGAGATAATGACAGAATTAGTGGCTTGTCTAGAAGGAATGGCTTCTATCCACTTGGTAAAGTAAACAGTGGCTATCAAAATCCATTTATGTTGGGCTGAGGAGGGTGGGTGAATTTCACCAATGAAGTCTAAACCCCATTGCTGAAATGGAATTTCTGTGGAGATGGGTTTGAGGGGTAAAGGTAGTAGTTTTTTCTTCCCTTCAAAGATCTGGAATTTGTGACAGGAGGTCACATACTTTCTAATATATGAAAAAAAAGTGGGTCAGTAAAAACATGCCCTCAAGATTTTTTCAGCAGTTGATTTCCACTAAAGATGTCCTCCACAGTCACCTGCATGAAACTCTTGCGTAACTTTATCAGCTTCATCTTTCAGTAAACAGTTTAATAGAATTCCACAATGATCTTTCCAAAAAAAAGAATTATCTATGATACAATATTTCATTGCTTTTAATTTTAAGAATCGACCTTTAGTTATAGAAAAACCAAGAGGATCTTGTAGGTTTAGTAAAACAAATATCATATTTTCATACCAAGGTGAATCTAAAAAAGGTTCAATGATCTGTGGAGTCGCCATCTCTTCATTAGGGGAATTTTGAGGTCTAAAATGGGCCTCCTAAGGAAATAATAAAATAATAGATAAACCAATAAAATAATATTTATGAATTTGCAATTCACTTTTTGCACCACAATCCATGTAACCATAGTTAAATTCAATTCAAAAGTTATACCAAAATAAAATTAATAAAAAAATTGTATTGATGTGACTATAAATAAGAATGAGATTTTCAAGAAAAAGTCATTATCATTGAACAATTAATGCATTTGTCCTTTGTACTTAAATAACTTAAAATAAAATATAAATATAAATTTATAAATTCTTAATTATATTATATGTTATTAATTAAAATATATATTATTTAAATTGTATAATAACATGTAATTAATATACTACATAAATATAATATAATATAATAAATGTATAGGGATATGCATTGTTTCTTTCAAGAAATATGAAATGACAATAATATAATTTTATTCAAAAAGTGTGAAATGACATTTATTATGAATAATTTACTTTGACTTTAAAAGTACTTAGAGCACTACCATGGTTAACCATGAGTTTTTATTCACCATTGAGAATGTGACAAGTAAGTACCTTTAACTCAAGCAATGACACCTCAACCATTAGGGATCATGTCATCCCCTAAAATGTGATTGGTTCTCATAAAGTTAATTTTGATTGTACATTTTCCTTAGGAGGCCCATTTTAGACCTCAAAATTCCCCTAATGCTTGGTCATCTAGTTGAGCAATAAAATTTATATCTAAGGCCCGACAGTTCGATTCAGCCATGAGTTTGGCTAAACCTTCGTATTTAATCAATTTGGTGGGCTTAATTTCATTATCATATTCCAAAATAGTGGCAATCCATTTGCCTCTCTTTCCATCAAGCCCATTCTGAGTCAGAATGTTCTTTACTACTGAATTTGGAACATATGCAATTATGTGTGAGTATAAAATATACACTCTGAAATATTTAATAGCCTTCACTAAATTAAGTGCTTGTTTTTCCATTATGTTGTACTTTAGTGTTGCATCTCTTAAGGATTTGCTAAAAAAAGAAATGGGTTGTTCATAACCCTGATCATTCTTTTGCAACAAGACTGCTGCAATGGTATGTTCTGAAGCAAAAGAAAAAATTATAAATTATTTTTGGAAATTAGGACTTATTAGGACAGGTGTTCTTGTAAGGTCTTGTTTGATTGATTCAAAATATTGTTTGGCCTCTACTGTCCATTTAAGTGTTGAATCTCTTTTTAACATATTATTCAATTCTCTGATTAGTTCTGCTAAACTAGAAATGAATCTTGTAAGGAAATTAATTTTACCTAAGAATGCCTGCAATTCTTTGATGTTTCTTGGATGACTTATGTTCAAAATTGCCTCTATTGTAGCTGGATCTATCCTAATTTCCTCTTTTGATATTATGTGTCCTAAGAGTTTACCTTTTTCAAGTCCAAAGAGTGTCTTTTTGGGGTTCAAGGAAATACCAAATTTTCTGCATTTTGTGAACACTTGTCTCAAATGATCTAGATGTTCATTGTCTGTTTTTGAAAATACTGTTATATCATCTAGGTAAATGACTAGAAATTCATGAATCTTCTTGGCAAAAGCTATTTCCATAGCCTTTTGAATGTATCTCCTACATTCATCAATCCAAAAGGAATTTTCAAACACATGAAAGTACCCCAAGGAGTAGTAAATGAAGTCTTTGCTTGATCTTCTAGTTGAACTAAGATTTGGTTGTATCCAGCGAATCCATCAGGCAATGAAATCTTGGATGAGCCTGTTATCACTCCAGTAATTCTCTAGTTGTGAAATTTTTTGTTTTTAGTTGAGAAAACTAGAGATAACCACAAACCAACTTTTAAACTCTAGGATCTAACCTTCCTAGGGTTCAGAGAGGGCTCTCTCTATAAAATTTAACTTTGTTTTGTTTTTTTTTTAATATTAGGCTAGTTATGATTATGCAATTGGTTTTGTTTTGATTGGTTTGGTGGGAAAATTCATTGGAAGAGATGGATAGTGGGAAATCTATTTGTCCATTGGGCTAAGAAGTCAAAAGTCAAGCATACAGAACTGGAATCAAGGTCAAAAAGTCAAATTTTTTCAGGGCAAGATAGATAACCCTTAAAGATAATCGAAAGTTGTTTTGTGAGATGGTATGATCGGGATAAAGAGCAATGAAGGGTTCTTTGATACGGAAAATGGAAGTAGTAGGCATATTTCAAACGAGAGAGGGAGAAATTAAGGGTTCCCTACACTGGAAATCAGATGAAGACATAGAAATGACAAATAGTTAAGACAGGGTGCTTTTAAAAAATCCTGAAGTAATCCTCCTATTCATTCATTCATATTTATAACACATAATGGATTGCATGTAACAAATAAAAAAAACAATGACAAGTAGAAAATACTTCACTCCAAATATCTCATCACATGAATCCTGAAATATGATGCTAGTTGATCTGATCCAGTCTGCTACTCGAAATTTGAAACACAAAAAGCCTTCAAGTCCACAAAAATGACTATAGAAATCTTCAGCAATTTATTCCACAATAATACTTCTAAAGATGAAGTATTTATACATAATTGTTTACAAAATATCCTAGAATGATTCCAGGAATTATCTAAGGGAAATAAAATATCATTAAAACAATAATAGAGACAGTTTCTTAACTAATCAGCAAGTTGTCCTATCTATCCAAAAGAAATAGGAACTGATTAAGGATAAGAAGCAGCTGGGTGCCTTGTTGTCTTTCTAGGTGGATTTAGATATTTCAAGTTTGTTTTAGAAATCTGATTTTCTTTGACTGATACTCTTTCACTGATTCTCTTTAACCTCTGATACTCTTTAAACTCTGTAAAAGAACTTTACTGCTGTAAAAATCTGTTTGACTGCAAATTTCAGCAAACTGTTTTCATTGTTACCTTTCTTCCTTTTTACTTTTTACAGTAAAACTATCAATGAATCCAAAACTTCATTACTTGGAATTTGTATTTTCTTCAACTTTCTGAAATTTTCATCTACCTTTGTGTACCTGGAGAAAGTTGGCTTGATGACAAACATGTGTTTAATTTCATGCTGTAAATAGAATAAGTCCTCAAAAATTCTAAGTAGGACTTTTCCTGTTGGAATGCCCTGTCCACCACCTGCTTTTTCAACTTGTTCCTTGGCATATTCTCTGATCTTTTTGTTATAATCTTCTTAAGGCATCAACTTGTCATTGACGACCAAAATATTAGGCAAACTTCTTTGCCTCAAGTTTTCAAATTTGACCATGAACCTGGTTATGGAAATGTTCATGTTCTCACACCTTTATTCTAACTGCTTCATGGGGTTCTTTTTGGTTATAGCCTTCTTTATCTTAAGGATAGTTTCAGTTCTATCAGTAATTTCAAGTTCTTCCAATTCTTGCATGTTCTTAATGTTGAGGAACTTTATCAGTTCTAGAGATTGTTGCGGTTTGTTATCCAATTCCTCTTTAGTCTTTTGGATCTCTTCTAATGTTGCTTTTAATAAGTCTCTTTGTTCAAAAATCACTTGGATGGAGGGCCATACATCATTGATGGCTTCTATGATATTGTTCCACAAATGATTTTTTACATAGGAAATCTGTTCCTTCAAGGTCAATTCCTTCTGCAATTTCTTCAATTCTTCATTTAATCTGATGGCCTTTTTCTCATGTGTTTTTGCATTTATTTGAGCCAATTTGTTTGAATTCTCAAGATTTTCTACCATCTGTTTTAATCTTCTAATTTCACCTGTCTTAAGAGACATTTCTTCAATGGCCTTTACCAGTTTGATGGCCTCATCTGTATGGTGAATTGTTGTTGTAGATGATTCTGTAACTGAGGTTGTGGATGAAGTTACTGGCACTGCAGTAGCTAGTGATTCTTTGGGTGCCAACTTTTCAACTAAAGTTGAAGGCACAACTGTAGTGATTATAGGAATAACTATAGGAATTTCTAGTAATTTTGGTGTTTCTTTATCCTGGACAAGTTTTTCCATTTGAATCTCCATTTCCTTGATTTGGGCTGTCAACTAAAAAATTAAATTCATCATGTCATATTTTTCTTTCTGTCCTTCTATTATTTCCTTCGTTTGAGGATGTTCACTTTGAAGAATTTTAAGCTATTTTCTCAAAGCTACAATATCTTCATTTTTCTTCTTCACTAATAACTCTGCTGCTTTGACATTAGCAGGGTCATATCCCACCTGCAAAACTAGTTCTTCCAAGGATTTTATCCTTAGATCCTTAGCATAAAAGGATGCCTTATCCATTTTCGTCTGATCTTTCATGTTGGAAATGGTGTTTTGGAGTTTCTGAGCACTCATGGTTTTAGTTGTAACAGTAGAGTACAACATTTCTGAAGTCTGTCTATGGAATTCAATCTGATCAAGAGCATGAATCTTTTCTGTTTGGACTTCCAAATCAAGTTTCTTATAATCTGCCAATGTCTTTGGGGATTTGACTGTGGGCTACAATACTGACATGATTAGTTTGTTGTTTGAATAATCAAATGCAGACAGAAGTCTGTTTTTCACACTTGGTGTTTTCTTGAGATATTGAGAATATATATTGTTTTTTATTTCATTCTTTAGCTTGATCTGTTTGTATTTTTCTTTGATGTCCAGATCTTTTTCCTCAGCTGCCTGTGAGGAAGAGGCTTCCATGCTCTGTTGTCTTTCTATCAACTTTTCATATTCATTGTCAACTTTTTCTTCATTCTAATTCTTAGTAACTGGCTCATTGATGATAACAATGGAAACATCTGTGTTGGTATCTATAAGATCTGTTTCTTCCACATCAATGTTTACTTTAGCTTTTTCTGCTGAATTTAGCTTAAGCCTTTTGTTGTATATTAACTTGAATTTAGTTTCAGATGTAGTTTCAGCAACATAGGCACCTTCTTCCCTTACTCTCTTGGTGGATTTTTATGGCTGATCTGTAGTTTCTAAAGTGTGACTAGTATCACTTTTCTTTACTGCATCTGTTAAGGTATTCTCTGTCCACTCAGTCTGATTTGCATATGTTTCTATCTTTGGCTTTGTTTCATGAATGAAGGGTGTTAATTTACATTTAACCCTTAGTTTAATTAGGATCCCTTGTAGATCATAATTCCAAGGAAAGCTTTCTCCAAATCTGAATTCCAATAACTGCTTAGCTACTTCTTTCTCTACATCCCTATGATTGCAGATGAATGGCCCTATCTGATTCTTTAATTTGAATTGAGTTTTCTTCTTTGCAGCCATGAAATTTATAGAATCAGAGTTTAGGATTTTCCTAATATACTCCAAGGCAAATATCCTCATTGAAACATGTTTGGGTAACTTGTAAGGTAACAAATTTGACCCAAAAACTCTAATCTCAGTATGTTTTTCATATAAGTACCAATCACCAACTTTATTATGCTCTGAAAACTGTAATATTTTCTTCATTTCTTCATTTATCCTTGGCTGTTCTGTTTTTGTTAACATTTTGATCACTGGATGTATGAATAATTCTGAAAATTCTACATAAGTGAAATTTGCACATTCTTTCCTGAGCAAAGTAGTCCAAAAAATGACAGAAAGAGGATTTCCCTCTATCTCAAGCTTTTGAAGAGTAACTGGAAAATTATATGATTAAAAATATAAAAACATGTGGAAGAGGAAGGATTTCCTAGGGTAAAAGTGGATAAGAAACCCAAGATAGATTCATCTGTGTATTCATCAGTGAAATACCCTAAGATGAAGGAAATCATGGAAATCACATATCTTGAACATTCTGGGAATCTGGAAGTGGAATATGGGGGCTTTATTTGAGGAATTTCAACATGCAAAGGCATAAATGTCTGGAAAATCATGAATCTCTTGGGAAAATCAAGGCCAATATACAATTTGGTAAGGGCCTCTGTGGATAAAGGGACTGCTTAAGGATCAGGCTGTAGTTGTAGCATTTGGTTAATGGATTCAGTGGTAATAGTGAGAAGCACTTCTTTTTTGGCATTTACTATGGCTCTTTGTTCAGGCACATAATATTGTTGACATAACCTAATGACTTCTTGGCATGGATGAGTTAATGGAACAACATATTTGGGCAAGTGGGATTCCCAAATATGGACTTCTTCTTCATTATCTAAGGACTTCTCACAGCTCCAGTTATGAATATCTAGCATATTAAACTCAACAATTGGGTCTGGTATCTTGTAATCAGTATCAGCTAATGGAATATGATCAATGTCTATCACAGGGGGTTGCAAAGGATTTACAACAATAGCAGTGTTAGAAGTCATGGCTGGAGTTGATTTTGGAAATTTGGAACCTTCAGGATTGCTAGAGCTCTGCTTTTTAGGCATTTTGGCTACTTTTTCAAGTTTAGAAATTTTGTAGAAGTATTTTTATTTTAGCAGAGGTTTCTTGGATGAAGATGGTCAAAATATGGGCTTCTCTTGGGTTTTTCTTCTCAATTCTGGATTCTCAATAGGATTTATAGGCTTTTACTATTTTAGACACAAGAAACAAGGTTTTATTGGGCTTTTTCACTGGGCAATTGGGCTAAAAATCACGTAAATATTGGGCACAGAAACTTTAGGATACATTCAGAGGATTTCTGGCTAAATTTGGAGTTTAAACAGTTTATAAAACTATAAAAAAACTCACAATTTCTCTTAAAAACAACATGCAACAAGAAACAGGGTTTTTACAGAAAATTTGATAGGGTTTGGCCTATTTTTTGGGCTTTTTGATAAATTTCAATGGTTTTTTTTTTCAGACTATGAATGAAATTTGTCTTTTTAAAAAGTTTTTTTCAATTTGAAACAGGTTTAATTTAGAAGAAAAACCTGTTATTCACAGGTGCAGGGTTTTGGATTGGTTTCTGGGGTCTTTTAACAGGTTGGACAGTTCCTTGCTAATGTTTGGAGCAACGCAGAGCTCCTCAACAATCTTCAATGGCTGTTGGTTGAGTTTTGGAGGCGTTTTGGCTCGAAAACGATGTAAAAAGGTTCATTTAACAGTCGAGGGCTTTATACAGAGTTATTGCGCAGAAAAGAGGGAATGAAATGTATTTTCAATCTTTATTGTGCATATTAGGGAAAACAATGCCAACAATTAATGACGTTCAATTCAGGCGAGAACGGTGGTTTCGGGCTTCAAAGGATCTAAAATAGGAGTGGTTATCGCGTGCAGTTTGGGCAGTAAGTAGTTTTGGAGCAAACAAACGCGATCCAATGAAAAGAGAGCACGTGGAGGAGAGAGGAAATGGGAATACAACCCATTTCAAGTAGAAATGAAACGGGGAAATAGATGCAGGTTTATTTGCGATATAGGTTTTCAACCGTCAGATCTTGGGGTTCGATTGTGAACGACCTAGATCAAATGTGAAAGCTGCTCAGGATTGGTGAGTGGGATCGGGGTTGTAATATGCGGCAGAGTCGGTTTAAAATTTAGAAATAATCGTTCAAACGAAGTTTAAAACCTTAGGTTTTAATATAATATGGTGGGATAAGAGTTATGTGTTAATCATTAACCAATATTTAAATCATTCATATCAGCGCAGGTTTTTTTATTATATAGTTTTTTCAACCTTTAACAGTTGTTTAAAAACTACAGGGGTCGGGATATTTATATTATAGATATGTTTAAACTAATGGGATAGGGCGGGGTTTTAATATTGTGCACATGGAGTATTTAAAACATTGGTTTAAAGTAAAATAAAGGGTTTTTGTGGGTTTATTTAATATAAAGGGATTTAATAATATAAGGGAGGGTGTAACTTAGGGAATATATATATATAGTTAGTTAGTTAGTTAGTTAGTATGAAATAAAGGGTGAAGTGTAGGGAATATGAAAAGCACATGTTTAACTCTAAATAAAGTGTAAATAACATAGTTTTCCTTTGTTGTATTACTTCACACTTTAACTTAGGATAAATGTTTTTTTTAGGGTTTATGAATGTTTTTTTTGGAAGGAATGGAATTAGTTATTTAGGGTTTTATTTTTACTAAGTAAAAATGGGTTTTTACTTGGGAAAAAGCGGATTATGATTTTGAATGAAGGACAAATGTTGATGAATGTGGGTCTAGTGTGGGAATTCCATATTTTTTAACCAATCAGTCATCGAGCCTTGACTCCGATCCGAGCAGAAGTCAGAGAAATGCACTAAGCCTTTTTGACTGATAGTTTAGAATACTGAATATGTGTAGAGAAGGGGAAATTAGTGATTTTTGCCTGACGATGCTTTATTACATGATTGTACAACTGCTTTCTACCTACCCATATTTATTTCTAACATTTTTTACTTCATTTTCATGGGTGCATTTAGGTTTGCAACCCTAAATCAGTTTTTCTTTTAAAGCATAAATCTATCTAAGTCTAATCTTATTTCATCCAAGGGCTCAAATTAAACTGTTGAGCTCCTCATTTATTCTCTATCTAATCTAATGATTTGTCAATTTTATACTGTTTGACATATCTTTATTCTCTATCTAAAACATGAAATTAAAAGCATGAAAATTTGAGTTTAAATTGTTTATCCAATCATGGATTATGGCATTTATTGAAAATCTACACATAATCATTATTCTTACAGTAAAGTAAATAGTAGTGGCATTTTGACTTGCTCACTTTCAGGTCTTATTTTCATCTCTTTTTCTTTTGGGGACTATCTTTTTCTAAGTCCTTTGATTATTCTTTTAGGACTTTTTACCCTCTTTATTTTTTATTATTTTTCATTTTTCAAAATATGGGAAACAATTTGAAAAAAGCAAGGTATGTACATATTTACAAGACTATCATAGTCAATTCAAAAATTATGAACCCTATTATTATAGGACCCTAACAGAGCCTACCACCCTCTGAAAAATATGGTCCATTTTTGGGAGAGGATAGTTATCTTTTAGTGAAAATTTATTTAAGTTCCAGAAATCAACACAAAGTCTTATTTCCCTTGTTTTCTTCCTAGTGGGAACTAAGTTTGAGACCCAATCAAAATATCTAATTGGTGCTATGAATTGTTCCTCATACATCCTTTTTACTTCTTTTTCAATAAATGACATAAGAACTGGATTTATTCTCCTAAGTTTCTGTTTAAATGGTTTATGATCTTCTTTGATAGGTATTTTATGTTGAATGGTGTTGGTGTCATAATACTTGAGGTCTTCATAACTCTAGGCAAAGACATCTTGAAATTCTTTAAATAGACTTATATATTTCAGCTTTTCTTCTGGGGATAATGCTTTGGAAAGTTTGATAAGCTTAAGTTTTTGTTATGTTCCTATGTTACATTATTATATGTCTGATCTTAATGGTTCCATTTTTGGTTTTCTAGCTACATCATTTGAGTCAAAAAGATCTTCTAATGGGGCTAATCCCTTAGGAAAAAAGTTATTTTTAAGGTTTAAAATCTCAGAATCATCATTTGATATTTCTTCTATTTCTATAGTTTCTAATTTATCTATTTCTACTTTAGTAAATTTAGTTGGTTCAGTCAAATCTAAATTAATTACATCTAACTCACTATCTATTGTATCATCCACTGTACAATCAATATCTATGTTATTGTTAGGGTCCCATGATTTGGTAGATTGGCGGACCAAATGATGGAGGTAACATCAAACCAATCTTTGGAGCCCTAGGACCTAGCCTTCCTGGACTCAAAGAGGGATCTCTCTAATGAAGCGAAGGATGTGAGCTTGTTCGCTTAGTTTGTTTAGATTTTAGGCTAGTTGTTAAGTGTGTTTGTTTGTTTTTTTTTAATTGTTTGGAGGTAAAACTGATCAAGTGGATCAAAATAGAACAATAAAATGAGATGAACTGGGCTATGGGGTCAAAATCAAGCCAATGATGTTAAGACAATGGGTAGGGTGTGTTGTACATATTTACCCCTGCCTATGAATTTTGGCCGGCTGCCCCATTCGAATCCATTTTAAAGCCTCCACCGTGGCCTAAAATCCCTATGCTCCCGCTTAACATTGCCATCCCCGCTCAGAAAATACGCTTGGCCAAAGTTAAAAAACCCCTAATTTAAATATCGGGCCCAGTCCTAAGACCCTAGCCCCCGTGTTTTGGCTACCATATGACCCGAGCCCGAAAACCACAGGCCAGAAAGGAAGGGAGCTAGTTATTTTATGATTCGGGCGCAATTGTGGCCGTTCGATCGAATTAAATCAACGGAGCGGAGATCTTTTTATATGGTGGCCCCCGCGTCCGTATCTCACTACAGAAACCGGCGGTATTGTCCCGCACCGCTTCTACCGGGCCGGCGGTATTACCTTTGGACCGGCGATTCCATAGATCATATGCCGCGTGTCCTCAGTACGGGTAGGAAACCGCTTTTCCCCCGCGCGTTAACCTTCAGTCAATGGATACGCAGCGGAATCATCATCCGCCGTCCGGTCTTGTAGGCCCGATCCAATGGATATAAATCTCCGGGTCTGCACGATCTTTAACCCATGGTTCCTCGGGTCCTTAGCCCACCTTTTGATAGCCCCCCGACTCGTTTTGACCGTTGATCTGCCTTCCAGGATCTGACGGCCAGAAATCCATTCACCCTGTCTGTTGACTCCGCTGCCACGCTAACCCTCCACCTGTCCCCCGTACGTCCACGTGTTTCAGCCCCGCACATCCGTAATATTCCTCCATGCCATATGTATAAATATGTGAGTTTATGTGTGTTTTTATTTGTATTTGTCGTCATTCATTCCTCACATCCAAACTGTTCTACGTAAAAGTCGTGCTCCGCCAGTTTAATCAGCGCCTCCATTATTTCTCCTCCGCCACCCTTCGTATTCCTGTCATCTGTTCGTGTCCACGACGTCATTATCATCCCCACCTCCATGCTCCTGGCTTCCGAGTTTTGTTTCTCTAATGTTTTGTGGGTTTTGCAGATTCTAAGATGATGAAGAGGCCCCATAATTTATCGCCTCCATTGCAAAAGTTATAAAGCATGATAAAGGACGACATTCTGCTGGCGAAATTTAAAGAAGAAGCCGAGGGTAGGTGTGATAAATGACCACCATTAAAGAAGACAAAGATATGAATCTATAGAACCCTCCAGAGAAAATCCAGGAACGCTCAGCCCTGCATTAAAGGTCCAGGATTTAGATTCAAAGCTAAAGGTCGAGAGTACAGTACCGAATTGCAGACTATCTCAGGGCTTTATGGTAGCAGATTTTCCCTCTTTCAGTAAGAGGCAGAACGATGTATATTTTATTATTTGTGTCATGTTTATAAGGATATTTTCATCTCCCAGCATTTATTTCTAGAGACAGATTGTAAAGTACAATCATTTATAGTTAGTCATTCATAGAGTGGGCACAAATGTTTTCCGCCATTTTATTCAAATTGAGACATTAAATGTGCTTCATCTACCTCCTCCTCTAGAATTCTCTATCTTTTCTATAAAGGCCCGAAAAGAAGACTTTGTAAAGGTTCCATATTTCTATCAGCAAACTGTGCAGTGAAAAGGCTTTTGTATACATTTTGTAATATTTCTGTATGAAGGTTCAGAGCCTGTAGGGTCTCTGTGAGGAGGAGTTATAATTGTAATGAGGATTCTGGTCTTTGGTATCTCACAGTATGTAATTTCTCTTATGTGTTAATACAATATCTCATTTCATGCTATTTATCTTCTTGTATCATGTTCTAGAATGCGAGTGGCTCACTAGTTTGCAGTAAGGATTCATCCTTGTTGGTGCCCTTTCTGGAATTAGTCAAGCGCTTTAAATAGGCCTAGTCATGATATACTGTTCCATGTTCATCTCCTCCATATTTTCTGCTATATTAGTTACTTGAGGAGGGTGGTTTTAAAACGCCATTGTCATATAAGGATTCATAAATTAATATGCCCTTATGTGGTTCTGTTGTGTATCTGGGTATCAGTCTCATGTTAACTAATATCTTCTTTATGTTTCCTCACTGCACTCACTTCCTGATATTTGATTTCTGTGATATATTATTTGAACTGGCCCTCTTTACAGTAAGCTGTCTCTTAACTGTCTGATGCCTTTGTATTGGAGTTTTACATGATGTCCCTACACTATTCTTTTCTTTGTATCAGCTTCTGAGACAGATTGGTCCCATTCAAAACTAATTTCTTTGTTCAAACAAGAGATAGTAAATGAACTCTTGGACTGACAATCCAAACTATATGAAGAGATCCTTGCTATATTAAGATGTCCTAGGCACTGGTCTATAGCAACTCTAGGCTGTCTTTAGGGGGTGACAAAATTGTCCACAACATCTTTCTGGTGCCGTTGCTGGGGAACGAATTCAAGAATATCAGTTTCCCTGGGTCTCGAAAATTTTTTTTCACTCTCTAATCGAGTGAGCACAGAGAGTTGAAGAGTTGCATATCTCTCACCTTGGCGACTCCACCTCTTTCATTTGATAAATTTTATTGGTAGTCCTGGCTTCTCGAAAGCCACATTTGAGGTCAGATACATCTCAGTCGAAAAAACCTTACGTGTCTGACCCAGAGAAGATCATTCATAAAAGAGTTTGGAAGGAGAGGAAGTCAGTTCGTGCTGAGAACCCTGAATATTCCATTGAAGATTATCCGCCCTCTTCTTCTCAAGAGATCAGAACAGAAAATCCCGAGTTTTACTCAGAAACTCCACATAGAGGAAGTGTCCGGATTGAAGAAGATTCTCATCCTTCTCCCGAGGCTAAGGAAATTAAAGAAGTCACATAAGTAGCTACTGTTAACCGTGAATTATTCCCAGCTACGCCTCAGTCCTCCATATCATATATTCCCATTGTTATTCATACTCCACTTCCTCCTACTCCTCTCCCTTCATCTGTATCTCAGACTGTTGTACAACCCCCACCTCCCCCAATGGCTAATTTTCCTGCTTTTCTATTGAACAAATATGCCTCGCTGGCCTTGCCCCAAGTGCTGAATGATATGCCACAGGACTATCTAAAGATTTTGCCAAGATTTAATGGTTAAAATGAAGTTGATGCTCAGAAACATCTTGAGACTTTCTGCTCTTTTGCAGAGAACTTAAATGTTGAACACTTGGATGTGGTCTTGAGATTATTTGTGCAGTCTTTGGAAGGGAAGCCAGAAAATGGTTTAAGACATTGGGAAATCGTTCTGTGACCACTTGGGATATTATGGAGAATACTTTTCTTAGGAAGTGGGGAGAAAATAAAGATCATGGTCAGTGTCTTACTGATTTTAATACTATGAAGAAGAAATAGAATGAAGGGGTATCAGAGTTCATTAAAAGATTCAATAAGTTATATCTAAGCCTGCCTCCCGAGATGAAGCCCCATGAAGCTGCTGCCAAGATAATTTTTATAGCAGCCTTTGATTTTGACTTTGGATTCTCGTTGAGAGAAAGAAAACCTACTACTTTAGATGATGCACAGTCAGATGCTCTGGAATTGGAAGCAAACTTTGCCTCCACTGGGAAGTTAAAAGGAAAAATTGAACAAGATACTAGGAGGAGAGGCAAAGAAGAGGTCTCCACCTCTAATCAGGAAAAAGATTCAGATAAAATGGATGAAATAAGAAAAATGATAAAGAAGATGGTAAAGCTTGAACTGGAATCTAAAAATGCAGCTCCCAAGAACTATTACAATGCTCCAAACAGAGGATACAATCCCCAGTATAGAAGACCACCATTGCAGATATTGCCGAGAGAAACAAAGGAACAACAAGACCAGGTACCTCATCCCTTGTACCTGGAAGGACCGGCAGATGACTCCAGTGGAGATGCAGCTTATGTATTAGAATATTCAAATCTGGCTTTTTCAAATACTGATGATATGGATTGCCCATTGCAATATGAGGACGAAGAAGCAGAGATTGATCATTATTGTAAGCAATTTTTTGATTTCATGCAAGCACAATTCAATGTCAAATATGATCTCAGATCTTCAAGGAAGAGGACCAGAACTCAAGATCAAGAAGAGGAGCTACCTCAGAAAGAAGCATCTGCTCAGAAGGAATCAGCAACAAAGAGAAACACAGAAAAAGGTAAGAATCCTCTAAATACTCCCTTGCAGTCCAATGATCAGATACCTTCTTCTTCAAAAATAGTCAGTCCTCCTAACGCTGAGCCTGTGTCAAAATAAATTAAATCTTCAGCCGAAAATAAAGAGTCAAAAAAGCAGTGATAGAAAAGCCCCCATCTGCTTTCAATTTGCAAAAAGAGCTTGAGAAGATTAAGATTCCTGTCCCTCCGATCGAATTAACAAAACAACTCAGACACGCGCCCTGTTACCTCTTATGCTTCCTCCTCGAAATACCAATCGGAAGCCGATAGTTCAAACTCTTCGAAGAAGAAAAGACCTTACGTGTAGTCTTTACTCAATATGTTTAGGAGATAGACCATTCTACTCTCTTGCCGTGTCTCTAGTTACATGACTCGTTGCCGCGTCACTCGGTTAGATTCGGCTTCTCACAATCTTGCCTCCGTTCGTCATGAACTAGGAAAAACCTAAAGCAAGACCATACAAAGATTTATATTCATTTGATTCTAAAAGAGTTAAATGCCTGGGAATGATTAAAGATTTAGTGGTCAATTTGGCCCAAATTCCAGCAAAGAGTGTGGTCATGGACATTGTGGTTGCTGATATCCCAGCCCGCTTTGGCATGCTACTGTCAAGATCTTGGGGCACAAAGATTGGGGGATCAATTAAATTGGATTTAACATATGCTACTGTACCAGTCTTTGGAGGTCAGGAAAGGAGGTTATACAGGGAGACTAGATTTGTTAAAATGGTAACTAAGGCTGACTGCTCAGAAAATTCTCCAGTTTATAACAGAGAGGGAGACTACTCATGTTTGATGTTAGAAGAAAATAAAAATTATGTTCATGAGCCTCTCTTTGGTCAAATCCAAGATGAGCAGCCTAAAGAAGATCAGGAATCAGAAATTTGGACTTTGCATTTTGATGGAGCAAATTCAAGAGAAGGAAATGGAGCTGGGGTGTTATTAATTTCTCCTGCAGGAAAATGGGTGCCACTGTCTTTTAAATTAGAGTATGAGGCTACAAAAAATGTAGCTGAATATGAAGCACTATTATTGGGGATACAGACAGCCAGAAACATGGGCATCCAATGTTTAAAAGTCTTGGGAGACTCTGAGCTGGTGGTAAGGCAGATCAAAAATGAATGTCAAACTAAGCACCTCCGGCTGAGAGCATATAGAAATGAAGTGTGGGACATGATAGAAAATTTCTTCTCAGCATTTAACATACAGTTCATGCCCAGGGAGCAAAACAGAATAGCAGATTCTCTTGCTGTTGCTGCCAGTACATTTCGACCTCCCCAAAATCCACTCTTAAGATATGAAGTGGAGGTACGTTACAGACCATCTATTCCAGATAATATAAAGCACTGGCAGGTTTTTGAAGACGATGATCAGATGAAGAGATTCATGGAGACAGTGGGAGAATTATCCAATATGGAGATTGATGATAATGAGGAGGAAGAAGTTGAAAATATGGCAGAAAACAGATGGGAAGAAAAGATAGCAGGTAATAGAGTGCTGCAGCTGAAAGGAAACGTTATACCTAGAGGTCTGGTGCCCCTAGAGAGATTATTTAACAAAGATGATATTCCTTCGCAGCCAAACAAGGTGACAGAAGAAGCTCAAGTGGGAGATCTGAATCTGGGTACTTCTGCTGATCCCAAAATTGTGAAATTATCTAAAAAGGTCCCAGAAGAATATAAAGAAAAATATTTGAAGTTGTTTCAATCTTACAAAGATGTATTTGCTTGGTCCTATCAGGACCTAAAAACTTTTGATGTTAGTATAATGTAGCATAAAATACCTTTGAGGGAAGATGCAAAGCCATATAAGCAGAAACTCAGACAGATAAATCCTCTGCTGCTTCCCTCTATTGAAAAAGAAATTAAGAAGCTATTGAAGGCCAAGATAATTGTGCCATTGAGGTACTCAGAATGGGTAGCAAACCTTGTTCCTGTTCGGAAGAAAAATGGAGAAATAAGGCTCTGTGTGGATTTCAGGAATTTGAATAGAGCATCTCTCAAGGATAATTATCCACTGCCTAAGATGGACCACATCCTGCAGAAAGTAGTGGGAGCATCCAGAATGTCAATGATGGATGGATTTTCTGGTTATAATCAGGTAGCTGTATTTCCGGAAGACCAGAAGAAAACTGCATTTACTACACCATGGGGAACATTTATGTATGCTAGGATGTCATTCAGATTAATTAATGTAGGAGCTACTTTTCAGAGGGCAATGGACATAGCCTTTGTTGGAGAACAGGACAATTTTTTGGTGGTATATCTTGATGATATCACCATGTTTTTGAAGAATGATGATGAGCATATTGAGCATTTAAGAAGAACTTTTGAAAAATGCAGAAGGTATGGCCTATCCCTCAATCCTCAAAAATCTTTATTTGCATTAGATGAGGGAAAACTCTTAGGGCACATTGTAACTAAAGATGGTGTGAGAATAGACCCTAAGAGGGTTGAAGTAATAAACAGTATTCCTTTACCAAGGAATAAGAAAGAAGTACAGGTGTTCTTAGGCCGAATTAATTTTTTAATAAGGTTTATTCCTAACTATGCTGAGATAGTTAGGCATATAACTGATATGTTGAAAAAGGAGAATGAAGTAAAATGGTCCCAGGAGTCTAGAGATGCATTCACAAGGATAAAACAGGCATTTTCTGAAGCTCCTGTGCTAGCTGGGCCAGATTACAACAAGCCTTTTATGATCTTTTCATTTGCTTCACCTCACACAATTGCTGGAGTATTATTGCAGAAAAATGAAGAGGGATATGAACAGCCTATAGCTTTCTTCAGTCAAGTACTTTATGATGCTGAATTGAAATACAATATATTGGAGAAGCAGGCATATGCCTTGGTAAAGTCCCTTAAAGCTTTTAGAGTATATGTTTTGCAATCCCATATTACTGCATATGTTCCCACAGCAGCTGTCAAAGACATTCTTGTTCAAGGGGATAACGAAGGTAAAAGAGGAAGATGGATTGCAAAAATACAGGAGTATGATTTGGACATAAGGCCTACTAAGATGGTTAAAGGACAGGGACTTGCGAAGATGTTATCTGAATCAAATCATCAAGCCTTGGGCATTAATCTTTCCATGGTAGCAAATGAAGAATCTGATAAAGGAGAAGAACAACAAGGACTAGAGATGGCCACTCAAAAGATACATATGAAATATCTAACTAGTCCTTGGTACAAAGAAATTATTGAATATCTTTTAACACTCAGCTGTCCTCCGAGTTTTGATAAGGTAAAATATAGAGCCATAAGAATGAAATCTCAGAAATACACAATTTCCAATGGACAACTATATTGGAGAGACCCTTCAGGTATATTACTGTTATGCCTCACAGAAAATGAAGTGCAGAATGTGATGACAGAATTTCATGAGGGAATATGTGGAGGACATTACAACTGGAGGGCTACAGCTCATAAAATCCTGAAGGCTGGTTTCTACTGGCCAAAATTGTATACAGACACTTTTGCTTGGGTCAGAACATGTGACAAGTGCCAAAGATTTGCAGAAAGATAGAAACTAGAAGCTTTGCCCTTGATTCCTATTCATGTAAATGAACCTTTTCAGAAATGGGGATTAGATTTTATAGGAGAAATACATCCCCCATCAAGTGGCCAATATAAATGGATACTAACAGCCACAGATTACTTCACGAAATGGGTGGAAGCCATACCTACAAGAAATGCTACAGATGCTGTAATAATGAAGTTTATGGAGGAAAATATCATATCTAGGTTTGGCTGTCCCGCTAGAATTGTAACTGATAATGCACAAGCTTTTAAATCTGCCCGATTTGTGAATTTCTGTCAAAGGTATAACATCATCCTGACTCATTCCACAACATACTATCCGTAGGGAAATGGTTTAGCAGAATCTTCTAATAAAACCCTGGTGAGGGCCTTGATGAAAACAATCAGTGAAAATCAGAAAAACTGGGACTCTCAATTAAAATTTTCTCTATGGGCAAATAGAATAACCAGTAAAAGAGCAACAGGGAAATCCCCCTATGAGTTGGTTTATGGGAGAGCAGTTGTGTTTCCTGTGCAATTGGCTTTGCCAGTGGCACGCTTTATGCAGGAAAATCAGGAAGAACCAGATGACATGATCAGGAGGATTAATCAGCTAGTAGAATTGGAGGAAACACGGAACCAGGTGAATCAGAGATTGATAGAATATCAGGAGAAAATGAAGAATGTATTTGATCAGCATGCGAAAGATAGGAAATTTCAAGTTGGAGACCTGGTTCTCAGGTGGGATGTTCGCAGAGCAGAGAAGGGCAAGCATGCTAAGTTTGATCCGCTATGGTTTGGTCCATTCAAAATTGTGAGTCAAGGGCGAAATAATACTTTCATGTTAGAAAACCTACAGGGTGATTTGTTGGACGCCCCTGTGAATGGCCAATTTCTCAAGCCATACTTCCAATTCTGACCCAGGGTTGGGAATGCCTGATTGTATTATATTGCATATAAGTTCTTTAAGTTTTTATTTTCATAAAGAAAAAATGCTAGCAATTACCTGAAGAAGAAACGCAGGGAAATTAAAAAACAGATTGGAGTGTTCAGTGGTCTGCGTGTTCTCGACATGCCCGAGGACGAACATGTCGTCCCCAGATGGAGCCGATGTTGTACATATTTACCCCTACCTATGAATTTTGGCCGGCTGCCCCATTCGAATCCATTTTAAAGCCTCCACCGTGGCCTAAAATCCCTATGCTCCCGCTTAACATTGCCATCCCCGCTCAGAAAATACGCTTGGCCAAAGTTTAAAAACCCCTAATTTAAATATCGGGCCCAGTCCTAAGACCCTAGCCCCCGTGTTTTGGCTACCATATGACCCTAGCCCGAAAACCACAGGCCAGAAAGGAAGGGAGCTAGTTATTTTATGATTCGGGCGCAATTGTGGCCATTCGATCGAATTAAATCAACGGAGCGGAGATCTTTTTATATGGTGGCCCACGCGTCCGTATCTCACTACAGAAACCAGCGGTATTGTCCCGCACCGCTTCTACCGGGCCGACGGTATTACCTTTGGACCGGCGATTCCATAGATCATATGCCGCGTGTCCTCAGTACGGGCAGGAAACCACTTTTCCCCCGCGCGTTAACCTTCAGTCAATGGTTACGCAGCGGAATCATCATCCGCCGTCCGATCTTGTAGGCTTGATCCAATGGCTATAAATCTTCGGGTCTGCACGAGCTTTAACCCATGGTTCCTCGGGTCCCTGGCCCACCTTTTGATAGCCCCCCGACTCGTTTTGACCGTTGATCTGCCTTCCAGGATCCGACGGCCAGAAATCCAATCACCCTGTCTATTGACTCCGCTGCCACGCTAACCCTCCACCTGTCCCCTGTACATCCACGTGTTTCAGCCCCGCGCATCCGTAATATTCCTCCACGCCATATGTATATATATGTGAGTTTATGTGTGTTTTTATTTGTATTTGTCGTCATTCATTCCTCACATCCAAACTGTTCTACGTAAAATTCGCGCTCCGCCAGTTTAATCAGTGCCTCCATTATTTCTCCTCCGCCACCCTTCGTATTCCTGTCATCTGTTCGTGTCCACGACGTCATTATCATCCCCACCTCCATGCTCCTGGCTTCCGAGTTTTGTTTCTCTAATGTTTTTTGGGTTTGCAGATTCTAAGATGATAAAGAGGCCCCATAATTTATCGCCTCCATTGCAAAAGTTATAAAGCATGATAAAGGAAGACATTCTGCTGGCGAAATTTAAAGAAGAAGCCGAAGGTAGGTGTGAGAAATGACCACCATTAAAGAAGACAAAGATATGAATCTACAGAACCCTCCAGAGAAAATCTAGGAACGCTCCGCCCTGCATTAAAGGTCCAGGATTTAGATTCAAAGCTAAAGGTCGAGAGTACAGTACCGAATTGCAGACTATCTCAGGGCTTTATGGTAGCAGATTTTCCCTCTTTCAGTAAGAGGCAGAACGATGTATATTTTATTATTTGTGTCATGTTTATAAGGATATTTTCATCTCCCAGCATTTATTTCTAGAAACAGATTGTAAAGTACAATCATTTATAGTTAGTCATTCATAGAGTGGGCGCGAATGTTTTCCGCCATTTTATTCAAATTGAGTCATTAAATGTGCTTCATCTACCTCCTCCTCTAGAATTCTCTATCTTTTCTATAAAGTCCCGAAAAGAAGACATTGTAAAGGTTCCAGATTTCTATCAACAAACTATGCAGTGAAAAGGCTTTTGTATACATTTTGTAATATTTCTGTATGAAGGTTCAGAGCCCGTAGGGTCTCAGTGAGGAGGAGTTATAACTGTAATGAGGATTCTGGTCTTTGGTATCTCACAGTATGTAATTTCTCTTATGTGTTAATACAATATCTCATTTCATGCTATTTCTCTTCTTGTATCATGTTCTAGAATGCGAGTGGCTCACTAGTTTGCAGTAAGGATTCATCCTTGTTGGTGCCCTTTCTGGAATTAGTCAAGCGCTTTAACTCCTTACTATATTAAGATGTCCTAGGCACTGGTCTATAGCAACTCTAGGCTGTCTCTAGGGGGTGACAAAATTGTCCACAACGGGGTTTACTGCAGGGCCGATTTAGTATAGTGAATGGATATTTTAGGCGGTTTATGAAGTGAAATGAACATCAAGTTGTGCAAGACAAAGATATTTTAGGAATAAATAGTTTAAAAACAAAGCATTCATGTGGTAGGGCTAACCATTAATCACTATGAATGAAACTCAAACTAATAAATGCATAAAATAAGCAATCAATGATTCATAGAAGTATAAGACCCTCTAACTTTGGGAAAATCACCTTTAGTGGTTGAGAACACATGTAAGACAAACCAACAACTCAAAATGTGGAAAGGAAACTCCTAAGAAACACATTCAAACTAATGAGAACTTTGAAATAAATCTGAAAGTGTAGGCAGAGGGCAAGATCAAAACAAGACCTCTATGATTTAAACTAGACAGTCAATACTTCAAAGGAGATTTCATTAATGAAGTTTAAATAACTATGAGTAAGTAGGGCATACCATGAATCAAACAAGATATCATGTCATAGTAATCATTAAGGAAATAAACAACAAGTTCTTAGTGGACCAAAGGGCAGTTAAGAATCCTTTAACATAACCAAGAAAGATGAAAACATAGAAGCTGCAATGAATCAGGAAATTTGATGTGCCTCCATGGGCATACCTCAAACTTATTCTTTACTAACCTACAGCAAGAAAGAAGCATGGATACATATGTGAAAAACTAAGAAAACATAACTGAAAAGAAGCACAATACCATTTACCAAGCCATGGAATCATGCACATAGATCCTCTCCATCATCTAGGTAAGCAAGTCAAGCTATCCACGCCATAAAACAAGTCTGATCATCAAAACTCATAACATATATTGCTCTAAGCTCAGTCAAGTTCTTTAGTTCTTCAAAAATCCAAATTTCTAATCAAATCTCCCCCATATTACAATGACTCTCCATGAGTTAAATAGGAGGAAAAAGAGGATAAGCTTCACAAAACCAACTAGAGGCTCATTGGCCTAATACAAATATCTGATTTTGTCCTTGAGGCCTCACAAGGCGCAAGGCACAAAATATCTTCAAAAAATATCTATTTAAGCTAAAAATAGTAATAAAATTGACTTATAATCTCTGACATAGAGTTAAAAATAGCTTAACACACATTTGGATGGCCACCTTCAAAAACCTTCTTTGTTAGCAAAAATGCTATGGGAGCGTAGTGCCAAAATAAATCTTGTTTTGCAGAGAATTTTTGGGGGACTTCCCGATGTCGAAGCAAGGCTTGTGATGGCTCGTTGAAAAGCCATGGATGTCTGATTTTTGGAACTACTTCATTTTTTTCAAACGGATGCTGGGAAGTCAGTAAAAAATTGAGATAGGTGAAAAAACACAGGAGCGTAGCACCTGCTGATATTTGAGGCAGAAAGGTAAAAATTGGTTGTTTTTTTCCTCTTTGGGGGATCAAAACACCTTATTTTGATCTGAAATTTTTTGAATATATTCCATCAAATTTAATCCATCCAAAAATATAACTTTCATGAGCTGAGGATGCTCCAAGAAAAAATGGGAGCGCCTAGAAAAATGTGCAATTAGGCCTAAAAATCACAAAAAACAAGATCATGTCAAAAAATGCTCAATTTTGGCGAGCAAACCCCTTAATGGTTTCTAGAAGCATGCATGGAAGCTTGAGAGAAGATTCCAAGCCAAGATATTTATTTTCCTCCTTTTTTCCACCAGACGCCTCCTTTGGGCAGTTTTGAGTTTTGGAATAAAACTCTTTAAGCTGATTGTGTTAATGTTTGGAAGGGGCTATCTTTCACCAAAATCTGGGCCTTCTGAGACTGTGCCTTTGCCTTCTATTAGCCATTGAAGGAGGTTTCTTTTTAAACCAAGTGTAAGTGGGCCCTTTTTTTGTCATTGAAGGAGCATATGTAGCAAAAAATGTTTTACCTTTTGTTTGTCATGAAAAAGGCTTTCAAACAACTGTGTAGGGCCTTTCTTTGTCATTGATTGTATTAGTCCTTGAAAGAGGCTATTTTTCATCAAATGTTCTGCCCTGTGCTTATAATGAAGGAGGCCATTGAAAAAATGTAAGAGTACTTTAGTTGATCTCTGTTTTAACTTGAAATAAGTTATTTCAAACAACACATAATCTCTGTCTGGGCACTCTGAGATGGTGACTTCTTCTTACAATTTAAAGAGGCCCTTGTAAACTATATGATTTTAATTTCTCTCTGTAGGGACAATTTCTTGAAAACTGTGTGAGCCTTCTCTGCTTATTATGTAGGAGGTCTTTTTTCAAACTATACTGTTTGATTTTTTCTTATCATGATTGAAAAAGTACCTTTAAACCAGATATTTTGCCTTTTTACTCACTACTGATGGAAGCCTTTAAACAACTGTTCTTTTCCTCTACAGAAACCCTTTAAAAAAACTGAGTGCCCTTATCACTGTTTTGAGTTTGTGGAGGGTTGTCTTCTTTATAACCTCAAAAAACATGTTTTTAAATTCAAACAAGCCTTCTCCTTAAAAATCTCCTTTGTTGTGGTGAAAATTCAATATTGTGCAAAACAAAATCAGCTTTCTGGCACTCTTGGAGGCTCCTTACGCTCTTTCACATAGGTTCGTCACGTCATTTTCCAGACGCGTCACGCCCTTTAGAAAATTACACTGGGAGTGCTTACAGGTGCGTCGCGCCAGTTTACAGGTGCATCGCGCCTTAGATTTTTTTTGCAGATGGGTGCCCGAAGTATCTCAAGGTTTAAGCAAAGGGTATCTCTTTTGTTAACTTAAACAATGAAAAACACAAATGCTTGTTTTGAGAGCTTTTAAACCTTTTGATATGCATTCTGAATTTTCAAATCTTCCCTCCTTTTGTGTTTTAACACCTTTTTTCCCTTGAGTTTCAAAAACAAAGGAAGACCCCTTTTTTTGTTTGAGTGACAAAACAGACCTTTTACCTTTTTCAAGGTGTCTTCATAACTAAAATTCTTTAGCCCTCTACTCATTTTTTAGAGGAGGCAGTGCAAATGTAATCATTCAGTTTCCTCAAAAACATTTTTGACCCTCTACTTATTGGTGAAGGAGGTCTTTTGACTGGGTTCTGACCCTCTACTTGTCACGAAGGAGGTCCTATAAAAACCCAAAAAATATTCTCCTATCCAAAATTGTGCTCTCTGTCTGTCTATTTAAAAATACCATTGGGAACAAGTTGTGAGCCTTTCCACTTATCACTAGTGAAGTCCCTTAAACCAACTGTCCTCCTCCTTTATAAACTTTTTTGGTAATATATGTCTTGCTTTGTACCATATTATTGTGAAGTTTTAAGGAGTAAATAATGTGATTGGTACATGGTGAGCGCTCACTGCTAGGCATCTTTGAACTAAATTTTTCCCTTGATTATGTTTTCAAAGTGTAGTGAACTTGTTTGTGACAGTCTTTTAAAGTTTAGTTCATGATAAGGTATAAGAAGCAACTGTCCTTCTTACACCTTCATTCTGGCGCCTAAATTTCTTTGGAGCTCTTCTTGTCAAAGATTGTCTTCTTTATTGAAACAGAGAAACTTGTAAGGCTGGGTCACACTTCTGAGAACTTATGCAGCAATACCTTTGGAGTTAATCATGTAGTACTGATGATAAGCATCACGTAGTCCTTTGTTGTCCATTTGTCTTGATGAAGGATCTTTGTCTTTTAGGCACCTTTTGGATTTGAAACCTGTATGTTTTCTTTCCTTTACTTACTGTATTTCATCAACTTTATGATGAAAAACTGCCACAACATGATAACCTTGTTGAGTTTGTTATTTTGATCTCATTAGCATATCATCATCACTCAATACACCCCTGCAGAGATGAATTTGACAGATGATCTTTGATTTCCGGAGAGGTTTGTAGTGTGCCATAAAATTAGGACTGATCTGACAACTTTCTCTCACTCATGAAACTTTTAGAATCCTTCTCTTTTCCTGAAATGAATATTTCTGAGCTTTGCTAAAATAAAAACAAGTAACCAGTTAGTGGTGTATGACCTAAGGCTAAACCAGTATGTTGTTTTGCAGAATAGGAAACAATTTATGGCTGACTGGTACTAGACACATGGTTTTTTGACTTAGGACAGCTTTGTCAAGGAAAATTGTCCTAAACACCAACACCTATACCTACAGACCTTGTCAGAGATTCTGAATATTTCCTTAGGTATGATCAGGTTATCATATGATCCAATGATTAGTGAGAGAGGGACAGGAGCTTTTCCAAATGCTTGGATAATGAGATTTATGAAAATAGGGTATTTTGATAGCAGAGAGACAAAACCTATGACAGCTATAGACAAGGAGACTTTTCTAAAATGAGATAGGATTTGAAAACTGAAAAATTTTCTCATCATAGGCTGAAAAGGAAAGGTAGGGAGACAAAAATTTGTTTGAGGTGTTTTCTAGATGACAAATTGACAGATTGAGATTAGCTTCTAGAAAACTCAGCCAGGGAATCTAGTCATCAAAACATGCAAAAATACTGATGACTAACAGTTACAATTTTGGAATTCTCCCTCAACATTCATAAAATTATAGATTTGAGATCTTGTGAAAAAATCTACCAATATTTCAAATTGTCTGGTATAGTAGGCATGTGTCTTACCTCTACAATGTATTGGTGATTTGGCTGAAAAGTTAATTTGCAGGTACTAGAAAAAGTAGCCAAATTCTGTGCCTGCATGTTCTGTTTCCTTGGAATAACAACAAAATAAATTTCAAGCAACTCTTTTATCAGATCTAGAACAATTTCTCTGTATTGGTAAAGTCTAACATTATTCACAGAATACTCTCCTTTAATTTTTTTTATGATCAATTATGAGTCTCCCATGACAGAAACTCTCTTGGCTCCAAGTTTTCTTACAATTTGCAGTCCTAAGATTAAAGCTTCATACTCTGCCATGTTATTTGTGCATTTAAAGTTTAATCTAAAGGCATGACCCTTTGAATGATTTTTTTCCATGTTATAGATCCAAAATCCTGCTCCTGCTCCTAATCTGTTTACTAAACCATCAAATTCTAAGTGCCACATATATTCATGAAATATTTTGTCACTGCCAACTTCTTTATGTTTCTGTTTTACAACTGTTGTTATAGAGGTAAATCCCCTCTACGGACAGAGGCGATCCCTACTAGCCCAGATCAGGTCTACCAACAATCGTATCACGCTAAGGCGCAAGTTCCTAATTGCAATAGATCAAATTGCAAAGAATGCCTACCTTAAGTCCAACGCTATTGTTCGTAGAGAAGATAACGCTCCCGTTTCCTTCCTCCGGCAGATCACAATTCTCCCACTTGTCGTGATCAAACACCTGCACATAAGAAACACGACGAACACACAATCGTAAAGCCCAATATATGCAATTATGTATCAGTCAGAGAATACACAACTCATGATCACAATGAAAAATACGAGTGGAACCATAACCAAAGTCGCTTATCATTAATCAATACAAAGAAAGATACAACCTGCGCTCTGACGCTGGATATTCCTTCGGCGGGTCGACAGCGGAATACGTCTCGGTAAAGCTCGTCGGGAATGGGACAAGCCTCTCTCCTCGGTTGTCTTGAAAATAATCTCCTTGCTACTGATTTGGCTCTATGAGGAATATCAAGGCTCTTGCAGCATTCTCTAGGCTATTGAAGGCTCTTGAAGGCTTAACCATTCAGCCCCTTCATCAATGGAAGATGGCTATATTTATAGAGGAGAGGAGGAGGTTGGGATCCCTACAATAATGGAATGGAGGCCTTATCCCTTGGAAGGTTCCCCATAAGGTGGAAACAAGAGGCCAAAGGAGGAAGGCCGTGGTTATTCAGTCGAAACCACTCCTCATGACTCATCCACGAAGTTGTTGTAATCGAAACTTCGCTTCTTTTTAAAAAAAAAATCCATAAGCAGATTGGCGCGGGTGCTTAACTGGGACAGAGCACCAACTGGCGCAAGCTCAGTGTTAATTTTTCTCATTGGCACGAGGACATAACGGGCTACCAGCACCAAGGCAAAAACATGTGTTTTTAGGGGTCTGCTCAGGAAATGATCAACAGAAGGAATGTTGTCCTCATGGAAAGGGATGCAATGATGGTATTTTCAAGGCATGACACTACTTATTGATCACATAAATGACCCTCCAATGGGCGAGATGGGGATTGCAGGGACAGTGACAAATTACTGTGTAACAGACTCCCCCTAAAGCATGAGGCCCTATTGGAGGATTAATCTGTCTTGCAGACAAGACCGATCTCCCTAGTACTAAAAGTATCTAGAAACAAAAAGCCAAATAGACTAATCTTTCTTTAAGCATATACGATCTATGAAAATCTCTATAGAGGTGTTAAGGACTTACCGTTTGTCCAGTGCTTGTTTGAAGTCATTGTTGTCCCTCACGCGCTTGAAGGAGTTTTCCTCGTAAACCTGCAGTCACAAACGAGCAAAATATTACATAGCACCTATATAGAAATCATCATAAACCATGCTTATCATAGTGATCAAGGAATCTATGAAATAAACCATTGATTGAAAGCTTATTGAGAAAAATGAGTATATTTGTATTAATTTCAAAAGAAGAAAATCCTTACAACCTGAGCCTTGATGTTGCACAGAACTTTCCGGGGTCCAAAGCAGGAATCTCCTTTACTTTGATAAGCTCTGCACTCCTCCAACCAAGACTAATAGAGGTATGTAATCTCTCCTCACAAAATTCTTAATCAACTGAGTCTGAATCTCAACAGCACTTAACTTCAAATATTCTAAAGCTTCAACTCCCTTTGAGGCTACCCAATGCCTCCTTTTATAGTAGAAAAGAAGAGGTTTTCTGTTCCAAGTATGAAGGGATAGAATCCTCCTTCAAAGGGATAAGCTCCTCCCATCAAGGGGTTAGCTCCATAAGGTAAGGGATTCATGCACCTCACAAGAGTGGTTCTGCCACCGCAAAATCCATTCTAGAAGCTTCCAGATTTTACTTTAATTGAGCTTTTTGGAATTTACTTGCGCCTTTTTAATCTTACAGGGGTCCACACCTCTAACAAAGATAAAGTGCATTCAGGTACGCAGGATAGCTGAACATTGGGTGCGGGACCGCAGGCAAGATAGCCAGAAAGTGCGATACCAAATTTTAAGAGACTTTTTAGGAACTTTTTTTGATTTTCAAGGCTTTACATGAGGAACTAATATGTTTAGACTTGCAAAGGGAGAAGTATGAGTTATAATGAGCTCATACACATAGCAGAATGTCAGGATGACAATTTTTAGTGTAACAGATTGCCTCCTAAAGTGCAAAGTCTGGAATAGATGATGCTGAAGTCTGTCATATATGAAGAGTGCAGTACTTTATCATTTCAAGGATCATCCTGTGGTCACCCCAGTCGGAACCTGTAAAAAAATTCAATGCAAAATATATATATATCATCGCTGAGGTAGGCATTCCCATACTCAGATCAAAACTAACTAATTCAAAATATTCTGATACAATAATTATTTTGAGTACATCACAGTATAGAGATGTGTAGATACAGTATGGACGCAGCTATCTGTTTGTAAATAGTCTACCGTAAGATAACAAAATTCCTCGCAGCCTGGATGAGTCCAACTTAGTTTAAGATTTGAACCCTAAGAAGGAGTGGTTCGTTCCTGTTGGAAAATTAAACAGGTCCTTTACTGTTAAATTTTAACGAGTCCAGTATAGAAGAAACTCGGTGTTTTTCAATTTTAGGGAGTCAGAAGAAAAAACTTAAGAAAACTCCATGGGTGTACTTTTTCGTAAATTTAGTCTCTCGGGCCCAAAAAAGGATAAAATAATGCGAGAGAGAACTCTATTGACCGTAATTAGTCAACGTATGCCTTTTTCGTAAATAGTCCATTTCAATCCGTAAAAGGGGTAAACTTATACTGAAGGGACGATTATTCATTTACTTTAACGAGTTTGAACAATCAAGTACTCGGCAATATTTTCATGTTTAGAGAGTCTGAAAAGGGTTTAAAAGAGAACTCCAATGTTTCACTTTTTTGTGAATTTTTGAAAGATTCCGAAAAAGTGATAAAAGTATGCTCTTTGTTGAAAAATGATCAATTCTCCCGAAAAATCCAATTTCTGCACAAAAAGTTGAAACATTACACATACCTGTTTAAGATGAGTAAAAATGCTTCAAAAATACCCTTTTAAAGTGAAAACTAAACAAATTAAAAGTTCATTTATTCGAAAAAACTTATAAAAAGGAATTTTTCAATTTCATTTTTACCGTTCAAGTTCAGAGTGAAAAGTAGAAGCTTTTGGGTAAAAAAGTTCCTGTGAAGATTCTGGAAAATTTGTACGTCGAAATCGAGAACCGTCAGTCCCAGGTAATCCACGACCTCCTAATCTTGCATTTCATCTGTTTACAATTCATTTTTAGGCTTTAGATTTTATTTTTAAGGGAGAAAAATAGTTTGAAAATCGCCCGCGGGGGTCCGCAGGTGACACACATGGTACCTGCGGACCCCGACTTTTTTCTACAAAGAAAAAAGTCGTGGGTCCGCACTTTTCCCATAGAGCACGTGCGTTCCTACGCATTGTGTACAAAGGTAAAGTGCGGTCCCTGCGCGTTTTAATTTAAAAATCAAATTTCTCTTTTGCCGCCCAAAATTTTTCAAATTAGACTGTTCTAATATATCTTTTTATGCATTGTAGGATTAAAAAGATGTTGATTTGGAGAGAACGTGAGCATGAGGACGTGGACGAAGCTGCAATGCTCCATTTGCCCACAATGAAAGCATTAAGAGCATGCGTTCTGTATAAATTTTGGGCCATCCAAGGCATGAGGGCAGAGGTAGACCTCCTGACATGGCTGGTAAACAGGTGGAACGTGTAGGACCAGTGTTTCATTATTGGCGGCCACCGTCTCGAAATCGAGCTGGAGGATATTTATTTTCTGACTGGTTTGTCCAAGAGGGGCGAACAAATTTCCTTGTTTGGGACTAGGCCAGGTGGCCAAACTGTCGCTAGCCTTCGACAAGAGTACTGTAATGATGAAGCAGACCCCAGGGGCAAATGAATTGATATAAAAACTATCATCCGTCCCGAGCTGAAAGTGATTGAATTTACTGTTACCAGACTGTGTGGGAGTGCCACACTGAATGTGGCTACTGGTTCCCAGATGCGCATTGTTGTGGACTGTTTTCACGGCACCATTTTCAACTGGTGCGAAGCTATGTTGGCTAATATAAAAGGCCAAATGACTAGAGCGAAGAATGGAAAACTAAATAACTTTGGATATGGATCCATATTTGTCACCTTTGCTCTAGAGAGGATCCCTATGCTAGCTCCACAGAGTATTCCTGTTGATGTCGGTCGTCTTTGAGAACCTAGGATGGTTCGTTGGGTCGCACTGATGGCCCGTCATGGTATTGAGGGCGCTGAGATTGTTCGATTTCCTTCTTCATATTTTCGTTGGCTGGACCACCAAATTTTTGTCATAGAGGACTTTCCATATGCTGGGATAGATTTCCACGGTGACTGAGAGATGAGTCTCCCAGCAGGGGAACAGTGGGATGAATCAGGTAAAATCATTTTCAACGAATTTTAAATTCTAAATTTTTTTATTTTTGTTCGTCTTGTCAATTAATAGCCAAAAGTTTTTTGAATACAGATGTGGGCCCACGGCGACCAGCCCATCTCCAGCCTTATGACAGAAGACAACCAGTTGCAGCTGCACCAGCCCCAGCAGGCCAATTAGCAGAAATCTTGACTGATTTAGAGCATCATCTAGAGCGTTTCACTCTAGATATTCTGGAGACAGACATAGATGACATTCCACTCAGATTGGAGAGATATGTGATTGGTGTTCCAGAACCTTTTAGGAGGTTCCTGTGCAGGGTGGCTCGGGCAGTGGTTTGTTATCGTGATCACCATCAGTGATGGGATGATCGTGTTGTAGACTCATATTTTTGACCTTTTGTGTTACTATTTTGCCGATCATAAGGTGTTTCCATCCTATGATCGAAGACGATGTATATTTTTTGAAAAACATTTCTATACTATGATATATCACTATTTACCGGCTATCTGTGTTCATGTTATGAATGTTGTTTTTTTTTACTGTTTTTTATCATTGCAAATGTCGATTTATAATACTAGAAGCAACTGCGTCTGCTAATGTATTTAAATTTATTGGAATATGTTGATATTCAATGTAGTCAAATTCACGTTCCAAGAGACAAAATCTTAAAAATAACCGTAATAACAACAGATTTCTAATGGCATAAACCCTGTTAAGCTGTAATACAAAAAGTTCAGAATCCAACCTAACAATCAAACTCCGAATTCCAAATGATATGGATTCAGATAATAACTCAATCACTGCACAATACTCGGAAATGTTATTCGTTGTTTGACCAAGGCTTACCCCATGCATGGATACTAACTCGTCAAAGGGTGAATAGATAACCCAAGCTGCGGAAGAGATATTCCGTGTACTACGACAAGCACCATCAACAAAACCAATGTAGGTTTGAAGAGACGTCGACATATGCGATATCAAGAGTAAAACTCAAATAAGCAGGAATAGTGATAAACACACTTCTAAACTAAGCACGCTTTTATAATCTAAAACACACCATTAGTAAAGAAATCTAATCTAATAAAAAATCTCCATACCAAGTTAAGCATAGTATCACTTCAGATAAAGCCCATTTCTGGGTTTATCTAGAGGGACAATGTCAAAATCTATCAGCTCATAGGCCCCTTTTGCCAACTTTCGCTTAACAATGAAAGGACCATGCCACATGGGCACGAATTTCCCAACTCCTAGCTTATCATTGGCTTGATCATAAACTAAGACTAGGTCTCCTTCTGAAAAATTTCGAGGGGTAACACTTCTATCATACTAAGCTTTTATTCGTTTAACATGAGCCTCGTTTGCTATTACGACATTTCGTTGATTCTCGTCCAGCTGAGCTAAGTACAAGAAATGTTTCTCCTCTTCAGACGTAGCTGGGAGTAATTCTATGGCTAATTTCAGTGACGGAATTGCGCATTCAATCGGCAACACAGCTTCCAGACCGTAGACGAGTTGAAAGGGAGTGAAACCAGTTGATGTTTTTACTGAGGTTCGATATGCCCAAAGTGCTAAAAATAACATGGAATTCCAATTCGTTTTGTGAATACCAATGATTCGTCTAATCATGGTGACTAAAAATTTATTTATAGCTTCGACCAGACCATCGGCTTGTGGATAATATGGAGTGGAACTATCATGGCGCAGGCCAAGTTGATCTGTCAGTTCAGTCATCATGACATTTCAAAAATGACTTCCATGATCTGTAATAATGGCTTGAGGAACACCGAACCTAGAAATTATGTGATTAAATACGAAAGTTGCAGCAGTATTGCCGTCAGCCGAAAATGTAGGCATTGCCTCGGCCCATTTAGTAAAATAATCCACTGCTAGGATAATGTATGCATGCCCCCCGGCTGAGTGAGGGTTACATGTAATAAAATCGATACCCCATTTTGCGAAAGGACCAACAGCAATTATGGGATGAAGAGGAGCTGGTGCCACGCGCATTTTACGATAAAAAAGTTGACAATTGTGGCATTTCCGGACTGCATAAATATAATCTTTGAATAATGATGGCCAGAAATAGCCAGCGCGCAATATATTTTGGGCTATAGCATACTTAGACATATGACCTCCACATGCTCCAGAATGGCAGTCATTTAATACCTTTTCAGCTTCTTCATGAACAAGACAGTGTCTGAAAACAGAATCCGCTCCACGACGATAGAGTGTATCACCAATGATATTATATTGTTGGGATTGGAAACATATTTTCCGTCGCTAAGATTGTGAAATCTCGGGCTGAAAAGATTGGGTTTGGAGATAAACAATAATATCTCCATACCATGGATCAAGAGTACTGATAAGAAACAGAGATTCGTCCGCAATGGGCTCTTCTGCCACAGTTTCAGTATCAGTAGAGGGAAAATCACACATCAGTTCCGCAAATACCAAATATTTCTTTGCCTTGGATTTTTCAAACTCCAAGTCAAATTCCTGCAGGATAACTATCCATTTGGAATATTTGCCCCCTAGCAATTGTTTGGTTAAAATATACATCATAGGGTTGCAATCAGAAATGACTGTGGTTTTACGTAACAAGATGTAGTGCCTAAATCTTTGGACAACTTGGACAGCTGCCAATGCCAATTTCTCCACATGTGTATACTTGATCTCGGTCGGATGCAAATTCCGACTAAGATAGTAAATCACATGTTCAGTATGAGGTTCGTCTTCCTGAACTAACACCATCCCAATGGTGGAATGAGAAGCACCGAGATACAAAATGTAATCCTGGTTGTAGTTGGGAGGACGCAATAACGGTGCATGGGTCAACTCGTGTTTAAGTGCATCGAAAGATCGATTAGCGATCTCGTCCCAAAAGAATTGAATATTCTATTTCAACAACTGGGTGAAACCCTTTGTAAGCTCGGCATAGTTAGGAATGAACCGACGTAAAAAGTTTTCTTTCCCCTGCAAACTTTGGAGTTGGCATAAATTCGAAGGAGGAGGTAATTTAACAATAGCTTCGACCTTCAACGGATCGACACGAATGCCTGATTTCGAGACAACAAAGCCTTGTAAACGACCCAACTCGACACAAAAAACACATTTGTGTGGATTCATCCTAATCTTATAATGTCGACACCTCATAAAGATAGCTCGTAAGTGTGTGAGATGGTCGGCCCTGCGTGATGAATGAGCAGGTAAATCATCGAGATACGGTTGCACAATGTGCTTAATGTCATGAAACGCATAAGACATTGCCCTTTGAAAAGTTGCTCCAGCATTCTTCAATCCAAAGGGCAGTTTGCGATAAGAAAATGTCCCCCATGGACAAATAGAAGCCGTTTTTGGCTGATCAGCAGGGAGTATGTTTATTTGATTACCCGGAAAAGCCATCCATAAAGGAAAACATTTCGCTACCGACACAATCATCGATTATATGATCGATATAGGGAGTTGGATTATTGTATTTGGGAAAGGCTCGATTAATATCCCTATAATCGATACATACTCGTATCGTTCCTTGTTTTTTAGTCACAGGAACAATATTTGATACCCAATCCGTTAAGGGAATTGGATAAATGAAACCTGCATGCAGCAGTTTTTCAACTTCTTCTTTGATAGCAACAGCTTTTCTAGGATGTATTTGACGTAAACGTTGATGAACAGGTTTGGCATCTGGGTAAGTCTTGATTTCATGTATGACGATTGACGGATTGATTCCTGGCATTTCTTCATAAGACCAGGCAAACACATCATGGAATTCTTGAAATAGGGCTTTATAAGCTTTAATTTCATCTTCAGTACAACAAGCACCTATATGAATGTTTTCAATTATTCCTAGTTTTACAGAAATGTCGATTGGAACCGTTCGAGAAATATTTTCCAAATTTAATTCAGAATCAGGATTTTGCAATGGATTCTGGGGTTCTTTGACATCTTCAACAGTAAAAATTGAAGCGAAATCATCTTCAAAATGATCTGGTTCAGGTAAAAACGAAGATCGGTGATGCAGATCTTCCCATGGTAAATCATCAACAGACAAAAATTCATGAATTTTCTCATCAGTATGAGCAACATCCGGAAATTTCGTTGTGGCTAAACTGGATATAGAAAGTGATTCTTCAAGGATCCCATTCATTGGATCGATTTCAGTTGAAGAGGTGTCGGAAAGTGACTGTACGGCCTGGTATGCAAGTTCAAATGGACTCAAAGGCATCATGCCCTCAATTAAATCTAACTTGGAATCAGAAGGTATGATCCAAGGATCATCAAACATAATAGTATTTGACGAAATCATGTGAATAGTTGCAACGGTGGGCGATACATTAGGAGGAGGAAAGGCAAAAGTTCCTAGTAAACCATAATCTTTAACTAATCCTACTCCAACATCCTTATAAGGGATAGTCGCTTTACCAACGTGCTGGATTGTTTCCGTAGAGGCTGGTTCGGAAGAGAAATAATTTAACTAATCTATTGTGACGATATTTCCTTGATATGGAAATTTTATGAGTCGAAAGACCGAAGAAACAACAGCAGTCATCGCATAAGACCAACTGCGACCTAAAAGAAGGTTGTAATCTAGAGGGGCATCAACCACTTCCACATCTAGATTTACGGTTTTACCTTCGACCCCTATGGGTAAATCCTGCAAAATACCAAAAGGGTGAAAACCGCGACCATCAAAAGCCTTAAGAATCGTCGGAGATTGGTTAAGTGTAGGAGAACCAAGTGATTTCCAACACTGAATTGACATAATACACGTTGAAGCCCCCTCATCAATCACATTCTGATAGATTGGTCTGTTTTTTACTTACACTGGTATCTGGAAAGCCATCTGATGAGGTAGACGAGGTGTAATATTTTCTAAATCGAAGATTATAAGATTAGAATCCTGAACATCTACAGCTCCTATAGCAGACAAAAGAAATTTACGTTGTGCAGGGCATCATTGCAGCACTTCCAAAGCCGACATTGCTGAAGGGGAAATAGGTAAGTCTTCAACAATGTTGTAATTCTGAGCAGCTCTTGCATGTGGATTGAAAGCTGATTTACAAAGAACACCTTTAGCAGGTGGTTTGATTATTAAGTCTAGATTTTGTTTCTCGATCTGTAGCGGACTAGAAACAGGAGGAGGTGTAGTTGATGTATTTGCATTGGAAGATTCTGCTTCCTTCCCATCAACAAGATTCTTAGTACCATAATCTTGCGATCGCGTCGCAATCCTTACATGAGACATCATCAAAATAGGTTCTTCTGAAGCAGTCAAAGTGGAACCAACCATCTTGCTATCTTGAGTTGGAAAAGGATCCTTCAAGATAGCAGGTTGTTGTGAACCTTTGACGAATTTTGCAACCTCTGCACGATGTCGGCATTCCTTAGTGAAGTGATCCTCGTCACAAATGTAACAAGGGTAACTAGGCTTGCGCTTTTCGTCATTGGATTCATTTTTATCAGTTTTATCTTTTGAATTTTACTTGTTTTTACCCTTCCCTTTATTTTTACCACCGGATTTAGATTTAGTCATAGATGTCTCTACGACGTGAATGTCAGCAGAAATTTCGGGGGAAGATTCTCCCTTCGGGGAATCTAGTAAAGTTATAATAGGAGAAGAATTCTTTGAAGATTTCTTCTTACTTTTCGTATTGACTGTACCAATCATGCCATCAACAGCATGAGACCCTGAAGGAGCAACAGCTATCTGACCTTATTTTGGAAGGTCAGGGATTTTTTCGTGTAAAGTACCTGACTGCGTGTAAACGAGATCAAGGTACTGAGCTTGAGAAATCACTTGCTCTTTAGTAACAACACCAGCCTTAGCTACATCTTCAGTGATCTTGGGTAACAATGATTTACCAAACCATTCTGCCAAAATTTGATCTGGAATATAAACTTTCACCAAACGCCTTCTACGTCGCCATTCATGAATATGATCAGAAATATACGTAGACGTAGATTGCTTAAGTGAAGTTAATAATTCCGTGCCATTGTCGTATCTGAAAGGAAACTGAAAATGAGTCAAGAAGGTAGTTGCTAACTGACTAAAATTATGAAACGAGCCTCGTGGTAACTCAATGTACCATTTGGCTACAAGACCAATAAGAGTTCTTTGGAAAAGACGTAAGCGAATCGAATCATCAATAATTGAATTAGACGCACACCAGAGGTGATAAGTCATGACATGATTTGATGGATCCTCAACTGACTTACCTTCAAACTTCGGTATATCACTGGGCAACTTATGCGGCATTGGCGGCCAATACGGATAATAGAAAATCGGATCATTCGGAAGGCTCGTCAAATCAGGTAAATCCAAAGTTGCAATAAATGGTAACTGACGGTTAGTGTCACGAAAACCTTGAGTAGCCAAAGTAGTTCCAGGAGGTGGATACCCATGATAATTGGGAATTGGATTTGCGTTAGGAATCGTGTAACCTCCTGAAAAACCAGGATTAACCAGACCAAACTGGGGTTGTTGAGGCTACTGATAAGTGTAGCCAGGGTACGGTTGATACTGATAATTTGGATTTTGTCAACCGAGAATGAATTGCGGATATCCCTGGTACGGTTGATACGTGAATTGCGGTTGACTTGTGACAACTGTACTTGTACCGGCTTGTCCTCCAGGCATCTAAATCGAAGTCTGAACGAAAGGCCCTGACTGGGGTACAGAGACTTGAGGGATTTGCACAGATGCAGGGATAGATAAAATCGGTGTTACAGATACTCCAAAAATAGGTGTTACAGGTTGGACAGACGTAGCAGCAGTTGCAGCAGTTTGAGCCAGAGTCTGAGGCGAACTAGGCCCAGCGTGCTGAACAGGACTAGGTGCAGGAGTTTGAATAGTAGGCTGGACAGGTTGCTGGGTTGGACCAGAAACCAAAGGCTGTCCAGGTTGACAAGGTAACTGCACATTAGGCTGCATAGGCTTTTGATATTGGGACAGATCCCACACCATATTCATTCCGAGATATTGTCCCATAGAAGGTTGAACATAAGGACCATAACCTAGTTGAACGTAGGGTTGATACGTGAATGGTAAATTTCCGGCTCCTTGAACAAATGACGGACCAGAAGGCTGTTGGTAACCTTGAATTGGGTACTGACCTTGAGGTTGATAACCCTGAGGCGCGTACTGAAGTTGGGGTTGATAAGGACCCTGAGGAGCATATTGAGCTTGGGGTTGACCCTGGGGTATGTAGTGTCCTGAAGGTTGATAACCCTGAGGTATGTACTGCCCTTAGGGTTCCCCCCCAAAATAATATGATTCAACAGTTTTTCCTAAGAAAAAGCTACCTTGAGGTTGAACCCCAGGTGGTAACTGACTTCCTGAAGGTTGCCCCCCAGGCGGTAACTGACTACCTTGAGGTTGCGGATACGGAATATTACCAGACATCATAAAAATTTTCCCTTCATTCGACGTTTCAGTTTTAATTCCACTTAAACCAGATGATAACACGCTTTCAATCGGTTGAGGAGCTGCCCCCGAGAAAGTACCAGACAGAGCCTGATATCTCGAAGGAACAGAAGGACCACCATGTAAAAATTATTCCGGTGTCTGGGAAAACATGGATGATTCTCCTGCCATAATGGATGACGGATAATAACCTCTGGGTGTTGGATGAAATGGAACTCGAGGTGGAGAAAAAGCAAGACCTGGATTCTCTAAAAATTAGTTAAAGATAAGTACCAAGCAATAGTTCGAATAAGGCTGTAGAAAATTGATTCACGTTCCCTAAGATGTAACGATTGAGGGGAATTGGGAAGAGATAACTCTTCGTCTGGATTAGTGAGTTCTTCAATAGAAATTAGTCCAGATGGAAGATTTTCAATGACAATATTTCGTACCCTAGGTGAAACAAGATCGTTGGAAGTTGGTGAAATAAATCCTGAAGATGTTTCCAAAACAGAAGGTTCAGTTTCAGGTTCATATAATTCAAGTTCGCCAGCCCATTCACTGGCAGGAGAAATACTACCAGTAACCTCAGAAACTGAAATCGGCTCTTGAATGTGTTCTGTTATGGATGTTTGATAATCAGGATGAACCACTATGGATGAAGTTCCAACTTATGTTGATTTAATCCTACTGCTACTAGATGATACCAGAGCACGAAGCCCTTCAAGCTGACTTGGTGAATATTCAGGGGGTTTCCCTCGTAGTCTCCGGGATTGTCTCGGAAATTCCGCCACGATAAATTATTTAACTAATCACACGCAAACAAAGAAAATTTCAAAGAAAACACCTAAAGTCTTTAAAGTTACAAACAGCTGAATCACACGCTAAAAAATCTAGGAGTTCAAACACACACAAACAATATCTCCCCGTACTAAAAACACTAGTTGGTGATGAAATCCAACTTAGTAGAAATTTAATACAGAAAGGGCGGTTGGAACAGTTACCCCGAAAACCTGCTTAATGAAACAGACTGGCACAAGTTTCCTCACAAAACCATCTCGTGTGAAGAGAACCCCCTAGAGAGTCCAAGTGAGTCTAGTCGACGTCTGCTCCAGGTACAGTGAGATCTTTCCTTCACCGTCACCTCAGGAAATAATCTTAAGATAATGGACACTAAGGTTACCAACAGTAACAAATATAACTGGGGGAACAGTCTACGATCCGATCTCACGCGCAAGGGCATAGTAGCAAGCTCAATCCCCTTGAAGGTTCCTCGACATGGTTAATCTGAGGTTTACCGACAAGTGACCCCAGGCTCCTCGACAATGGTTAATCCGAGGTTTACATTTGTAATACGCGCAAAATCTTCTATCTTCCCCAATGAGACAGAATTGATTGTCTCAAAGGTTTAGACATGATCTCGTGATTAACTTCTTTAAGAGAAGCTTCCGAGATTATACAAATTACGATTGGGTTTATTTCCTACCGCAAGATTTGTCTACTTGTTTGTTTTACTACCTTGGAGAGTTAATTACTCCCTACTCCAAGATACTAGCCTAAGCTATGTTGGTGATAAGAGCCCTAGAAAATAAAAAGATTACTAGATGGATTTTAATTAAGAGTTACTTTTAAGAGTTGTTTCTTAAGTCAATGGGTGCAGAAGTGAAACTTTGATGGTTTGAAAACTCGACTTCCAAAAACACTAAAATGCACCTAAAAATGATAATCAGATCGTTTCCTTTCAATGAAATTCTAATTAAGGAAAAGTTGGAGAATGCAATCCTTTTATTGAACAATTCCTTCCTTAAATATTAAGAGCAATTGAAAGAAAATATTTTTGTCTTTTCAGCAATAACTCAAAAATGAAACAAACTATCAAACTCGTAATAAAATCCTTTCACTTTCAAAAACTTGAAGCTACAAAACAAGTTTTCTTCAAAAGAGATCTACAAAATTCTATGAAAAACACTCAAAACTATCAAACTAATTCTGAGACCTACCAATTTTAATAACCTATTTGAATAAAAGCTTTACAAATTTTTTTGAAGAATGTTTTACTTAGTTATTCAGCAAACTAAGGATCTATTTGTTCAGAATAACAAACAGATAAAAAACACTCAATTATGTTTTTATAAAAAATGAAATTCAAAAACCAATAACAAAGTTCCTTTTCGAAGATTTGCAAAGAAACATGAAATTCTATTTCTCAATAAAGGATGATTTCACAATCAGGCTAGCTTCAGCAAAAGACAAAATACCAATGTAATCTCAGGTATTTTAAACAGTCAATGGTTCAAATCGCTACAAATACCAAGCGAAAGACAATCCAAAATGCAAAACTTCTAGAAAATCATCAAAACACCAATACTGCTAAGATTCATTCACAGAAAGCTTTTGATAGAAACAAACATCAATCTAGGCAGAAAAAAAAAACTCTAAACTAAAATAAAGATAAACTAAAGAAAGAAATCTGAAGGTTTTTTCAAAATTTTAACAGGGTCTGCAGTCTTGCAGAAGGAACAGGTGCGGTACCGCACTGTTTACTAAAGCAAAAATGCGAAACTGCCCGCACTGTGAAAAGAAGACAAAGTGCGGTCCCAGGAAAAATTAAAGAAAAACATAAAATATCTAAAAAATTTCAAAAACAGAGAAAACCTAAGCTACCCAGGTAGATGTCTATCAATCAAAAACTAGGAAAAACGTTTCCTCGAATCAAAATAAAAGAGAACAAAAAAAAACAAGTTCTTTCCCCAGTGGAGTCACCAATTTGTTGGAGGATTAATCCGTCTTGCGGACAAGACCGATCTCCCTAGTACTAAAAGTATCTAGCAACAAACAGCCAAATATACTAATCTTTCTCTAAGCATATACGATATATGAAAAGCTCTATAGAGGTGTTAAGGACTTACCGTTTGTCCAGTGCTTGTTTGAAGTCGTTGTTGTCCCTCGCGCACTTGAAGGAGTTTTCCTCGTAAACCTGCAGTCACAAACGAGCAAAATATTACATAGCACCTGTATAGAAATCATCATAAACCATGCTTATCATAGTGATCAAGGAATCTATGAAATAAACCATTGATTGAAAGCTTATTGAGAAAAATGAGTATATTTGTATTAATTTCAAAAGAAGAAAATCCTTACAACTTGAGCCTTGATGTTGCACAGGACTTTCCGAGGTCCGAAGCAGGAGTCTCCACATTGGAAATATGATGCAGGATGTTGTCCTTGATGGCAACCCACTGAATGAAGATGAAGACATTTGACGGTTGACATGTGTTGTCCTTGATGGCAATCCACCTGATGAAGTTATGCTTGACTTGATGGACTTGGTAAATGATGTAAATCTGATGTGATATGTTGTTGAGTGTTGTCCTTGAAAGGCAACCCACTTGATGAATATGATGAAAACTTACTTCAACTTACTTAGTGAAGTTGTATGATGAGTATGTTCTTGATGAAGTAAATCGATGTATCTACAGTGTATACAGAAGGCAATGAAGAAAGGAATTCAGTATGTGCTAGATCTATGATGAAAAGAGTATGTCTCCAGGCATACGCGGATCTGCCTAGGGAAGTCGCGTATGCACGCGGGAAAGAACGTTCCAAGTCGCGTATGGGAAAAAGCGCTCATAAAGTGCAAAACCAGGGGTAACCACCATGGTATTGACCCATTGTATTGGGTAGTGATTCATCTAAATGACCCCGTCCAGGAATACCATCGGAAGTAATGTGGTTTTGGCTCATGGTATTGATAAAGGGTAAACCTATATAAGGAGAAGAAATTCATTGTGCAAATCATGAGCGTGGGTGCAAGATGTCTGAGCTTGAATGAATACTTCTCTCTGAAGTATGTACGAATGAAAGGGTTACGGTTAGACTGAAAGATCTGAATGTATGATGCAGAGTATAGTAGAAAGAGGTGATGAAGAAGGGGATCTAGATGCGTATTGTACTTGTGTTGCTATAGATCATTTATGGAATGATTAGATCTGTGATGAGGTGAACATCTAGGCGAACATCTGTCTGAGGTAAAGGGTAAAATCTGAAGTGATGTATCTGTTGTGAAGAATTGCAATGACATTTAAGTTTGAAGAACCATACGCTAGTTCGCCGAAGAGGAAGCGCGTATATACGCGGCTTCGCTGAAGAGAAAGCACGTATGCGCAATAAAATTAGCTCTGTAATATGTACAGAAGTATACGCTGGTTTATGTGAACGGAAGCGCGTATATACGCGACATCAGAGAAAGGAAAGCGCGTATGCAAACTAGGGTTTGCTGAAGTCTGTGGTAAGAAATTTCTGATCTGTTCTGCTGGTTTACTGATATCTGTCAGTGAGTTATATGTATCTATTTCATGGTTGACTGTGCTTAAAAGTATGGAGTGGGTCCAGTCTGAAAATATGATGAAACGTGGCCTGCAAGTGGTGTCCTAAAGGAAGCTTTGGATCCAGTGTGAAAATTGATGAAGCGTGGTCCATAGAGGTGCTGAGGGTTGTAGCCTTCAGTCAGGGGGTTGTAGCTCCCTTCCAGGTGAGGCTGGTAAACGAGATCGGGGGGTCGTAGCTCCCTTCCAGGAGAGGCTGGTAAACGAGTCAGGGGGTCGTGGCTCCCTTCCAGGAGAGGCTGGTAAACGAGCGCAGGTGGGTGCCTGCGTGCTGGTCAAGTCTGCGCCAGCACATATGTTGTAAGATGTTTTCTCTATAATAAAATATTGAAGGCTGAGCAACTGCAGCGGTGGTTTTCTCCCGACTTGGGTTTCCACCTAAAAATCCTGGTGTTCATGTGTGATGCTTTGTGTGATGGTTCATTCTGTTCTTACTGCACATGTTTACTGTTTATAGAACATCTAATGAATGAATGATGGAATGATATAAGTGAAGAACTAATGGCATAATTATATCTCTGTGTATACGCGATTTTTATGAAGGATATCCGCGTGTATACGCTAGTTGGCTTCAGCAAAGTAGCATATGGGTTTTAGAGCATGAAAAAGTAAAAAGTTTCAGTTTGCCCTAAATACTGATTCACCCCCCCCCTCTCAGTATTTTTCCCAACAATTGGTATCAGAGCAGGTCCTTGTGCAGAAGCTTGATCGCTTAAAGGAGATCCGTTGCAATGGGAAGTCAAGAAGGAGTAATGTCTATAAAGCCACCTCTATTCAATGGAAGCAATCTGATATTCTGGAAGGTACGTACAAAAGCATATCTGCAAAGTCTTGGTGCAGATGTATGGGCAATCGTGGAAGAAGGTTGTCAATACCCGGCAAGTATTCCTACTGATGCAGCTGAAAGAAAGAAGTATGAAATCAATGCCAAAGCAGTGAATGTCTTATTGGGAAGCATGTCTGAATCGGAATTTGCTAAAGTGATGCAGCTACATTCAGCAAAATAAATATGGGACAAAATCATTCTAAGCTATGAAGGAGACACAAAGGTAAAAAGTGCAAAACTCCAAACTCTTAGAATTGAATATAAAAATTTGAAGATGCATAGTGATGAGAGTGTTGCCAGTTTCTTTCTTCGTCTGGATGATATTGTAAATCGAATGAGAAATTTGGGTGAAACCATAACTGATACTACTCTGGTGGAAAAGGTCTTAAGATCCTTGACTTCGAAATTTGACTCTAAAGTTTCGGCTATTGAAGAAAGGCAAGATCTGCAAACTCTTACTATTGTTCAATTACATGGTATTCTGACTGCTTTTGAAATGAGACAAGGAGGTCCTTCTCAAATAAGAGAAGCTGCTTTTAAGGTATCTGCAAAAGGAAAAGAAAAGGAAGTGGTCAAAGAATTCAGCTATATATCCGAAGAAGAAGAAGCGAATTTCGTGAGAAAACTCCAACTAGGAACTGGAAGATTCAAAGGTAAGCTTCCTTTCAAATGTTTTGAGTGTGGAAAAGTTGGTCACTATGCTGCTAAATGTCCTTATAAAGAAAAACATGGTAAAGGGAAACAATTTGAAAAGAGGAAGAGTTATTATGCAAATGAAGATGATGATGAAGTGTCCAGTGAAGATGAAGAATATTCTGACCATGATCTGAAAGTACTCATGGCAAAGAAGCAAAAGAAGAAGGCTACTCGAAACAAGAAGATATCTCAGAAAACATGTATAGCAGAAATTGAAGAAGATGAATCAGATAGTGATTGGGGTCCTTTGAATGATTTTCGTTGTGCAAACAATAGTGAAGATAGTGAAAGTAAAGTTGTGGATCTAGAAGAAGCTCTCAAGGTTAAAGTTGAAGAACTACAAATTTCATCTAAGACGCAAGAATCTATCAACAAAGAGAAGATCTCTAAAATGAATGGACAGATCGAAACAATGAAGGGACAGATAGAAATACATCAAAGACTGCAGGATGAAGTAGCCAATCGAAGTGAAAGCCTTGAAGCTGAAATTATCTCCCTCAAAGAAGACCTGGATAAATCAAATAAGAAGAATGCAGAACTTGAAGCAGAAAACATATCTATGAAAGTAAATCTTGAAGCATCAAATAAGAAGAATGAAGAACCTCTGTCTTTTGAAAAAGAAGGCCTTGAAGCAGAAATCACCTCTCTCAAAGAAGATCTGGAAAAATCAAATAAGAAGAATGAAGAGCTGCAACAAACATTTGAAGAAAACGAAAATTGGTTGAAAGAAGAGATCCTAAAACTGAAGGATCAAGTAGAAGATGCAAGAAGGAAAGAAGAAAGCATGACAAAGCAATGTCAAGCCTTGGAGGTTGAGGTAAACATTCTCAAAGGTAAATTAGAAGAAAAGGTTAAACTTTTGAGGTTTCAAGATAGTACTAATATTTTGGACAATATTCTGAGTAATCAAAGGTCTCTTGCTATCAAACTTGGTCTTGGTTTCCATGAAACTGTTAAAGGAGAATCTAGCTCACAAGGAAGTGCTAAAAATTCAGAGGATGTCAATACTAAACCTAAAGTGTTGAAAGAGACAAAAGATCAACCAACAATCGTGAATTCTCAAAGGAATAGATTCAAGAACGTTGAATGTTTTAAATGTCATAATTATGGGCATGTTGCAGCAAATTGCAGGAGCAGATCATTTCAGCCTCAAACAAACAATTCCTACATAGAAAGGTACTCTAGTTTCTTCAAGGGATATTGTTTTTCATGTAACAAGTATGGACATAAAGCAGCTGATTGTAAAAGGAGGAAGATTAGAAATACTCATTATGATTCTTATGCTTATTTCTCTGGTCACATGAGATGTTATTCTTGTAACAAGTATGGACATGTAGAAAAGGAATGCAGGTTGAACAGACATGAGAAATTGGATAACTTCCAGCACACAAATAGAAATTTCAAACAAATCTGGAAAAAGATGGAGGACTGATCAGAAACGTAGGGAATTCTGACCCTAATGCAGTCATCCGCTTCTAAAGCTGACTTTTCTTATTGACTGCAGGAATGATTTGGGATACATTATGAGATTTAGTAATGTATCGTCACAGGGGGAGCAATGCATGATGACTCTCATGGTTGATTTGATTACTCTGGTTATGTTTACTTCTGACAGCGCATCTGATGTGGAAAAGACAGGTATAGGAGGTACAAGCTCAGGAGGAGATGAAGGAAGATGAAAAAAATTTCTATGCTTCACTTTCCATACGCAGGTTCGATGAACCAAAGTCGCGTATACACGCGAGTTCCAGCAGACACAGTCGCGTATGCATTGATGATAAGAGAATTTATATGATAGCTGAAGATCTGGAGCAGAGGTTCAGGGGGAGCATCAGTCTGATTGTTAATGACTGTATTATTGACTCTGTATCAGCTTAGTTTCTCAGTTCTAAATAATAATGATATAATACATGGTTGCTTATGTTGAAGATTGTGGATGAGTCCTATTTGCTTTTTGATGAAGAGTTTTCGTTGCTGAGATGAAAGTCTTATAATTCGGAGATAAGGACAGTTCATGCAAAGATTGTTGCTGATGACTTTCTGATGAACGTATTCAGGTTGCACAAGTTAAGGAGGAGCACTGGTTCAGGGGGAGCAGCAGGTTGAATACTAATGATTGCATTGTTGACAATATGACTGCTTATTCTTTGGTTTGTGTGATACTCATGCTCAAATGATGATGACTTGGTACATATTTTATTATGATGAGTTTTTGAGCCCTGGTTGCTGATAAGTATCTTTTGTGCTCACACATGGTTGAGTTGGATGTCGGTTGATTCAGAAATAAGAATAGATCATGCAGAGTTTGTTTCTATGGTTGAGATCTTTTGCCTACATATGTTACTTCATGTTAAACCTTGAAGATCTTGATGATATTGGACCACATGGATGATTGCTTGACACATATTTGAAGATGTTGTTCTAGTATGATAATTTCTCTTGGAAAGAATGTATTGATGCGGCAAAGAATCTGAAGGCTTGGTTACTAATGTGCTTATGCTACAACCGTTGGATGACGCTTGAAGACACAACTACACTGCTCTATCTATCTGTAGTCCAGGGAAGCATTCAAATATCCCAGAAAGAAGTTGAACACTGTCTTTTTTTTCTCACAGAGGATCAGAGCTGGTTAAAATTTAGAAGATGGAATTGGATACGCGGGTTTCCTGAAACACAGTCGCGTATATACGCGAGTTCATGCACATAAAACCGCGTATGTCTGATTGCTGACAAATTTCTGCTTGGAGTCAGCTCTCTTCAGCACAGCTGCAGTGCTGTTTGGTATCTCTGGTATCTCTGGTGGTGTTCCAGTTCTTATAATACTGTTTCAATCTCTGATGTTTTAAAGATGCCTTGATGATTGGTTGAAAGTTTTCAGGATGCTCAAACTAAGGGGGAGCCTTAGTCACATGGAAAGGTTGCTTAGATGCACAGATTCAGGGGGAGCATTAGCTTTGCTGAGTATAATTCACTGTTGGCATTATGATGGTTCTGATACATGTTCTCTTTCTTGAGGACTTTCTGGTGTTGGTCATAAATGGTCATATTTGTAATTTGATGAAAAGGTCTTGTTGAGACCCATAATGTAAAATTGTAATATTCAGTCATGTAAGGACTTGTCAAATTTGTAAACCCACTTGGTTGGGTAGCTGAGTCAAATTTTGTAAACCCACTTGGTTGGGTAGCTGAGTTGAAATGTGTAAACCCACTTGGTTGGGTACTTGAGTCTTATATGTAAATCCACTTGGTTGGATATTGGATGTAAGTATGAGTCTTTGGTGATAGGAAGTTCATAGAGTCATGTACTTCATTGCCAAATATGTTTGAAGATTCAGCATGAACTCAGGGGGAGCTTGGTCACTTCAGTATATATCAGATCTGCAGAACGTTTCTTCCACATGAGGAGAAAAGGGGGAGAGTGTTGGTTTTGATCCGCCCTTTGCCCTTGATGTCAAAGGGGGAGAGTGACATGGTGTTTGAGTGAAGAGAAAGAATGATGTCAAAAATGGGGAGAGTGACATGGTGTCATTGTATTCTTAATGTACCTATCTGTTGTGGTAACCAAACACCATCGTGGTTGCCATCAAGTCCAAAGGGGGAGATTGTTGGAAATATGATGCAGAATGTTGTCCTTGATGGCAACCCACTGAATGAAGATGAAGACATGAGACAATTGACATGTGTTGTCCTTGATGGCAAACCACCTGATGAAGTTTGTCTTGACCTGATGGACTTGGTAAATGATGTAAATATGATATGAAATGATGTGATGCTAAGTGTTGTCCTTGAATGGCAACCCTCTTGATGAAGATGATGACAACTTACTTGGTGAAGTTGTGCTTGATAGAATATGTTCTTGATGAAGTAAATCTGATGTATCTACAGTGAGTACAGAAGGGAATGAAGAAAGGAATTCAGCATGTGCTAAATCTTGATGAAAAGAGTATATCTCTAGGCATACGCAGATTTTCCTAGGGGAAGTCGCGTATGCACGTGGGAATAAACGTGCCAAGTCGCGTATGGGCAAAAGCGCTCTTAAAGTGAAAAACCAGGGGTAACCACCATGGTATTGGGTAGTGATTCGTCTAAATGACCCCGTCCAGGAATACCATCGGAAGTAATGTGGTTTTGGCTCATGGTATTGAAAAAGGGTAAACCTATATAAGGAGAAGAAATTCATTGTGCAAATCGTGTGAGTGGGTGCAAGATGTCTCAGCTTGAATGAATACTTCTCTCTGAAGTATATCTGAATGGAAAAGGTTACAGTTGAATGAAATATCTGAATGTATGATGCACCGATGAAAGGAGTGATGAAGAAGGGGATCTAGATCTGTATTGTACTTGTATTTGCTAGATCTGTTTATGGAATGAGTAGATCTGTGATGAGGCGAACATCTAGGCGAACATCTGTCTGAGGTAAAGGGTAAAATCTGAAGTGATGTATCTGTTGTGAAGAATTGCAATGACATTTAAGTTTTAAGAACCATATGCTAGTTCGCCGAAGAGAAAGCGCGTATATACGCGACTTCGCTGAAGAGAAAGCGCGTATGCGCAATAAAATTAGCTCTGTAATTTGTACTGAAGTATACGCTGGTTTATGTGGACGGAAGCGCGTATATACGCGACATCAGTGAAAGGAAAGCGCGTATGCAAACTAGGGTTTGTTGAAGTCTGTGGTAAGAAATGTCTGATCTGTTCTGCTGGTTTACTGATATCTGTCAGTGAGTTATATGTATCTGTTTCATGGTTGACTGTGCTTCAAAGTATGAAAGGGTCCAGTATGAAAATTTGATGAAACGTGGCCTGCAAGTGGTGTCCTAGAGGAAGCTTTGGATCCGGTGTGAAAATTGATGAAACGTGGTCCATAAGAGGTCTTGAGGTTGCTGCGCCTCGGTCGGGGGGGGTTGTAACTCCCTTCCGGAGTGAGGCTGGTAAACGGGGATGGCAGCACAAAGTCCCTTCCGGGGAGAGGTTTTGGTAGCGAGTCGGGGGGTTGTAGCTCCTTCCCGGTGAGAGTGAGTAGAATCGAAGTGTGTGGCTCCTTCGGAAGAGAGGCCATTAAACGAAACGGGGCTACTAGCTCCCCCTTCCGGGAGAGAGGCCGGTAGCGAGAGCGAGGGGGTCGTAGCCGCACCCGGGGAGAGGGCTGGTAAGTCGCGAGTGGGTGCTGCGTGCTAGTGAAGTCTGCACCGACACATATGTTGTAAGATGTTTTCTCTATAATAAAATATTGAAGGGTAGAGCAGGCACGGCGGTGGTTTTCTCCCGACTTGGGTTTCCACCTAAAAATCCTGGTGTTCATGTGTGATGCTTATGTGTGATGGTTTATTCTGTTCTTACTGCACATGTTTACTGTTTGTAGAACATCTAATGAATGAATGATGGAATGATATAAGTGAAGAACTAATGGCATAATTAGATCTCTGTGTATACACGAGTTTTATGAAGGATATCCGCGTATATACGCTAGTTGGCTTCAACAAAGTAGCATATGGGTTTTAGAGCATGAAAAAGTAAAAAGTTTTAGTTTTCCCTAAATACTGATTCACCCCCCCCCCCCTCTCAGTATTTTTCCCAACATCTCCTTTACTTTGATAAGCTCTGCACTCCTCCAACCAAGACTAATAGAGGTATATAATCTCTCCTCACAAAAGTCTTAATCAACTGAGTCTGAATCTCAACAGCACTTAACTTCAAATATTCTAAAGCTTCAACTCCCTTTGAGGCTACCCAATGCCTCCTTTTATATTAGAAAAGAAGAGTTTTTCTGTTCCAAGTATGAAGGGATATAATCCTCCTTCAAGGGGATAAGCTCCTCACATCAAGGCATTAGCTCCATAAGGTAAGGGATTCATGCACCTCACAAGAGCGGTTCTACCACCGCAAAATCCATTCTAGAAGCTTCCAGATTTTACTTTAATTAAGCTTGTTGGAATTTACTTGCGCCTTTTTAATCTTACAGGGGTCCGCACCTATAAAAAAGATAAAGTGCGTTCAGGTACACAGGATAGCTGAACATTGGGTGCGGGACCACAGGCAAGATAGCCAGAAAGTGCGATACCAAAGTTTAAGAGACTTTTTAGGAACTTTCTCTGATTTTCAAGGCTTGACATGAGGAACTAATATGTTTAGACTTTCAAAGGGAGAAGTATGAGTTATAATGAGCTCATACACATAGCAGAATGTCAGGATGACAATTTTTAGTGTAACAAGCCCGAAAGAGAGAGAGGGGTGAAATGCTTTACGAGAACGTGTCCAACTGAAAACATTGCCATCAGAAAACCTACGTAGACAAGTACAACTAATATCTCAAATACATGATATATGTGGTATGGACGCAGCCATCCATAACAGAGTATACAATAATCCGGATCCAAGGCATTGACGCAGCCATCCAGTACGGATTGATAAATAGACTCAGGTATGGTCGCAGCCATCCAATCAATGAGTCATGTAACTAATCATAATAATCCACAAAATCACAGCCTAGATTCTAGTAGACAAAACCCAGGGTCTTGTGCTCCATCTCGACCCGAACAAACTACAAGTTCAAGCATGTGAATAATTGAGCTGAAGTCGAACATGCAAGAACATCGTCTGATTACTAGCCAATGATGAAAGCTGTTAACAGACGCGAGAGGAACCACCAATAATGACAATGGCCCTCAAGGTACTATAGGTACAATCCACGGAATGTGAACAGTGAGCTGGCGTCGAACACCCGCAGAATCACTCGATCGGAGGCCAATGATAAAAACCTCATGTCGAACGCGAAGAACCTGCCATTGACGCATGCAGGCTCCAAGGTACCAGAAGGGAGTCTCTAGATCAGCTTCCTAGATAATGAGCTAAAGTCAACAGGAAGTGACCTTGATCGAAGGTGGGCCATAGTGTTTCCCACATCATCGACACGAGATAGAGGAATATAATGTTTTGTGAATTGGGATCAAATGACAATCAGAGGAAGATTGAAACTGCAAAGGTCAACTTCTCTTGAACATATTGGCAGCAATACAATGGATTTGGTAGTATTTGACGTCAAAATATCAGAGGTCATGATGACGAGGCAAAGAGAAGATGAGAGGTCAAAAAGGATTATCCAAACCCACAAAGGCAAACAGAGAATGAGATGAGATGTCCCCGACCCGACATGAATGCGACAAGTGCCATGTTCAAGAGCGACATACTGCCAACACGACGATGCTACTGGTTCCATTTTCCCCACCATTTCTGGTGAGTACCCCAATTATTTTTTAAAACAAGCTTGAAGGGGATAGCATATGCTTGTAATATAAGTCCATCCTTCTGACGAATCCATCCTAGTACATTTAACGAGCCCTAGGAAGGAGGAACTCGAATATTGTCATTGCGACTGAATCCGATGTCATCAGGGTTTTATGAGTCTGACAAAGGGAGAACTCGGCGTCTTTTCATGTTTAGAGAGTTTGAAAAGACAGTGGAAAAATAAACTCCAACAGTCCCTTTTCGTAAATAGTTCCTCAGATCCGAAAAGGTAGAAAACTATGTCTGAGAAAACCTCCTAGTCGCGATAGGCTAGGGTATTCCTTTTTCGTAAATAATCTATTCCAGCCCAAAAAAGGGGTAAACATATACTGGGTAGATGTCGTTTTGCAGCCACTTTAACGAGATCGAAACGACAAGGGACTCGGCAATATTTTCATGTTTAGAGAGTCAGAAAAGAGTTGAAAGATGACTCCTCCTGGAGGAACGAGTGGTATAAAGGGTAGCAACTGGTTCCGGTAATGGTGGAACTTCTCAGAACAAGTAAAGGTTAAAAGTCTGGCTAACAATACCACTCATTGCAGCGGTTCCTCAGGAACGGGTAAAACAACCAAGTGAAGGCATATGATCGGCCAAGCAGATGGGGATGATGGAAAGAGAAAACCAACACTCATCTGGCAAAAACAGGCTTATAAAATGGCAATCACAAGAGGTAAAATGGGAATGGTTTCATTTTTACACAAGCTTGAAATCAGGAAACTCTGCTTGAAGTTGGTTTCATTTTTACACAATATTGAAACAAAGATAAACTATGCTTGAAACCGGTTTCATTTTTACACAAGCTTGAAATGGAAACAAACTATGCTTGAAAAAGTAAGCATGCCCCCAGCATGGTGACTCAATTCGAGGTACATGCCCCCGAAGATTTAGTCCATATGAAAGGTAGATGGAGTGAAGGTTCAAGTTACGAGATCAAGAGAAAGGCTCGACTAGGATTTTACGAGATATTAGCAAAGACTCGGATTGAACGGGCTCGTGTTTCATTATTTTAATGAGTTTGACACATTGAAAGAACTATCCTCATAAGATCTTGTTTCATTTTTTAAGGAGGTTGACACAAGAAAACGAACTATGCTCTGACAACAACTCATCATGATGAACAAGAAGTCATCGCTTCCAAGAGTTCCACTCCAGATAGAAGGAAAACATCTTGGAAGTCAGGACCCAATGCCCCCAGCACATGATGTACAATGTGTTAGTATGAATCTTTCGTCGTAATAGATCACTTTAGATACGCATAACAAATAGCCCTAACATCGATTATGGCTGCAAAATATCTTTAAGTCTGCTGCACAAATTCAAATCTAAGCACAAAAGACATTAAGCAGATAAAATATAATATGGCTCCATGCATCCAATAGACAAGACAAGAACAATGTGTTTAAAAGAATGTTTTATATTATATTAAAGAATGGGGCACCTGAGAGGAAAACAAGAAAGGTGTTTTCCGGTTCTCCTCAATGGGATGGGTTCTTGAAAGTTCTCAGCGTTTCAGATCTAAAATTCCTCTCTCTTATTGTGGTAGAAAACCCTGACAAACATAGAACTCAATGGGAGCTCACAAAGCAAAAATGGAAAATGGTGACCAAGAGTAGATCCATTGTGATCTAATGCAATGAAGGTGACTAATGAATGAGGAAAACCCTTCTATTTATAACAAAGTATTGGGGTGTTCTAGAACTCGGTGCGTGAATAAAATATTATTAATCAAATTCTAGAATCACCCTTTAGGAATATTTTATTATATTTGTTGGAGGGAAAAGGTCTTTTGACTTGGGTCAATTCCTTTATTTATAAACAATAAATAAATAAATGATTTATTTATTATTTTAGGGAGATGATGGGAATATAATTAAATAAATAATGATTTATTTAATTAGTTAAAAATGATTTAGTCAAATTTAACTAGGAATATTATTTAAATAATGATTTGAATAACTTATTCCTAGGAAATAATTAAATAAATAATGATTTATTTAATTAATTTCCTTGTTTTGGGTTAAATATGACCAGGAAATATAGACAAATGTTATTTTACATGGTGAAAGCAATTTTACTTAGGGTAAAATCGGTCTTACATGGTGTACTTGGGTTCATCTAATGATAATGGGTTAGATGACCAAAAAAATGGTATAAAAGATTGCCCCCCAACGTACGAGTGTTAGGAGAAAATCGTATGACCGAAGTATGTTGTAAGAACTCAATCACTGGGCATCAAGAGGGAAGTGAGAGAGAGGAATGTAAGGTAGTCTAATGTGCTAAAGGACTAGACCTGGAGGAGATGAGACTTACAAGTGCAACAAGTCTCTAGGTGATGAAGTGGTACCAGTGTTAAAGGTGGCGGGGGAGGGATACCTATGCCCGCCGATAAAATAGTACAAAGAATAAGGCACCCGAAAAACCACGGAACACAATAATGAAGCATGTGCTAGCCTAAACATGAGCTAGATAAATAAAATGATGAATCCCACATACATGTGATCCCTGGAATAACCTTCAAAACTTATACAAGAAGATTTTAGTACATGATATAGAAATATACCCAAATGCCCCCTACACACGGGGAAGGGCTCACAACATCTAATGGATATATGCAAATCGAAGAGGCGCTGCAAGCGGTTGAGGCCGATATCATCAAATGAGAGGAGCTGCATTAAGGGCGGAAATGAAAAAGTCATCCGGGCATGTGCGGGGCTACCTGCAAGGCCACCCCCTCATGAGGGTTGAGACATCTCACACACGCCCGAGAATCACCAATAGTCACTGTACCATCAAGTGTATAGATCACGATCATGCTGAGAAGAGATCGAACCAAGGTACACTGCCCCCTAGACCTGACTTCTGGAGTAAATGAGCTAATGTCGACAGAAGTAGGTTTGCCATAGGTGAGGAAATAAGGGAACCCCAACTAAGGCACGAGGGAAAATAGTAGAGCGACAAACAGATATACACTAATGATGATGATGGAATGAGGGAGACAGAGGAGCGGTTGGACGACTTCCCTTGTTAGAGCATAAACGGCATGAATGGCTTGGCAGCGACTGACACAATATCAGGAGGGATAGGGAATAAGGGTACGGAAGGCCATAATGTGCGACACGAGAGAGGGATCAAGCGAGAAAGGAGGGAGGGCTATAGCGGGGTACAAAGGGACTCGGAATGGACTCCATGAATGCAGTGATGAATCGACTGGGATGCTCTAAACAAGGGTGACTCGATGGTGCTGCCTCATGGTAAGGGTCCAATGGGGAACCATAAAAGCATGAGTACTGTTAGAGTCAGTCTTTGCAGCCTTCCTCCAGTGATCAAACATGCTCTTTCAAAGTGATTTTAAAGTGTCAAAGTCAAATTTTGTCATTTCAAAGAGTCTTCAAGCAAAATTTGATCACTAGGCATTAGGTCTAGGGTTTGCTTTCACTTCTTCCAAAGTTGTCCAAATGTCAGTCCATGTCACCATTCAGCTGAGTGTACCATCATTCAGAGGGTTGTCATCATCATGTCAAGTTCCATTGAGTCATTTTATATCTTGTTCATGCTTCAGTTGTGCCTAGGTAAGGTCCATTTCCCTCTCCTAGGGTTTTGGAGGTAATTTCTCTTGGATGGTCAAATCGTCAGAAAAACTTGTATCCTGATGTTCAAACACATTCCCCTATCCTTAATATACCTCGTTAAACACTTCCCATCACTGAGATCCCCCAAATTTCTCATTTTTGCACAAACCCTAGTTTCTAGCCTAAAACTTGGCAATTTCCTAGGCTAGGCCTGTGTTTTGCCCTTTTGGACCCTTTCCCCTCACTCAATCTCTGTGATTCCACTTTCCCCTGCTTCCTAACATCCCTCCCTCCTTCCCAAAATTTCCCCAAGAATTTAGAAGCCCCCTATCCCCTTCATTTCGCTTCATTTCGACAAAATCCCTTGTTCCACACATCGGGATCGGTTTCACTCAAAAGATGTTTCAGAGAAATAAAAGATGCAATTTGGGAAAATAAGAGAGGTTTTTGTTCACAACATTCCTAGGAAGAAAAACCTCTTTCCATTTTTACACAGGTATCATTGTTTTGAAGAAATGTCAAAACTACCGTTGCCTCAGGAGAATTGAATGCACCTCTGAAGTGACCTTGGGAAAATCAATTTTTCTCCTAGCATGTTTGGCCAAATGACTTTCTTGATGAGTCAAATGATAACTAGACAAAAATATCTTTCCAATGAGCTATCATGAGCTCAATTTGGAGTTGAGGAAGACCTTCAAAAGTTGATTGCAACAGCGCTCTGCCTTGAGGCAGCCTCATTCTGCTCATTTTGACTAGTGTTGGGAGATTTGATTTTTGACAGGGTAAATGGAATCAAAATTGCATAATTCCACTTGTGTTAGAAATTAGACTCCAATAGCTTTCCAACGAGCCATCACACGCCCGATTTGGACACCGGGAAGGCCTCGAAAATATTCTCGCAAAATGCACTATGTGGCAAGAGGGTGCGCGACCCACCTTGAGGCAGAGCGACCCTCCTGGGCTGCGCGACCCACGCAGACTCAGCTCAGCACTGAGGGTTTGCAGGTGCGCGACCCACCTGGGCTGCGCGACCCAAACAGAGCCTGCGCGACCCAAACAGAGACAGAGTTTTGGAATTGAGTTTGAGCGCCCAGATTGGCTCGGAATCGACTCCAGTTGCCTTCAAAACAGGTTTTCATCAATCACTTGGGGTTTTCAAACATATTTCTGTCATCAAGGGTGATTTCTAATATTCAAATGAAGGATTTAAAGCCCCACTGTTATAAGATTATTGTTTTCAGGGTTTGCAACGAAAATGAATGGTTTAAAGAGTGTGTTTGATATTTTAAACAGTGATATGGCCAGCCTTCTATACAAAGTCAAAATCAATTTGTTATCATACCCATAATACCACTGCTACCATTGTTAGTGTTATGCCATGTTTAAACCTTTTGAGTCACATTCCTCATGTTTGTAATGAGTCACATTGCCCAATGTTAGCATATGCTCATGTCTTTGTTTCGAATGGCCCATTGAAACCTTTATGCTCATAACTCGTAGACAAACATGTCACTATTAATACCATGCTCTCCTTTGACTAGATGTGTCCAAACTTTTGAAGGTTGCCTGCTCCTATTTGGTAAAAATTCCATTTGCATTCAAAACAGAGATGGTGCCTTTTCAGTCCATTTGAAACAGAGATTTTATCCATAATTTGATTCCTTGATGGTGTTTTGGCGTGGGATATTGGTTGAGAGTTAAACATACATCCTAATTTTGCTTTCACTGCATTCATATCAGCATACACATTGCCAAAATTTTAATCAGAGATATGTCAGAGACAGAGTCAAAATATGAGCCAGGGTCAGGCAGTGATTCGGTGGCTGGAGGTAATGTGCCACGGAGTTCCCGCAGAGAAAACAGAAGTGGTGATCATCGCAGAGAGGAGCCTACTTCTTTGGCTCGGTTGCAGGCATGTCCATTAGCTATGGATTGTTTTCGGTTCTTGTCATGTTTCAGGTTTTGTGAGATGGTTGTACAAACCCGACCTCATCGTGAATTAGCACGTCTGTTTGTTCTTCATTTGCGGGGTGATCGGGTAAACCTTGCTGGGGTTGATTTCATTGTATCACCTTTGACTATTGCTCAAGCCACTGGCATACCTAACATAGGCGAGGAATGGAGCAAGGGTAAGCAGTTAGAGAAATTTCACTATGAGCCATATGTTAAAACTGGATATGTGGCTTACTTGAGCAGAGTTTTTCCATTCAGATTCTCGAGAGATGAGTATGCGCCACTCATGAGGCTCATTATTCAGTATTTCAGTTGTGAGGGCAGGTATGCTCGTCTTTTCTCATATCATGTTCGTTTGCTGATGCACTTCACAAGGGTGCGTATGATGAATATTCCTTATTTCATATACCACAACATAGAGAAGATGGTTACATTTGTGCAGAAGAAGACGAGCCCAGTGCAGCAGTACAGGAGTATATATCATTTCGCTTTGATCAAAATCTTGGTGTCACATCAGTTGGCAGAGCAAGGCATCACTTGGGAGGATTTCATTTCTAGAGACTTTTTCAGAGTGCCACAACAGCCTCCCGAGGCAGTTTATGATGCAGGAGAGCCCTCACACCAGCCGGACATGCTTGAGGTTGGGAATATCATTACTCCTTTGTTTCAGACATATCAGCGAGGCCACAGGGCCTTATTTGCAGCGACACGGCGGGTACTATCTCCACGTGAGGTGGAAGGGGTCCTGCCGACTTCATCGATATCACGATATTACCTTACTAGGGTCAAAGTTTTCCAAGCAGGTACGATGATGAAAAAGATGTCCATGCACACGAGGCTCATCGTAGAGGTCGGGACACCGATAAGACAAATCAACGATGTTGATACCAAGCCTTTCCTAGCTCAAAGTCGAGGGAAGTCATCTGTGAGCAAGGCCGAGAATGACCAGCCGAAAGACCAATTGCAGAAGCGTTCATGGGTGATTAACTATTTGGAGCAGCGCAACAAATGTACCGAGGATGAGCTCACATTTTATGAGGTGCGCCAAATCCGTGAGGACAGCAGAATTTAAAGAGGCCTTATGATGACAATTGTACCGACCGAGATACTGTACTTCACCGCAAATATATCTAGAGAAACTATTGGCGAAGGCCAATCGCGACAAAGACATGCTTCGCCACATGAAAGGCCATTACTGGGCTCGCATGCATGTTTGCAAAGCGAGGATGAAGATCATGAAGAGGAGGTTGCGCAAGGCACTTCGACGGCGGAAAAGGCCTAATCCACTTCGGATTTTGGCCGAGGCTTCATTGACTGGGCAGGACACATGATGGATGACCTCCGCTCCGAATTTGGGCAAATTCGGAGAAAATTTTGTCATTTTCAAATTTTTGGTCTAAAAAACAGGTTTTGCAGCTACGTGGGTCGCGCGCTCATGCGCTCACTTTTTTTTGAGACACTTGCTGGAGGACATTTTTACATTTTTGGATTTTTCATGGTTAATTATGCATCCTCTGAAGTCAACTTAGCATTTCAACAAAATCTGGATGGTCAAACAGCTCAAAAACACCATGAAAATCACCTTGCTGCCACCTTTTGCACCAGCAGGAAGTACCTCTGGGAGAATGAGGTTTTGGAGGGTCAAATCAACTCCAAATTCAGAAATTCTACTTGGGTTGGAAAGTAGACATCCAGGGATTTCCAACGAGCTATCATGAGCTCAATTTGGATGTCGGGAGCTACCTCAAAATCAGCCTGCAACATGAGCGACCCACGCAGTTCAGGAGCGACCCACCTTGAGAATTTTTTGAGTTTTCAGCTGCCAGCTCAGTATTTCGCCTATTTTGGACCAGTTTTGCCTATGGATAGAATTCTTGGGTTTTTATGATGTAAATTCATGTTTGATGTGTAACTTTGTCTTGTTTTTATCTCTTCTAGAAGATTCACTCTCAAATGAGTAAAAAATCATGTAATGGATCAGTTTCCACTCTTTTAGAGGCAAGTTGTTAGCTGCCTAGATTGTAGTTCCATGATTAGAATTTGTTGAAACTGATCCCTGAAGAGGGAATTCGACCCCTAGAGGTGGGGAAAGGGGTTAGAGTGATCTATATATTGTAATTTCTGAGGCATTCTACAGGTTGGACTCTTGGGATACTTTTGATATCATTGTACATACTTTTCATATTTTGGCTAAGGAAAGATCAAGGGTTTTGCGGCACTTGTTGGGATCCTTGTGGTGTTCTGTTCTTGATGGTGTTTCTTCTTTGTTTACTGTAAGTTTCTTCATGTTTAATGTATGCCATCCTTTCATTATGCTTCCGAACTAAGTTGAATGAGTGATTAAGGTTGAATCCATTGTTTACAGTGCTTGGCCTTTGAATTCAGTTAGTTCTATATGTTTTCAGCTGTTTGGAGAGGATCCAAGTTCTTCTTTGCCCTCTTCAGCTCCTCTTCAGTCTAATATATCCATAAAATCCAATTCGAAGCATCAAGATCATCACCTACCTCGCCCCAGCTTGATCTCTGCAAAGGTCTGACCTTATCCCCGGACCCAAAATTTTTGTTTTCCCATTACTCCAGCGAAAACCCAAAAAACCAAAAATCAAACATACCTATCTCTTTACTAGCCTAAAATCAGTTCTTATTGCAAGTCATCTCGCATCCTATTGCTTATTTTCTCGAGATTGACGGAGAGAGCCCTCTCCTGTCCTCGTAGGGCTAGCTACGAGGCTGAGCGTGGTTTGATGTAGCCTTGAGTTTTACTTCATTTCAGCCTGAGGTAGATTTGAGTGCTAACATAGTGGCGACCATACTGGGGAAGATCTCAATGGTTTGCTTGTTATAGACGGAGTCTGAAGTCACGCCAGGTAGCCTTCGAAACGCTGTTGCTATGCATCAGCGAAGTAGATAAACGCTGCTTCAGTCGATCTCCGGTATAATTTGTAATCGTAGCATTTAACTTGTAAATTGCCCCAGTACATGTATCAAGTTCAGATCTGATCGTTGATGGTGAACAACGGTCAGACATCGCAATGCTGAAATCATTCACTTGGCGACTTCATTCACTGAACAAATCCAGAAATCGATGCTTCATGGTGACTTCACTACAGGGAGATCAGTAGCTGTGAGATTTTCAAGATGGACCGAATCACGAGAAGATATGCTCCCATGAGCCGAGATCACATTCCAGGTTTTCCGAATAAGATGCCCAAGGTAGATTGGTCCAGGAATCTGCCTACTTTTAACGATGATGGTAAGAAAGATGTTGCTTTACATTTGGTTAGATTTCACATGCATATTCGCAAGTTGAAGGTGGCTTTTCCTGAAGATTGTTTGATGAAGATATTCCTAGCCACTCTGGAAGGTGAAGCCCAATCTTGGTATGAAAATTTGCCGATGGCCTGTATTTACTGTTTGAAAGATTTTCATGCCTTGTTCATTGAAAGATATCGAACATCTTATCCATCGTTAAAATTAGTTCATGACTGTTGCAAACATGCTTTTTCTTTTATTGAAAGCCTTGAGAAATATTATGAAGATGATAATTTCATGGATGATGAAATCATGGAGGCCCTGTACGAGAATCCATTTCAGCAGAATGAAGAGAACCTAAAGGATACCCATCAAGATGCTCAGGAGACTTTGCAGCAGGTTGAAGAGGGCCACATGGCTGAAAATGATGAAAGGCAGAATGTCATTTCAGATCTGCCCACAGAAGACAGCAGCATGCAAGTAAGTCCAGTTCTAATTGCAGATCGTGATAATGTCCAGACAACTACTTCAGATTCAGATTCAGATCAGGATGACCAAGCATATCTTGTGCTAAAGCCCATCAAGGAGAACTCTGCTGTTGAAATCATCTGGGATGCAGAAACACAGTAATGGATCCAAATTTTCTCAGTCATACTGTCAGCTCATCATTAGAACACAGTCTTCATGAAGAAGCAATCCAGTCAGTTCATGAAAATCAGAATGAGATCTTTGTGCAAGTAAGTGATAAATCTCCTTTCAATAGCTCAGTAAGAAACGATAGTTTGAAAGCCCTATCATATGAAGATAACTACTGTTTAAGCAGAAGAAAACAAAAAGCATTGTCTCCTTTGTCTGAAGATGAGATAGATCAAATTTTGAAAGGTCCTGTTTCAGCCGAAGCTACAGCAGATTTGCAGTACACAGAAAGTGTTGGTGAAACCTCTTCCTCTTTTGAAAAAGATGACTGTCTTGTAATCAGTTGTGTAGATCAGCAAACAGATAATTTTTTCTTTCACAAAGATGATAAGGCTGTCATGTTTGATAATCTTGAAGATTGTTTTTTGTTTAAGAATGACCTAGATCATGAAATTGAAGAGTATATGCCAGAATTTCTCATGGTCAAGGAACCTACAGCTAACACTCAGATGGCAGATTTGTGCATTTCTATCCCTCAGAAATCAATTTCTATCCCTTTCAGATCAGAATCAGAAGAGAAGGAGACCATGTTCTTTCAGCAGGAGGTAAATCTTCATGTTTTTCAGGATCCAATGGCAGATTTGTTACAGTCAGCAGTGAAGGTGTTTATTGCAGTGTTCAGTGATGAAGGAGATCATGGTCAGCTATGTTTTTGGATGCCCAGTTATCAGTTTGTATTGTTGACCAGGAGATTTGATCGGGAGAATCAGTCAAGAAGGCATCTACTGGTTTGGTTACATTGGAAATCCCACTATACATGATTGTACATATTTCATTAGTATGCAGGTGGTTGTCATCATGATTCCAAATCTTGATGGACTGCTGCCTTTTTCCAAAAGCTTTGTAAAGTCTTGTTTTAAGTCAGTCATGAGTCATTTGTGTTTGGTCTGTTGAGTCAGTTTTTTCAAGATTATTTCAGTTTGCCATCGAGTCGGTTTGAGTCAAGTTTTCAGTCAAGTTTTCATTCAATAAATGTGTCGAAGGTTTGTGTTATCTGTTCAGAATAATGATTCCATAGCCCAATGGATGGAGGCACTGTCTGCTCTCCCAAAGTTTTGCGGTTCTTGGCACCTCCACGGAGCTGGAGCTACCATCCCCATTGGAGCCAATGTTAGAGTCAGTCTTTGCAGCCTTCCTCCAGTGATCAAACATGCTCTTTCAAAGTGATTTTAAAGTGTCAAGGTCAAATTTTGTCATTACAATGAGTCTTCAAGCAAAATTTGGTCACTAGGCATTAGGTCTAGGGTTTGCTTTCACTTCTTCCAAAGTTGTCCAAATGTCAGTCCACGTCACCATTCAGCTGAGTGTATCATCATTCAGGGGGTTACCGTCATCATGTCAAGTTCCATTGGGTCATTTTACACATTGTTCATGCTTCAGTTGTGCCTTGGTAAGGTCCATTTCCCTCTCCTAGGGTTTTGGAGGTGATTTCTCTTGGATGGTCAAATCGTCGGAAAAACTTGTATCCTGATGTTCAAACACATTCCCCTATCCTTAATATACCTCGTTAAACACTTCCCATCACTGAGATCCCCCAAATTCCTCATTTTTGCACAAACCCTAGTTTCTAGCCTAAAACTTGGCAATTTCCTAGGCTAGGCCTGTGTTTTGCCCTTTTGGACCCCTTCCCCTCACTCAATCTCTGTGATTCCACTTTCCCCTGCTTCCTAACATCCCTCCCTACTTCCCAAAATTTCCCCAAGAATTTAGAAGCCCCCTATCCCCTTCATTTCGCTTCATTTCGACAAAATCCCTTGTTCCACACATCGGGATTGGTTTCACTCAAAAGATGTTTCAGAGAAATAAAAGATGCAATTTGGGAAACTAAGAGAGGTTTTTGTTCACAACATGCCTAGGAAGAAAAACCTCTTTCAATTTTTACACAGGTATCATGGTTTTGAAGAAATGTCAAAACTACCGTTGCCTCAGGAGAATTGAATGCACCTCTGAAGTGACCTTGGGAAAATAAATTTTTCTCCTAGCATGTTTGGCCAAATGACTTTCTTGATGAGTCAAATGATAACTAGACAGAAATACCTTTCCAATTAGCTATCATGAGCTCAATTTGGAGTTGAGGAAGACCTTCAAAAGTTGATTGCAACAGCGCTCTGCCTTGAGGCAGCCTCATTCTGCTCATTTTGACTAGTGTTGGGAGATTTGATTTTTGACAGGGTAAATGGAATCCAAATTGCATAATTCCACTTGTGTTGGAAATTAGACTCCAATAGATTTCCAACGAGCCATCACACGCCTGATTTGGACACCGGGAAGGCCTCGAAAATCTTCTCGAAAAATGCACTATGTGGCAAGAGGGTGCGCGACCCACCTTGAGGCAGAGCGACCCTCCTGGGCTGCGCGACCCACGCAGACTCAGCTCAGCACTGAGGGTTTGCAGGTGCGCGACCCACCTGGGCTGCGCGACCCAAACAGAGCCTGCACGACCCAAACAGAGACAGAGTTTTGGAATTGAGTTTGAGCGCCCAGATTGGCTCGGAATCGACTCCAGTTGCCTTCAAAACAGGTTTTCATCAATCACTTGGGGTTTTCAAACATATTTCTGTCATCAAGGGTGATTTCTAATATGCAAATGAAGGATTTAAAGCCCCATTGTTATAAGATTATTGTTTTTAGGGTTTGCAACGAAAATGAATGGTGTAAAGAGTGTGTTTGATATTTTAAACAGTGATATGGCCAGCCTTCTATACAAAGTCAAAATCAATTTGTTATCATACCCATAATACCACTGCTACCATTGTTAGTGTTATGCCATGTTTAAACCTTTTGAGTCACATTCCTCATGTTTGTAATGAGTCACATTGCCCAATGTTAGCATATGCTCATGTCTTTGTTTCGAATGGCCCATTGAAACCTTTATGCTCATAACTCGTAGACAAACATGTCACTATTAATACCATGCTCTCCTTTGACTAGATGTGTCCAAACTTTTGAAGGTTGCCTGCTCCTATTTGGTAAAAATTCCATTTGCATTCAAAACAGAGATGGTGCCTTTTCAGTCCATTTGAAACAGAGATTTTATCCATAATTTGATTCCTTGATGGTGTTTTGGCGTGGGATATTGGTTCAGAGTTAAACATACATCCTAATTTTGCTTTCACTGCATTCATATCAGCATACACATTGCCAAAAGTTTAATCAGAGATATGTCAGAGACAGAGTCAGAATATGAGCCAGGGTCAGGCAGTGATTCGGTGGCTGAAGGTAATGTGCCACGGGGTTCCCGCAGAGAAAATAGAAGTGGTGATCATCGCAGAGAGGAGCCTACTTCTTTGGCTCGGTTGCAGGCATGTCCAGTAGCTATGGATTGTTTTCGGTTCTTGTCATGTTTCAGGTTTTGTGAGATGGTTGTACAAACCCGACCTCATCGTGAATTAGCACGTCTGTTTGTTCTTCATTTGCGGGGTGATCGGGTAAACCTTGCTGGGGTTGATTTCATTGTATCACCTTTGACTATTGCTCAAGCCACTGGCATACCGAACATAGGCGAGAAATGGAGCAAGAGTAAGCAGTTAGAGAAATTTCATTATGAGCCATACATTAAAACTGGATATGTGGCTTACTTGGGCAGAGTCTTTCCATTCAGATTCTTGAGAGATGAGTATGCACCACTCATGAGGCTCATTATTCAGTATTTCAGTTGTGAGGGCAGGTATGCTCGTCTTTTCTCATATCATGTTCGTTTGCTGATGCACTTCACAAGGGTGCATATGATGAATATTCCTTATTTCATATACCGCAACATAGAGAAGATGGTTACATTTGTGCAGAAGAAGACGAGCCCAGTGCAGCAGTACAGGAGTATATATCATTTCTCTTTGATCAAAATCTTGGTGTCACATCAGTTGGCAGAGCAGGGCATCACTTGGGAGGATTTCATTTCTAGAGACTTTTTCAGAGTGCCACAGCAGCCTCCCGAGGCAGTTTATGATGCAGGAGAGCCCTCATACCAGCCGGACATGCTTGAGGTTGGGCATATCATTACTCCTTTGGTTCAGACATATCAGCGAGGCCACGGGGCCTTATTTGCAGCGACACGGCGGGTACTATCTCCACGTGAGGTGGAAGGGGTCCTGCCGACTTCATCGACACGGCGAGTATTATCTCCACGTGATGTGGAAAGGGTCTCGCTTTCTTCTCCAGTGCAGGTACAGGTACAAGACAGGGGCAAGAGGCCCATGCATGATGAGGGCCCATCAGGAGGCCGGGACACCGATATGACAATCATTGATGTTGATACGGGCTCTCCTAGCTCGAAGCTGAGGGAAGTCATCCAGGAGCAAAGGGCCGAGAATGACCAGCTGAAAGACCAATTGCAGAAGGCTCAGTGGGTGATTAACTATTTGGAGCAGCGCAACAAACGGCTCGAGGATGAGCTCACATTTTATGAGGTGCGCCAAATCCGTGAGGACAGGCAGTGGAATCGAAAGAGGCCCGGTGACATGACACCAGCTGACCGAGATACTGTACTCACTCGGGTAAATATACATCTAGAGAAACTATTGGCGAAGGCCAATCGCGACAAAGACATGCTTCGCCACATGAAAGGCCATTACTGGGCTCGCATGCATGTTTGCAAAGCGAGAATGAAGATCATGAAGAGGAGGTTGCGCAAAGCACTTCGACGGCGGAAAAGGCCTAATCCACTTCGGATTTTGGCCGAGGCTTCATTGACTGGGCAAGACACATGATGGAGGACCTCCGCTCCGAATTTGGGCAAATTCGGAGAAAATTTTGTCATTTCCAAATTTTTGGTCTAAAAAACAGGTTTTGCAGCCACGTGGGTCGCGCGCTCATGCGCTCGCATTTTTTTAAGACACTTGCTGGAGGAGATTTTTACATTTTTGGATTTTTCATGGTTAATTATGCATCCTCTGAAGTCAACTTAGCATTTCAACAAAATCTGGATGGTCAAACAGCTCAAAAACACCATAAAAAACACCTTGCTGCCACCTTTTGCACCAGCAGGAAGTACCTCTGGGGGAATGAAGTTTTGAGGGGTCAAATCAACTCCAAATTCAGAAATTCCACTTGGGTTGGAAAGTAGACATCCAGGGCTTTCCAACGAGCTATCATGAGCTCAATTTGGATGTCGGGAGCTACCTCACAATCAGCCTGCAACATGAGCGACCCACGCAGTTCAGGAGCGACCCACCTTGAGAATTTTTTGAGTTTTCAGCTGCCAACTCAGTATTTCGCCTATTTTGGACCAGTTTTGCCTATGGATAGAATTCTTGGGTTTTTATGATGTAAATTCATGTTTGATGTGTAACTTTGGCTTGTTTTTATCTCTTCTAGAATATTCACTCTCAAATGAGTAAAAAATCATGTAATGGATCAGTTTCCACTCTTTTAGAGGCAAGTTGTTAGCTGCCTAGATTGTAGTTCCATGATTAGAATTGGTTGAAACTGATCCCTGAAAAGGGAATTCGACCCCTAGAGGTGGGGAAAGGTGTTAGAGTGCTCTATATATTGTAATTTCTCAATCCTTTTCGGGGGTTGGAGAGGTTGGACTCTTGGGATACTTTTGATACCATTGTACATATTTTTCATATTTTGGCTAAGGAAAGATCAGGGGTTTTGCGGCACTTGTTGAGATCCTTGTGGTGTTCTGTTCTTGATGATGTTTCTCCTTTGTTTACTGTAAGTTTCTTCATGTTTAATGTATGCCATCGTTTCATTATGCTTCTGAACTAAGTTGAATGAGTGATTAAGGTTGAATCCATTGTTTACAGTGCTTAGCCTTTGAATTCAGTTAGTTCTATATGTTTTCAGCTGTTTGGAGAGGATCCAAGTTCTTCTTTGCCCTCTTCAGCTCCTCGTCGGTCTAATCTATCCATAAATCCAATTCGAAGCATCAAGATCATCACCTACCTCGCCCCAGCTTGATTCTGCAAAGGTCTGACCTTATCCCCGGACCCAAAACTTGTTTTCCCATTACTCCAGCGAAAACCCAAAAAACCAAAAACCAAACATACCTATCTCTTTACTAGCCTAAAATCAGTTCTTATTGTAAGTCATCTCGCATCCTATTGCTTATTTTCGCGAGATTGACGGAGAGAGCCCTCTCCTGTCCTCGTAGGGCTAGCTACGAGGCTGAGCGTGGTTTGATGTAGCCTTGAGTTTTACTTCATTTCAGCCTGAGGTAGATTTGAGTGCTAACAAGTACAGTAGGGTAGCTCATGACAAAAATCAACACGAACGAAGACGAGTAAGGAGGCAAAGTGGTGCCCCAAGTACAAGTGTCGTAAGTGAAGAAATTCGATTTTGAGAAGAGGTGAAGAGACCCTTCATGGACAAAATGTGTCGCGGTGAAGTATCAAAACATGGAAAAATGACAGATACCCATTTGAGTGCTCGGTGGGAGCTTTCCAATAGTATGGACGGTGTGTCAAACGGGGCTACGGTTGGGTCGCAGTGGGCGAAATAAAAAATAGGCATTTTCTTCTAATAAGGCGTTTTCCCTCCAAAATCATTCATTTGCTTGTGTAGCTGTGGTGAATGTGGAGAGGAGAGAAGGCCCTAAATCTTGCGGCGATCGTAGAAGACAAACCGACCATTGGAATCGTGATCCGTCAGTTGCAGGTAAGAGGCCTAATCCTACTCTATTTTTTATGGATTCAAATTTCAAATTAGGGTTTTAAATCTCAGTAACTGCCCCTAATTCATCATTACAGTCGGGTCGCACTTTTTGGGGCAAAAGCTGCGACTTGGGACACAAGTTTTGGCCTGAAAAGTGCGACCTGGCCCAGGATTTTCCCAAAAAGTGCAACCTGTTAGATGTGGGAGGTTTCAGTGCTGTTATGGGCTGAGATTCAGTTTTGGTGTAAGTTAATGTAGTTGTGCGGATCTATGGACTGACAAAAATGGTGTTTTTGTGCAGATATGGCAGAGATACGGATCAAGTGGAGAGAGAGAGACTTAGGTACATTACGGACGGAGATCCAAACGGATCAGGGTGTCCGTCGTGCACTGGCTAGGTATGGGGTTTTAAAAATTTTGGAGAACCCTTTGATGAAGGCTGGAGAGCCCTTGTTGGCCCGGATTTTCAGTTATTGGGATCCAGATCATGAGGCGTTTATAGTGCAGGGGCATAGGATCGAGCTGACGGTCCAGGATCTGTATTTCTTGACTGGTCTCCCACCATTTGTAGAAATTTGAATAACTGATATATTATTCACCGAGATTCTCCTGATCACACACTATTTTAGCTTCATGCATAATACAGAATCTCTTCTACCATTGATCATTAATTGCAGAAATAAAATCAATTGCATGCACACATTAAAACCACAAACAATCACACATATGAACACGATGTTTTGGGGAAAGCTTAAAGCTGAAAACCCCAACTATCTGTATATTATATGTCATGGAGATCATGTAACAATCATAGTACAAAGCTCCTCACAAGCTCTCAGCACCACCTCCAATTGCTACACACTATCAAGCTAGATCTAGCAAAACACATGCTCCAATATTTTTCCACTTGATAGCCAGCCTCTATTGCATTTATGGCTTCATTAAATAGATAAACCACCTGGCTTGAATTGTGCAATCCTCATGGGCTTCTCCACCTATCTGTGTGTTGAAAATAACAACTGTATAGTCACAACTGATAGTTAACCTGCTCTTTCACCTATCTCTGCACTGGTCTCCACTAAAACTGTCCATGCATTGAAGTTAACTGATGTATTGTTTAGTTGATTAATGAGTTTATAATTAGTGAATTAATTAATAATTAATTCACACCACTCTCACTAATTGTATCAATTAGTTAAACTGGATACAAATAGCTCAACTATGTTTAGATTAGTTAAACTGAATACAACTCCACTAACTTCCTCAATCAACTCCACCAAACTCTGTCACATGAGTTCTAACTGAAGTATCCATGCAATAGCTCCACATAACCCTCGGGAATAGCGTAATTCCTTCTGTCAGCTCCTGTGCCACATCTGTGCACTTAACTGAAGTGCTCCAAGAGAATAAGATAATGTTTAGAGTCAAAATATTATTAAGAGCTAATAATATTCGACATATCTATTTTTAGACTGGCAATCTAAAAATAGATTCCACCCAATATGTCTAAAAATAGAAGTCCATCTATTTTTTCCGACTTGAACAACCATCCAAAAATAGCATCCTGCAACTCATAGAACATGATCCATATGTCTAAAAATAGACATAGTCTAAAAATAGACTTTGCGCCAAAAATAGCCTGCGGGCCCACTTAGTGAAGGCGACTCCTTTCCACTAATCTCATCATCTTGTTGCAATCTCAACACCATTAGGGATGGTGGGAAATAAGTAGCCAGTGTTACCACGGGGGCATAAAATTATGGAGTTTTTGAGCGAAATTGTCGACCGGGTGTCCAAGTCAAAGGGACTCAGATATCTATTGGAGATCTAGAGAGGTTGGAGACCTGGGCAGTGGCCGCGGCAGTGTTGCGGATCTTGGGCAGCCAGGCGTTCGATCACATCACTGAAGGGAAGATGATGATGGTAGAGAGTGTGTTGGGGGGGACCTACTATGGGTGGGCCCAGATGATGTTGGTGTCGGTGAAACGACAATTGCCGCTATGCAAGCGGCAAGTGAATCATGACTGTGCCTATGAGACAGTGTTGTGTTCCTTCTTTTTTGAGAAGATCCCGACCTTGCAACCTCGTATACAGTTACCTGATGGAGGTCTGAGAGAGCCTCGGATGCATCGTTGGGGACGATTACTGTGTAGAGGAGGGGGAGGGGCAGTCGGATGGGTGTTCCGACCAGAGTTCTTCGCCCATTGGGATCAGATGCCATTATACATAGACAAATATCCCTATAGTGGGATGAGTTATTAGGTAGATTCGGACTTGCCGCTTCCGCCTAGTCAAGTGTGGGGGCCCAATGGTAAGTGACAAGCAACTAATCTATTATGTGCATTTTATAGTTGGTGACTAGTATTCATGGTACTAATCGTTATATTTTTGGAATGCAGATATAGCTCCTGTAAAACCGGCCGGATATATGAGACGACCGGTAGCAGCAGCAGCAACTACAGGTGCAAGTGGATCAAGGACAACACAGAACGAGGATATGGCCGCTCTGGTGGAGGACATCCGTCGTAGATGTGAGGGGTTGCTGACCGGTGTGTCGGAGCGTGGTTGTCAGGATTTAGATTACCAGTACATAGAGTTATGTATTGGGCTACCCTCAGAACGGCGAGGTATCATGTGACGCATGGCGATGGCTGGTAAGATTGTGCATGATCTACGAGCTGCGGGAGTAGAGCCATTGGCTCGAGATCCTCCAAAGAGTGATTAGATGTAGGGCAGATGGTGCCCCCCAGCGTTTTTGTACGAGCAAGTGGTGCTCCTCATTTTGTAGTTTTGGTTTTTGTACCATGCTATGGCCATGTCATATGTTTCAGAGCAGATGGACTCTAAAAGCACATGTTATTTGATATATATGAGTTATGTACATTTTGTTGATGATGTGAAATGTTATTGTCTTGTGTGTGATAAATTCTAGTCTAGAACATGATTTGTGATTTGATCTACGTAGTGATTTTGACGTCGAGGGATATGGTTGAAAGTAATGAATATAAATTCACATATCAAAATTTTCACTCGTAAATATTGTCTAAACAAGATAGGGTTATGCACACGATAGACACCATTAAGTTGTAGGACAAGAAGCAAGGAATCTAAATGAACATGCAGATGGAGGATGTGATGAGAGAGGGCATCGGCTAAGATACGACGTATTGCATCATATTCGGCCTGATTATTGGTGGAATTACCAATGCAGACCCCATTTGCAAGAACCAGGGAATGCAAGGGGGTAAAGATGGCCCATGTTGCTGAAGCGATATTCCGGGAATAGCAACTTGCCCCATTGTCATAGCCAAGATAATGTGTGGATGAGAGGGCCGATGTAATAGTGTCACAAGACAAGAAATGGGAGGGATGAGAAAAAGGATGGCAGCGTGAGTAGAAGGTAGACATCCAATGACGGCTATGGGAGGGAGCAGTCTGGGTAGGAAGTCTAGGACTCACAGAGCAATGAGAGGGAGATGAATGAGAACTATAGGATGAAGAACGGGTACTCAGGATGCGAATAACATTGAAGATACAGATGGTATGATCGTGATTATGGGAGGAAATGGAAGGGTCAAGGAGACCATACGACGCTGCAAAGCTACCTAGATCATCAGTATGGGAAGAGAGGCACAGATACGGGTCATCACGGGGAATGATAGAAGAACAGGTAAAAAGATGGTCGAAACATGAAGAGCCTAAGAAAGTGTCTGAAGGAGGATTAAGAAGAACAGATGGAGTGGATTTACAGGGAATGTCAATGGTAGTAGGGGGATCCTCGAGTAGACCTGACGCATATTGAGAAAGGATGGGAGAGGCGGATTGATTTTGTTCAACTTCGTACTCGCAAATGACCTCTGAAGAGGCTTGGTAATTCGTGAGGTGAGGAAAATGGTGAGAGTAATGGCCATGGACACCACACAGAGCACAGGGTTTGTTGGTGCGAAGATTCTTTGGGTTCTTGGCTGTGGATGAGGAAGAAACAGAGGTTTCAGGGACAGTAGATTTAGGGAATGCGACTTTAACCCTGGGTTGGATATGGGGCAACTCAAGACAAGTATTGGTGGGATGACTGATACCATCACACAAGGCACAAGGCTTGGCAGGTGGGGTAGGGGTAGGGTCGGGTGCGGTAGCCTTGTCCATGGATGCCCCCTTTCAAGTTTTTCTTTTCTTCCCTGTAGTTTTCGCAGCGTGGGGAGGTTCCTACGGAGGGGCTAGGGGCACTGTAGCGGTGGAAGGAGCGAAGGGAATAGGTTGCACTGGTGTCACAGCTATGTATGGTTTGGGGTGGCCCGGTGGGGTCTCAGCTGGAGGAGTAAGATACCATACTGGAATTCCCAAGGTTAAATTAGGGAGGGAAAGGGTGGCCATGACGGGGACCGAATAGACGGCGGGGGGGGGGACCAAGGAAAGCTATCTGACCAGCGGGGTAATGACTAGGAGGGACGGCTCCCATATGGTGAGGACCTGAGGGAACCGACTCAGGAGGGTAGGGAGGTTCCTGAGTGGGAGGTGGATGGGAAGGTCCAGGCAAAAAAGGTTCAGTCGACTGAAGCGAAGGGCTAGGAGCAGGATGCGGTGGGTGAGATTGAGGTTGTTGACCAGCCGGAGCAAGCTGTGGAAGGCCAGCCTGAGACGATCTCATCATGCAAACATTCGCTAAGCTGGGGTTAGAGACAGGAGGAGGGGGAGGACCATGAAAATTTCCAAGAAAATTGGAGTCTTTGTAGATGCCAGGGGAAACACTGGTCAAAGATTCAATAGGTGGTTTATTGGTGATAATATAGATGGTGGACTCAGGGGAGGTATGCGATTTTGGTTCATGATAGGTCAACTAGTCAATGGTGACAATCTTGCCATTATGAGGAAAGAACATCTTGCGGTGGACTGCGGATGGGACGGCAGACATGGCATAGGTGTAACTATGCCCCAAAAGAATGTTTTAGTCAAGACGGGCATCGATAACTTCAACGTCGACACAAACGGTCTTTCCTGCAAGGGTGATAGGACAATTACGGAATAGGCCAATGGGATGGGAGGCATGGTCATCCCACGCACGAAGGGTGATTGTGCAAGGGGCCAGCTCAGGGGATCCGAGTTGTTTCCAAACCGAAGAGGAAATTACACAGGTAGATGCCCCCTCATCAATAATACACTGAGCGACATTGGCATTTCGGATTTTGACTGGGATTTGGAAAGAAACTGAAGGAGGAAGAGGGGGGTGGTCTGAATAACGGGCATCGAAAACAATCAATTGGTCATCGGCAGGATCTATAGCACCCACGGCAGATAGTAGAGCCTTCTTTTGAGAAGGACACGACTGGAGGAGTTCCAATGTTGAAATGGTAGTTGGAGATTGTGCCAGATCATCTACTATACTGTATGAATGGGCCGCCCGACCAAAGGCAGCATTTCGGCGTAATGGGCCCTTAGGTGTCTTGGGATGAACCTCGGCTTTGGACGGAGGGAGTTGTAAGGGATCATTGGGTGTTGACAGAGACTCTGTAGGACCTGAATATGGGGACTCGGAGATAGACGGAGCGGGAGGCTTGGAATACTGGCGGGACCGAGTTTGAAGGTTAAGGTCAACGGTGAGCGGTTGGTCAGATGCCATCATGAGAATCTGGTAATCGGAGGAACCAGAAGGGGAAGGTTGAGTGGTTACTGAAGCATGAGGCGGTTGAGTGGCCACGAATCCTTGTTGAGGGAAAGGATCAGTAAACACAGTAGGTGGAGAAGTAGCTAGATTGGGAGAGACAGTAGGGGAGGAGTGTTGTCCTCGTACGGTGGCCTGGGACTCCCACATCTGTCGAATTTGTGGTAATAAGGGACAATCGTGAGTGTAATGACTAGAAACACCACAACATGAACAGGGCTTATTGGTGCAAAGTGGCCTATCCGACATGGGCTGGGAGCCCTGTGGCTGGTTGGCAGTGCTAGGGTCAATACTGGACGGATTGGATCCATGACTACCAGAAGCGAATGGATTTCCTTTCCTCTTTCTTTCAGAAGGAAGAGGATTAGTTTCCCCCTGCTGCGCAAATACTTGCCCGGGAGGGGGTAGTAAATGCGGTTCCGGGGGTGCAGAAGGCAAGGGAGTGGTCCGAATGCTGGAGGAGCTAGGACACCAGGTTGAAGGTATGGATACGGGGTAGGATGGGCAACATTGAGGTAGGCAGGAGTGTGGGAAAAAGGAGGAGGCATGTCATATCCTCGATACATGCTACCTGGAGGGGGGAACGTGCCGGAGGGGCCGGCCCCTCCTGGAGGGAAACCATAGCCCACAGGAGGTTGAGCAGAGGTATGTGATAGGGCTCCAACGATACCGACGGCTGAGTGAGATGCCCCCGAGGCATTAGGGCCACCGGGCTTGGGGAGGTCAGGAAGGACGGTATAAACATAACCAGATTGGGCATAGATAAGGTCATATTTCAAGGCTATTTGGAGGGTGGCTTCTTCAGTTTGGGGAAAATGGGATGCGACATCTTTGCAAATGGGGGGTAAGAGAGAGTGAAGGAACTAATCCATGTAAACCCGATCTTCAAAGGGGGGAGTGCGACACAGGCTCCGTCTTCGTCGCCATTCCTGTACATGAGCGGAAAGGCGGGTCGAAGAGGATTGATGAAAAGAAGTCAAGAGTTCAGTACCAGTGTCATATCGAAGAGGGAGCTGGAAATAAGATAAGAAGGCTTGGGCAATGGTCGCAAAGGTGGTATGGGAAGAGGTGGCTTGATAAACATACCATTTAGAAGCTTCACCGGTAAGCATGCGTTGGAACAAACGAAGACAGATGGAGTCATCGGTGATGGAATTGGAGGAACACCACATGTGGAAAGATCGAATATGTTTGGAGGGATCTTCACTAGCAAGGCCTTCGAACTTGGGAATGTCGGAGGGGAGCTTGGTTGTCATAGCAGGCCAACTGAAATCGTGGCGAATAGGATCATTGATCAGCTGATTGAAGTCAGGGAGACTGAGGCCGACCATATAAGGGAGTAATGGGGCAGTCGAGGTAGGTCCCGTAGTGGTTCCACTGGAAACAGACCCAGCAGTAGAACTGGGGTTAGGGCTACGTCCTGAACTACACATGGTGAAGGTAACAGGGGGGGAACCAGGAGTAGGGGGAGAACCTGAACAATCAGAGGAAGAGTCGGAGTGAGGACTCAGGGAAGACTTACTCGATGACGACGGGAAGGAGGAATTCTACCAACTGGAAACTGAGGATGAAGGCCAAGAATTCTCTAGGACAAATGCCTTGGAGGTGCAATGATGACAGGAAGAAGAAAACCGACAGGGGCAGGGAGGGGTAAAATCAAGTGAGATCAATTTCGAAACGAGGGTAGAGAGGTGCAGTGTCAATTGATTTTAAATTCTTTGTCATGCGGTGTTAACCAGGCTCTTCTTCACTCAGGGTCAGTGTGTGGCGTGCATTAGTTTTAATTGTTTAAACCCAGACGTTTTGAGTGTAAAAGAAAAAGTGGGTTGTGTTGGGGTTCCCATGTTTTGGCCAAGTTGACAGAGACCAAAAGATGAGACAACATAGAACCACTTTCAGACCTTAGGATCTAGCCCTCCTAGGTCCAGAGAGGGATCTCTCTATGATAGCCAAAGGTTTATGTCTTTAAGGCTCAAAGTATAAGATTTTAGGCTAGTTATAGGCTCGAGGTTGCTTGTTTGATTGTTTGTGTTTGGTTGGAGGGAATCAGGAAAAGAAGGACCAATATAAGGCAAGGATGAGCAAAGAGGAAGCTTAGGCAGAGACATATAACTCAGAGAACATCAAAGCCATTGGGCTATGGAGTCAAGAAAGGATTTATTGGTAATCAATGTGCAAGCTTTCAGTTGGGCTAGTCATCTAGAGCATTTGGATCTTGAAGGAGATAATTGGAATGGGACATTAAGGATTGAAAATGAAAGGAGGAGGACCAACCAACTCTGTCTATAGATCAGACCAGAGTTCATTTAACTTCAGGCCTGCTTGGACAGAATTAGAGGTGAAACAAGGGATCTTGGAAAGGTTTAATTGGGATGGAAAGCTCCTAGAGAGACAGAGATCAGGTTCTAGACCTCCAGGATTCTCAACACATTCAACTAAATCCTAACAAGAACATCTAAATACAGATTTCATTAATTCATACATCAGAGAGCAGGCAATAACATCCACTACACTGGTTAAACCAATTGAAATCAACATTCAGGTACACATATAAGCAGAAAACATAAAAGGCTGGGAGAGCAGCAACATAAGGTACCTATCAAGGGTAAATCTTATGCCAAACTTCTGATGCGAGCCTGAAGAAACGTAATGAAATGAAAGCAAGTCAATCACAAATACAGAGAAAGGAAAACATCACCAGCTGCTTTAGATCAGGATCCAAAGAAACATGCTTGTCATATTAAAGACAACACCAATCAGGTACATCATAGCCCATAGCTTGAACATTCAGACTGAATACATCTAATCTCAGCCTATCTTACAATGTTACACAGAGAACTTGTCTCAAGAGGAAAATACTTGCGTTCCACTGATTTCTCATCAACAACCAATACAATATTTCCTCATGAGTTTTATAGCTGAAGAGGGGCAGAAGAGGTAGGTGAAGAGTTAAATACAGTATTAAACTCTGAAACGAAAGAGGGCCGAAGCCCATTCTGCTTTTAAATTTTTTCATTTATTTCTGAGATGTCTTGGACGAAAGAATGAATCCTTTCGACCTCCATTTACTTCTGTCTGCCTCTTGTTGTACTTTGGTCTGCATGACTCTGTGGTACTTTTGGTGTAGGAACAAAATGGCAAATAAACGCCTGAATGGTCTACCATGCTGTGAAATAAATGTTTCTGATAGTATTCTGGATGGTCGAGAGGAGGAAAACTTCACTTGGACACAATGCATACTGAAGCAATAATGTGTACTGTGTCCGTGCTTAGGAAGAAACATTCTGCTGATTTGAGAACCTGATTATGTGGTTTTCTGCGTGCTGGACTTTTCATGTAACCCTCGATGTCTTTGAACTGGTACCTCTGCCTTCTAAAATCCCTGAAAAGGCGCAAAAAACTTCCATTTCTTGCCTCGAGCCCTCTGCTGCTCCCGTACTGTCTTTGTTTGTGCAATCTAAGCTTTAATGGTGCCGGCGGAAGTTTGCAGAGCTCGAACTCTGTTCTTTAAATGCGAGTCCTGTCGCCTAGCCGCTGTATTGAAAGTTGTGTAACCATGGCGGCATTCACCATCTGATAACCCTGCAAAATATGGGACTGGGTGATGAAAACCATGCATAAGGGGTAGCTGTGGAAGATGGGAGGACATAAACATGGCGGTGGTGAGAACAATGTTTTTGAATGAAATGAATGTGAAAAATGCATTGATATGGAGGAAACAACGACAAATAGGGTTTGGTGTTAACATGCTTTGTGGACCATCAGATCATGACCGAAGGACGTAGATCAACGGTGGAGACCAAACAGTTGGACAATATATGAAATGGGGCGGAATGTACAAAAACATTAAAATTTAATGCAAATATGAAAGTTTGACTAACGGAGGAAATATAAAGGGAATGAAAAAAATGCAATGAGGGGAGCCATGGATGTGGGACCCGGGGGTCTGATCGCAAAATCGCAAATGGAGAAAGTACGACGGCGGAAATCAGCACCAAACAGAAAACTGCGCTTTGCGCTCTGCGACGGAGCGGAAATGCGATGGGGAAAATGCGATCGGTGGAAAGTGCGATGGCGGCAAGTGCGACGGCCGATCACATCGCAAATATTTGCGATGGATCGATCGAATACATATAATGAAACTGCGATATGCGATAGATGCGATCGGGCAGAGTTGCGATGCGAGATCTTGCGACGGAGGGAAAATGTGATGACGCGACCGATCGCATCGCAAATATTTGCGACGTAGTCCATCGCATCGCAAATATTTGTGATGGACAAGTGGAACGTTTCACATAAACCTGCGCTTTTACGATTATGCGATCATGCGATCGGCCCCTAAGGCTTTTAACGCTTGGTTTCTGGGAAAGGGTTACGTGGGGAAGTGGTTAAGGTTTAGCGGAAAGGGGCTAAGCCCTATTACAAGGTCGAAAAGTGGGTTTTAAACCCATTTTGGTGCGTTTTTACATCAAAGGGAGGTAACAATAGAGGGGTAAAGGGGAATTAAGGTCAAAAAAGAGTAAGGGAAGAATGTAAAGGGGAATCTTTGGGAAATTAGAGGGTTGATAGGGGGGAAATAGAGGGGAAAAAAAACACTTTGACAGAAAGAGGAAAAGGGAAAAAGGGACACCTGCAGGGGTACAAGGGGTAACGCAGGTCTTAGGGAGAGGAACCAGCAGAGGGGATTTGTATAAGGCAAAGCACAGAGAGACCTCAACGATGATATGTCTTCAGGGGAGATGCATTCCTTGAAGGTCTCCAGAAAGACACAACCCCCAGCTTGCTTGTCAAGAATTTCATAGGGGGGCTAACAGTGGCTCCACATGGGGATGACTTCTCCTTGGAGGAGTCAAGAAACCAGATATGATATTTGGAATAGGCCAGTTTCCTGCTGTCATAAGCCATATTTCTTCTTTGATTTCAGCGGCCACCACAAGATTGGAACACCAGCAGAAATATTTCCCAACCGATCTACCTACCCAGACTAAAGTTCTAACTGTTCCCTTTGGGTGCATCTGAGCTTGCAGACCCTTTACATGTTATTTTGCAAAACAAAAACAAACCTATTCTAAATCTACCCTTATTGCTCCATGAGGCTAGATTAGACTGTTGGCCTCATACAATTCTCTACCTAATCTACTACCTGTTGGGATTAAACTGTCCAACAAGTTTCTTCACCTACATTCTAAGACATGAAATTTAAAACAACCAAGCCAGGATTAGACTGTCTGACTTGCCGGAGTGGGATCTTGAAAACAAAACTGTGAAGGCATGAAATATGCAGTTCTGATATATCCTTCTTTCTTTCTTGTGACTCAGGTTTTGAGCATATTTGAGTCACCTCTTTTCTTTGCTTCAGCTCTGGTTTTGGGCATATTAGAGCTGGTTCTTCTTTCGCTGTTGATCCAGATTTTGAGCTTATTAGGACCAGCTATTCTGCTTCCTTTGGCTCGGATTTTGATCAGGTTTGAGCCATGCTTTTTACTTCAGAGGTTCATGTTTTGAGCATGTCTGAACCTGTATTTTCATTCTGTTTTTGGAACATTTTCTTTTTTTTCTGAAAATGAAAACTTGCAATGGTATGTACAATGGAAATGAAACTGGAAATGAAAAACAAGAAGAAATAGTGTTTGAGCATCCTGCCATTGACAGGACCCCCAAACAACTCTGTACCATCAAGTTCTTGTAAGAAAAATGCATTAGGACCCACGGTGGCCTGGATGACCAATGGACCTTGCCACAAACTGTCAAACTTACCATGTTTGCCTTTGTCCTCTCTTCTTGAGTCCCATCTCAGAACCTTATCTCCAACCTTGAAATCTGAAGCTTTGGTTCTTTTGTCAAACTGTCTCTTTATGCCTTCCTGTACTCTGACAGCTCTGCTGTAAACCTGCTCTCTTGTTTGCTACAGATGGATAGTTTCATTGATTCTCCTTACCATACTGTTTTCCTTTGATTGGATCTCTTGGACAAGTTTGATCACTGGAACTCCAAGACTAGTAGGAAAAACTGCTTCTGTCCCATAAACCAGCTAAAAGGGTGCCATGCCAATAGATTTCTTTATAGTGAGCCTGTCTGCCCACAAGGCATGTATCAACTTTTTATGCCATGACCTTTTGTTCTCTTCCAGCAGCTTCTTGATGATTGTAACCAGGCCTTTATTTGATGATTCAGCTAGGCCATTACCTTAGGGGTAATAGGTAGTTGAATGTCCAAGTGTTATTTCGTACCTGTGATAGAAATCAACATTCTTTTGGATCCGAAAGCAGCAGCATTGTCAGTGATTATTTTCCTTGGACAACCAAAACGAGATAAGATGAAGTCTTCTAGGAACCTAATGATGAAAGAGTCAGTGGCATTCCTAGTGGGTATAGCTTCTATCCATTTAGTGAAGTAATCTGTAGCAGTTAGGATCCATTTATGTTGTCTAGAGGAGGAAGGGTGAATCTCCCCAATAAATTCTAGGCCCCATTGCATGAAAGGGCCTTCTATGGTGATCGGTTGCAGAGGGAGGGGAAGGAGATTTCTTTTGCCCTCAAAGATTTGGCATTTTTGGCAGGCAAGAATCATTTTACGGACATCACTAAAGAGTGTAGGCCAATAGTAACCAGCCCTGAGTATCTTATTTGCAGTGGTTTTCCAACTCAGGTGGCCTCCACACTCTCCAGCATGGAATTCTTGTTTGACTCTTTTAGCTTCAGTTTCAGACAAACATTTCAGCAAAAGGCCATTTGGATTTTTCCAATATAGATTCTCATTCAAAATACAATAATTTCTAGCTTTGAGTTTTATGAATCTAGCCTTTGTTTTGGATAGTTCTAGAGGGGCATTAAGACTAGTGAGCACATAAAGGATATCAATATACCAAGGAGAGTTCTGAAACTGCTCCTCAACAGTTGGATGGGGCAATCCTTCCTGCTCATCTGGGGCATTCATCATGTTAATGTCAAGGGCCTGTAGATTAGATTCAGCCATTAATTGGGCCAGGCCTTGACCTTTGATCAGCTTGGTGGGTTTTATTTCAAGGTCGTATTCCAAGATTGTAGCAATCCATTTGCCCCTTTTCCCATCAGGGTCCTGGGACAAGATATCTTTGACCACTATATTTGGCACGAAAGCAATGGTGTGAGAATGCAAAATGTACCCCCTAAAGTCTTTTAAGGCCTTAATCAGGGCATAGGCCTGCTTTTCCATGATGTTGTACTTTAAGGGTGCATCTCTTAAGGCTTTACTGAAGAAGGCTATAGGTTGTTCATTACCTTCTGAATTTTTCTGCAGCAAAACTACAGCTATTGTGTGTTGGGAAGCAAATGAAAAGATCAGAAAATATTTTGAGAAGTCAGGGCTGCTAAGTACAGGGGCCTGAGTGAGCGCAAGTTTTACTGACTCAAAATATTTCTTGGCTTCAACAGTCCACTTAATTCCTGCATCTTTCTTTAGCATTTCAGTCATTTTTCTAAGATGTTCAGCAAGATTGAAGATAAATCTTCTAAGGAAATTGATCTTCCCTATGAAGGACTGCAATTCCTTGATGTTCCTTGGATGTGTAATTTGAAGTATTCCCTCAACTCTGTGGGGGTCTATCCTGATCCCTTTCTCAGATATAATGTGCCCAAGAAGTTTACCTTCTTGCAGCCCAAAAACAGTTTTCTTAGGATTTAGGGACAGACCATACCTTCTACATTTTTCAAAAACTTTCCTCAGATGTTTCAGATGTTCTTCTTCAGTTTTAGAAAAGATAGTCAAGTCATCCAAGTAGATAACTATGAAGTGTCCTATCTCCTCTGAGAAAGCTATGTCCATCGCTCTCTGGAAGGTAGCTCCAGCATTCATCAGTCTGAAGGGCATTTTCACATACATGAAGGTGCCCCATGGAGTGGTAAAAGCTATTTTGAGTTGATCTTCTGGGAGTACCAGAACTTGTTGTATCCTGAAAAACCATCAAGCAGGGAGATCCTTTTAGAGCCTACCACTTTCTGTAGGATGTGTTCCATTCTAGGAAAAGGGTAGTTGTATTTAAGGGAGGCTCTGTTAAGATTTCGAAAGTCTATGCATAATCTGATCTCCCCTGTTTTCTTCCTTACAGCCAGTAAGTTTGACACCCAATCAGAGAACCTAACAGGAACTATTATGTCTGCGTTATACATCTTCTCAATTTCCTTTTTAACTGCACGAAATTGTTTTGGATTGATCCTACAGAGTTTTTGTCTGAAAGGTTTCTGATTTTCCTTCAAAGGTATCTTGTGTTGTATGATTCTTGTGTCATAAGCCTTCAAGTCTTCATAGCTCCACGCAAACACATCAATGAATTCCCTGAATAGGTCAATGTATTTAATTTTCATGTCTGCAGGTATAGACTTAGCCAGCTTAATCATTTTGGGTTTGTCTTCAGTGCCTATGTTTCATTCTTCTACATCTGAATCCGAATTTTCTATGGTGGGCTTCCTTGCTACATCATCAAAGTCAAAGAGGTCCTCTAAGGGTGCCAGGCCCCTGGGTATATTCTTGTCTTTGGCCTGCAGCACTTCGACCTCTTCATTTTCTACGTTTTCACTATTTTTGTTGAAATTTCCAGTTTTCTTAGAAAAAGAATTTATTTCTATGTTACAGGGTGTTTCTTATTCATCTGGGGGATCCTCGCTTGGACAGCTATCATCAGAAATTGAGTCTAAATCAGAAAATTCAAACTCATTCCTACCCACCAGGAAATCTTCGATCTGTTTTTCCCCTTCAAAGACCTGCCAATATTTTTCATTGTTTGGCACTGCAGACCTGAATTTGGTCTGAATGATAGTTTGTTGGTCAACTGGGGCTTTAGGATATGAACTAGCTAAGCAAGCTAATCCATTTTCTATTGCGTTTTCCCCCCTAGGAACGAATACTAACTCATATTCAACAAACGTTTTCAGAAAATCCAGAGTATCATTCCTGTATGCCCTAAGCCTGGGGTGTTTTTTTGAATACTCACCATTCACTTGTTTGATCACTAACTTTGAGTCTCCTCTCACAGCTATCCTACGGGCTCCTGATTTTTTCAACAAATTCAGACCCAGGATGAGAGCCTCATATTCTACAATATTGTTTGTGCATTTGAAATGCAGATTCACAGCATGGCTTTCTGTGTGGTCATTTTCTGTGTTACGTAGCCACACTCCTGCCCTAGCGTTTTGCCTAGTACAGGACCCATCGAAATTCATTTCCCACAGGGATTCTTTTTTTAATTCATTTTCATCCCCTCCCCTATAGCTGGATTCGCCATTACGTTGAGTTGTGAGGTTTGTGCTAGGAGGGGGGTCATTTTGTGGTTCATCATGGGCATGGAGGTCAGGGAGGTGGCTAGCTTGTTGTTTTTGTTTTGTTTTTGTTTTATTCAGAGTTATATTTTCAGCAGTTTTCCCATGGTCTTCTTCTTCGTATTCTTCCAGAGTAGCCATTATGTTGAAATCCATGGGCTGTATGTTTGTATTTCCATTATCTGATCTCGGCTCTTCTGAGGATTGGTCATTGTAGAGAATGAAAGAGTCTAGATCTGTATGTACAGAGTATAATGGTGAGTTTTCAGGTTTCTCGGGGCTACTGACTAAAAATTTCATCTGAGACTCTCTATACAGTCTTCTAAGTTGGCCAAATATAGGGATAGTGGCATATGAGCCATCCATCTGCATTGTTCCCTGCAGTTTGGCTCCCCATGATCTTGACAATAGCATGCCATACTTTGGTGGCACATCTACCACTACAACATCCATGACCATACATTTGGCAGGAATCTGGGTCAGGCTTACACACAAGTCTTTGATTAGGCCTAGGCATTTTACTCTGCTAGAGTCAAATGAATATAAGTCTTTGTAGGGTCTGCTGATTTCT